>QGDG01000015.1:0-427015 GCA_003268315.1 Stemphylium lycopersici
AAGTTGGTAGGGTGCGCACTCGCTTGTAATGCGCACTCGCTTATAAAACACGTTAAAGTCTCGATTCATTACAACACACGTTATTTACCACATTGACTTTTGTACCGCAGCTTAGCCATAGTAAAGTGCCCGAATGTGTCAAATACCCCGCGTCTACGTGCTTTGTAACACCTAATAGCCAATAATGTGCGAACTAGTTTTACTTAGCTTTGGACAATGAAAATTTTTGTCTCGCATCTAACGCAAGAGACTCGGGAGGCACCACCAAAAAGTTACTTTTTTTAAAAAAAAATCATTCAAGCAAGCGGAGAATCCACAACAAATTTGCTTGAACTCATTTCGAGTCCACATTCTAGTGTGCGTGGTGTGGGAGAGAGAAAGCTCCTCCTCCGATGTGGAGAGTATTTATACACTTCTCTCAGGCCGTGGCTGTTCTAGTCTTGGGAATCGGACTTTCCAACTCAGACCATTTCATCGCAGATACACATGCAATGCCGATACTTGATTTTGCAGCAAGGTCTATTTTTCTTCTTGGGGTGTTACGTTGAGACTGTGTTCGTCTTCGCGAGCTTCCGGGGTGTAAAATGGAGCAACAGGGCCACTGGAGCATCTCGCTTTCTGACTCGATTTTTGGTCTGGCACTTTCTAGAGTATTTGTGTGTTGTTACAGCGGAGGATTTCAGTGGAGTGTTCTCGCGGGGTGAAAATAAGAGAAGTCTCGTTTGTCTCAGAAAGTGTCTGTGTATAAGTGACGCTACGCATCGGCGGAGACATAATAGCAATAAGAGCGACAAAGAAAACTACATGAAAAAAACACAGGATTGTAAATTTTTTTTAGCGGTTTCAGAAATCATACCAGGAAAAACATGGACTAAAACACTCGTCTTTCTAGGCAAGAGATATAAACCATTTTATTCGTTAAATTGGAAATTAACACCAAGACCAACTTTTATATGTTTGAATGATTCTTTCTTAAGACTCTAAACTGGCGCAGCACATGAAACATTTGTCGGCTGGGGGGTGTTTTGAATAAGAGACTAGACTTGGGATGAGGAAGAGATTTTAGACTGAGAGATGCAGGAGCTTTAGATTCGGCTAGTGAGCTTCCAATAACATGAAGAAATCTATCGCTGCGACGCCATTTTGGTTTTATGATGGCTGTAGTACTTGTACATCTTTCAACTCCATCATGGTCGATTCGTATGTTTTTTGAATTCTCGGAATCCCGACAAAGCCTCTGACATGCAAAGATCTACCAGCATTTTTACATCTAGGAACATACGAACATGCCCCAACTGCCATTTTTGCCTAAATCGTTGGGCGTTCCAGTACCCATGAAAACGAACAGTATGGTTTTTAGAGCAGCGAGGAACACACACACACACACAAATAGCAGTAGTAGAAGTTTTTTCAATTTGTTTAGCGTAAAATAACCAATGCTTTGGAACATGGAATCTTTGACCTCGCACTTTAGATGCTGGGTGTTTGCTCCGTCGGCTACACTACCTGTTTAGCCGGCATTTTTGATATATACAGCACCGATGCATGTAAAGAGGACAAGAGAAGAAAGAAGGGTAGAAAAGCGTGGATTTTATACCCAGCACCCAGCAATCAAGAATGTGTGCCCAACCATGGAGGGTTCTGGTGAAGATATTAGGAGGTGGATCTTCCAGCAGACAATCATAGGGAGGTAGGTATGAGTCTTGTAAAAAGAGAGCGGGACACGTGGGGTTGTGTCTGGGAATTCTTGCTTCTAGAACCACAAGGCAGGACACAAACATGTGTAGAATTGATGTGGATTTTCGTGAAGCTTATTTTGGCCCATGTATGAAAGGAAAAAAAGTAAGGAGGAAATTCGGATACGTGAAGGGTGAGAGGTGTATATAGCTAGGAGACTACGTAAATATGTGAGAAAGAACAAGAGTACGTGGAAATAACTTCATGGCATGAAAAGAATTCAAACGATGGGTGTAAGAACACCATGTGTATACCCGGGATATCATCATCTCATCAATCAAGCGCAAGCAATACTACGCAGTCTAGACACCAATCATGCCCGCTTCAAAACGCTCATACGCCACCCATGCAGTGATATCTAGCGCTCAAGACCTTCCATTACGCCGGGTATAATGCATTATTGAACCACGAGGACCATTTCGGGGGGAATTCTACGGTCCACCCCTTGGATGCTGCCTATGCTCGACATAGTTCCACACGACTCCTGTCAACCTCACATAACGCCCTTGTTTGGGGTCGTACACAGCATGCACATTAAGTGTCATGCGTGCTCGGTCGCCGTAGACTTCGACCAGACCCAGGACCAGGAAAGTGCCGCGCGGGGGCTGTAAAGCGTACGGTTTGAAGGCTTTGCGGAAGTCGGAACGGAAACTAGAGAGGTCTAGGGTCATCTTCTTCGGGTCTGGGAGGATGAGGCCTAGGTTTGCAGGGCCGTCGATGGGCACTGGTGATGGGGAAGCTCCTGGTGGTTGGGTATCGTTCGCAGAGGCAGAGAGGGAATTTGGAGTTATTTGTGTGGCTTGGCCAGCGGACGACTGTGGGTTGGTGGATATGCGCTGGAAAAGTTCCTGCACGGTTTCCGTCATTGATTCTTGGTCCCAACCCATGGAGATCTTCAAGTTCTTCCATGCCTTGGCCATTTTCTTTGTTGTGTCTCCGTATAGAGCGTTTGCGGCTTCCTTGGGGTACAGGATCCTGTTCAAGCGCTCGTGATGGGCGTCCTCGACTGGACGTGTGGTCTTGCGCCACTCCAGGTCCTCAGTCAGCTCGATGCCTGGCCGCTCGTACTCGATTGGTGGGCCGCTCGGAAACTGGAATTCAATCCACGCCTTGCCCTTGCTGGTGTCGACTTTGCCGACGCGGGCGACGTACTGTGGGCTCTTTGCAGCAGTATCGCGTATTAACGTCGCCAGCTCTCCTATTATGCTGTCAGCTCTGCCTGCTCCGTGTGGTGTGGAATGTTGCATACCGCGAATCTTCTCAACCCTTGGGCGATCGCTGGCTAGCCTCTTGAAGTCCTGCCACTCCGGATCCGAGCCTTTGTAGAATGTCTTCCGCTGGGGTCGCGAAAAGCCTGTGGGTAGGAATAGGATGGCGCCATCGTCGTCTTCATCGTCGTCGTCGTCGTCGTCGTCGTCTTCGGCTGGCCCGACCACTTCCCACCCATCGTCGCCAGTGTTCCCCGACCGGCTTGAACGACCCCCCTTTTCCTCCACCTCTTCAATCTCGACCTCTATTCCCAAGTACCGCACAAGAGCATAGGTTGCGGCGCTGACGGCGATTGCGCCGACTATACGTCTGCGGATGGAATTAGCATGTGACGTGACTCGGCATGTGAGGCGACGACTCACGACTTGCTGAGGAAGGGCCGGCGTATACGCACTCGCTGGATTGTGACAGTCTCGTGGCCTTTGCGTGCGGCCGATCGGACTATTTGCGAATGCGGTGCCCTGTTGAAGAGGGACAGGTTCCGCCGAAGCACGAGTGGCCCCAGTGGCCTGAACATGGCCGCGAGCGACTGCGAGGAGCGAATGTTACGAGGGCGCCGGGGCGGAGGAGAGAGACATGGATGCTCTGTAGAATAAAATCAATGGGCGGCCAGTTGGGCGTGGACTCAAAAGCCTGGCCTATCTCGCCGTGTATAGTTGCAGTTGCGGGCGGTAGGGCCGGAGGTGTGAGAGGCAAGTTCCGCGTTCTGGAGGTCTCAGCTTCCCTGGCGACTGCATCATCGCCGCCGCAGCACGAATCCCCCCCAAACCACAGCCATCAGCCACGATGAAGCTATCCGGGGCCTTTGTCGCCTCATCACTCTCCTGCGCCGTCCTTGCAGCTCGGCCAACCGTCAGCCCGGAGACAGCGCGTCTTATCATCGCCCAGCGTCTGGGCCTGTCGCGATTCCACTCGCTCGAGCATGCCGATGCCGAGACGCTGCAGCACATCAACACGTACGGGGGCAAGCAGCCGAAGCTCTTTGGAGCCCAAGACACGGATGCATCCAGGGCGCATCTGCTCGTCTGGGCAGAGGATGCCGAGCAGGACGAGGCAACAGGTGGGCATAGACTACGACGACATGGCCAGGGCCGCAGGCTAACTCCAGCTCGCAGTCATCATCAACGACGGCTTAGATCGCACACTGGACTTTGCCATAGCGGGCGCGCCATCTGCAGCGGAGAACGAGCGTCTGATACACGACTTTGTGGCCCAGGCCGAGTCGCTGCCAGAGTACCCAGACCCCCAGCAGCGAACATACACGTCCAACTTTGAGATTGAGTCGGCGCTCCCGCCAAACACCAAGTCGGATGCCTACAACGGATACCTCAGCATGTGGCGCACAGACAAGAGCAGCAAGATGACCAGCGAGGAGCTTGCCCAAGTGCTGAGCAACGTCAACAAGAAGGCCGAGGAGACGGGCTTCTCCACGACTGTCGTCATGATGCCGCGCTCAGCCTCCAAGTCCAAGCGCACCGCCAATCCCTGGGGCGTCTACGACGTCCCTTCCAAGGAAGCCCGTCGCCAGAACCCCGAGGCGGTACTTTCTTCCCAAGCCGCACCTGCAACATCCGAGGTCCCCGACCTTGAGGACTTCCCTGTCGTCGTCGCCCAGGCCGACACCAGCAAGAACAACAAGGGTCCCGTACGCGGCATCCTCCCCGTCTGTTTCAACTCGATGAACGCTTGCCAGAGCCAGACTCACAACTGCTCCAGCCACGGCGAGTGCACCCTTCTACACAAGGGCCGCGGTTCTGGATCCGACCAGGAGACGGTCGACTGCTACGGATGCGCTTGCAAAGCTACTGTCGAGCATGTTGGCGAGGACCATGGCATGGAGTCCAAGAGGAAGGTCACTTACTGGGGAGGCCCCGCCTGCCAAAAGAAGGACATCTCCATCCAATTCTGGCTCTTCGTCGGCAGCGGTGTCGTCTTGGCTTTCCTGGTCTCCGCTGGTATTGGTATGCTCTACTCCATGGGTGCTGAGGAGCTGCCCAGTGTCATTGGTGCTGGTGTTAGCGGACCTACTGCCAGGAAATAAGCAGTTGGCCTTGAATAAACTGGGGTAGTGGTGAAGACGGATCAACATGTGTGGAGGAAACGTGGTCAAGCTGTAAAGCTAGGCTTGTATATCTGGTGCAAGGAAGCCTTCAATTCGGTTAGCTGAGCGTGGTGGCATGTACTCTATGGGATAATTGGCGTTTGGTAGCACTGCAATTAGCATTTGAACAAGTTGATACATGGTATTTCCTCAATGCGCCTCCCAAATGCTGCAAAACGCCAAAGCCCCGCCTCCCCTCTATGCCTAAAACAAAAAACTGCCCAAGATGACGCATCAAGCACCTCATGACAACCGCCCCCTCAGTTCACACCCTTCTCCACCATTACGCCGTCCTCGCTCTTGGCCTTCTCCTCATCCAACTCCTTGATGAATTCTGACTGGATGCTAGCTCTGCGGCTCTCCCACCACTCCTTTTCAGCGGGAGCCTTTGCTGTGATCTCGGCCAGACGCTCGCGGATGTGGTTGTTCTGAGCCATTTCAGAGGCCGATTGGAAGATGGTCTGGCCCCAGTTGGGTGCGAATGCGTTGGCCTGTAGCATGTCAGTTCGTGTACAGGGTAATGGCAAATGGCCTGGTAGTCATGTATGCAAACTCACCTCGCTGACAACATCCCTAAGCTCCTCTTCAATCTCCTTCTCTGCGCGCTGGAAACGCTGCCACAAGTCGTCGCCCACGCTGCCCCTCTGCAGCAACACCTGCAGCGCCTGCTTCGCGTTCCTGATCTGTACAATGCGATGGATATCCTCGGTCGCGCGGCGCAACAACGCAGCCTTCAGCACGCTATCCGGCACCTTGGGCTCGTCCATGTGCAGGAGGGAGAGGTAGACATTGCGCTGGAGATGGGTGGGGAACCAGGGTTCAAGGGATGCAGCGTTGGCAGCCTGGCGCTTGCGGTAGAGATTTGTGAAGACGGCAAAGGAACCGGCGAGGATACCAATATAGGCAAAGGGTACCGTTAGCATAAGCCAGTCGACGGTGTCGAAGGGCCACATTTTGGGTGGTGGGTGTTTGGTGTGGGCAGCTGGCTTGTGATGTTGGAGATGGGTTTGTTCGGCGGACACGTTGCGAGAGCGGAAAAGGTTGGCGGGGAGACTTGCAAAGGAGCGACGGTGTCCTCGGAAGTGAGACGCAGCGGAATGTGGTCGCAATGTTCTCTCACTTATCGATAGAATATCTGGCCAGTTCGCAATTCGCTAAATGTCCGGGTGGTTTCGCGCTACGACCGGGGTTCGCTGAGGTCGCGCGCGTCATTCTGCCGCCTTCGACGCCTTCCTAGCGACTCTGTGTAATCAGTCAATAACCACCACTCTTCACCACTACTCAGCCACGTTCCTGTCCACGCTTTCCCTTGCACCCTACAAACCCCCCCACACTGCTTTCCCACCACCTGCAGCAACCTCACCTAGCAGTTCCAACCGCCAAAAACCGATAGGATTCCGCCATGATACTAAGGTTTGTGAGCAAAGAGGGCCAATTCCGGTTGACGGTACAGCCCGAGGATACTTTCCCCGAGATTCTTCCTCAGATTGCCGAGAAGCTCCCCAAGAATGTCAATCTCGAAAGCATCAGTGTCAGCAACCGTCCACAGGGAGGCGATGCGAGGAAGCTGGCCGAGCTGAAGGGCGTGAGCTTCAAGCAGGTGGGATTATCGTAAGTAGCTTGTCTGAGCTCGACATGACAGCTAACAGCTCCACAGGAACGGTGCACAGCTCTTCCTCTCTTTCGAAGAGCAGTCTGCTGCATCGAATGGTCACGCTGCACCCGTGGCAAGCGGCTCGCGACTGAATGGCAAGCCTGTGGAAGCCGCCGATACGCCCTCTGTGCCCCTCGGTTCCCCCACCCAAACCATAAAGAACCCATGGGAAGTGGTCCGACAGTCGCCGCTCGACGACAGGCTAGATAGGCAAGATGGAAAGATTCCTCGGAAACGCGACGCGCGCATGTGCTCCCACGGACCAAAGGGCATGTGCGACTACTGCATGCCGCTGGAGCCCTACTCGCCCGAATACCTCGCCGAGAAGAAGATCAAGCACCTTTCCTTCCATTCATACCTGCGCAAGGTCAACTCTGCGAAGAACAGGCCAGAGCTCGGAAGCTCCTACATCCCACCGCTGACCGAACCCTACTACCGCGTGAAACCCGACTGTCCATCGGGACACAAGCCGTTCCCAGAGGGCATCTGCACCAAATGCATGCCCAGCGCCATCTCCCTCAAGCCGCAAGAATACCGCATGGTCGATCACGTCGAGTTTGCATCCATACAAGTTGTAGATGACTTGATCAACTTTTGGAGGCAGACTGGCTGCCAGCGACTGGGTTTCTTGTATGGCAGATACGAAGAGTACACCGAGGTGCCATTGGGAACAAAGGCTGTTGTGGAAACCATCTACGAGCCGCCACAGATCAACGAAGCGGACGGTATATCATTAGGTGACTGGGACAACGAGAAGGAGATTGACGACATCGCTGCGCAATGCGGCCTGCAGCGGGTCGGTGTCATTTTTACAGACCTGCTCGATGCCGACAAGGGCGATGGCTCTGTCATTTGCAAGCGGCACATGGATTCTTACTACTTATCCTCGCTCGAGGTATGCTTTGCGGCAAGATATCAGGCAAAGTACCCTCGGCCATCCAAGTGGAGCGACACCGGTCGCCACGGATCCAACTTTGTCACTTGCGTAATCAGCGGTGATGACCAAGGCCAAATCGGTATCTCATCCTACCAAGTGTCAAACGATGCTGTGGAGATGGTGCGCGGCGAAATCATCGAGCCCTCAGCAGAGCCAAAGGTTATGCTTGTTCAGTCAGAGGAAGATGACGAGGCCCTCGGCCGCCAACGGTACATTCCTGAAGTCTTCTACCGCAGGATCAACGAACACGGTGCAAACGTACAAGAGATTGCGAGACCCGACTTTCCAGTCGAGTACTTACTCCTCACACTTACTCACGGTTTCCCCACTCAGCCAAACCCTCTTTTTACGGGTGGCAAGTTTCCGATTGAGAACCGTGAAGCCATGGGTGAAATGCCCGAGATCTCGCATCTCAGCAAAGCTCTCAACGCTAAAGCAAACGGCCTGGCGCTCAACACCACCAGCGGCCTCAACGCCATTTCAAATTTCCACATGCTATGCTTCATCCACAACCTAGGAATTCTATCAAAGGTGCGTCTCTTCCCAAACAGTATTCGCATCTGCTAACTTGATTGTAAAGGACGAGGAATCATTGCTGTTCAAGGTTTCTTCGACGCACGATACCTCAGAAGGCTCAGCACTCCAACACACGGGAGGCTGGGCAACTCTTCTAACCATCCTCAAAGAAAGTGGTGAGCGCCCCCCGAAACGTTCTTATCAATCTTCGTCTCTCCCCCAGTCGGCCAGTAGGGGGGCTGCAGCACCTCTTCCCCTGGAGCACCAGCGTATGATGCGACAGCCCTCCAATGGCTCAGATTCCGATTCAGTACAATTGGCTAAGCGGGTCAAGGGGGTTAGGCTGAATGGGAAGTAGACTAGATATCGCTAGTCGGCTCCTGAGGCATGACCCTTAAAACCATAGGTATAAACCTCGACCGGCGACGGGAAGCGGCGCAAAGCCCAAGTTATGACGGCATGTGGGATGGGCTCAGCATGAGCGAGGATTGCATGTATCTGGCGCACCTTTGAACAATGAACAGCCGAGATTGCTGTTCAGCATGAGATGAAACAAATCAAGATATCCCCTGAATCTTCTGTATGCTGTGACCCTTGACATGCAGTCGTGATGACATGCACATGTAGTGGGTGAGGCGCCGCACGGTCGGTCGGTCGGCAATAACGTGGTTTCGCGAATTCGCGTCGACGCGTCGCACTTTAGCTCTCTCTCCACTTTCCCGCAACTTCCACGCACCAACAAGCAGCGACGACAATGTCCGACTTTTTTAACATCAAGGCACGCCAACAGGCCGCTGCACAGGCAAGCTCCTCAAAAGCGCCCACCACCAAGCAACAACCGGATCGCCTACAGCCATGGGTCGAGAAATAGTACACACTCGTACAACGGCCGACTCTGTGCCCCAATGCTAACAAGTGCCGCAGCCGCCCCAAGACGCTGTCCGAAGTCACAGCGCAAGACAATACCATCCAAGTCCTCTCCCGTACCATGCAATCATCCAATCTACCTCACATGCTCTTCTACGGGCCCCCAGGAACCGGAAAGACTTCCACCATCCTCGCCCTCGCCAAAGAGCTCTACGGCCCCGAACTCATGAAGTCGCGCGTCCTCGAATTGAACGCCTCAGACGAACGTGGTATTAGCATTGTACGGCAGAAGGTCAAGGACTTTGCCAGGCAACAACTCAGCGTTGCGCCGACACACAACATCATGGTTGAAGACAAGAGCGGGACAGGAGAGGGAGGCATGGTGCGATATAGGGATAAATACCCTTGCCCGCCTTTCAAGATCATCGTCCTGGACGAGGCCGACAGCATGACACAAGATGCGCAATCCGCGCTGCGACGAACCATGGAGACATACAGCCGAATGACAAGATTCTGTCTAGTATGCAACTACGTAACGCGCATCATCGACCCCCTCGCATCGCGCTGTTCAAAATTCCGGTTCAAGAGCCTAGACCAAGGCAACGCTGTGAAGCGCGTCAGCGATATTGCCATTCTGGAAAAGGTCAAACTCGACGACGGCGTCGCAGAAGAACTAGTCCGAGTCGCAGACGGCGACCTACGCAAAGCCATTACCTTTTTACAATCCGCTGCCCGCCTTGTAGGCGCCTTGCAGACTCAAGGCGGCGCGGCGGGGAAGCGGGGAAAGAAAAAGGCCGTGGTGCCCGATGAAGATGAAATGGACATTGACTCCGCCGCCACTGCACCGCCTGTTTCCCTCCCCACCATTGCCGAAATCGCCGGCGTACTCCCCCCTGCTACGCTCTCCACCTTCTCCGACTCCTTGTTTCCCAAATCCTCGACTGCAAAATCAATACGCTACAATGAGATTGCCAAGGTCGTGGAGAATATGATTGCAGAGGGGTGGAGTGCGTCGCAGACGGTTGGCCAGTTGTACGAACAAATCATGTTTGACGAGCGCGTCGAGGATGTCAAGAAAGTGCGGTTGGCGGCCGTGTTTAGTGAGACGGATAAGAGGTTGGTGGATGGTGGGGATGAGCATCTGGCGGTGCTGGATTTGGGCGTTAGGGTTGCGGGCGTCTTGTGTTTGTAGTAGACGACAAACCCTTCGTTTGGGAATAGATATGAGGGTGTGTTGATATTATGCACGTTACGTGTGTGTACTAGTGAAAATGTATGTATACAAGTGAGTGAAAATTCTCTCGCTCTCACTCTCTCATGGAACCGAAAACTCCATTGTCGATTCATTGCAGTTGGGGGTATATCTCAAAAAAAAAACACAAAAACACAAGACAACGCAGATCTTCCCCAACGCCCCACTCTCCCAGTCATCCAGTGACTTCGTGCCTTGAACGCCCCAATTACCTTGCATCGCGCCCAAAAAAGCATCCAATACATCATCAATTCATACAAGATACCCCACACCTCAATGTCCATCTTCTCTCATGATCTCTCTCTAAGCAAAGATATAGAAACCCATGGCGAGACTGATCCATGCTACTGCTGTCAGCAAAACCGTGTGGACGGAGGCTTTGGCGCCAGCGTTGAAGGGAGTAGATGGTGTTGCGGAAGTGAGGGGAGACGATGATGCTGTGGTTGTTGGGGCGGAAGGGGGAGAAGAGAGTAAGGACAAGGTGGGAGAAGAAGAAGAAGAAGAAGAAGAAGGAGAGGAGGAATAGGAGCTAGTGGTTGTAGATGCTGTGTGGTTGGTGGAGGGAAAAGATGAAGGGGCTGTGTTGAGCGTGGAAGTGAGGGTAGAAGGCGATGAAGGAGAAGTCGACTGTAAGGACTTGTCAGCATATATTTGGTACCAACAGAGTGGACATCGATGGTAAATGGTGGTGGCACACTCTGGTGCATACCAAACCACGCAGGACACAAAAAAAAAGACATCAAACTCACCACCAAAACCCTCATCCCCTCAGACGTAGCCACCACACTCGTCTCTTCACTCTTACTAGTACGGTCTCCCACCGTCGTACTCGCCTCGCTATCCCCACCATCTCCCATCCCAGCATCCGCAACAACCGGATAAAACTTTGGCAATAATACCTTGACGTCCTCGGGTAACTCCTTGTACCAAACCGGTTCAACCCCGCGTGACGGCATGGGCATGTTGGGCCCGGTTGGCATGGCCGTCTTGAGCACTGATAGGATGGAGAATTGTGTTGGATCCATGGTTGCGGGGTCAATGGCACGGTTCATAAGCGTACCGGCGATGGCGGCGTTGACGTTGGCGGCATTGTTGTAGGGAAATTGGACTGCGGATGCGAGGGCGGAGGTTGCGAGAGAAAATATGAGGGTAGCTTTCATGGTGATGGCTGTGTGGGAGTCTTGGTTCTTGGTGGAATTGGATGCGCGCGAGAGGTTGTGGTTGTGGGCGCGTGTAGGGGAAGGAAGGGAATTGTTTTTGTAGTGGGCGACTGTTGAGTGTTGAAGCGAGAGAGATATCCGACAGTGAGTCGAGTACGTGGAGTTGGTGTTGTTGTTGTCGTTGTGGAAATTGGCTTGCTGACGAGCAAACGCGATGACGGAATAACGAGCAAACGGACAAACAATCGAGGATCACAGTGTCTACCGTACGAGACTATTGGTCGCCACTCTCGGGCCTCTGATCGGATTGGATGATTCTCTGGTTCTGCGGAGAGTATTGTAATATTGAAAGTTGGTGATAAAAGAGAAAACAACAATCTCCGTTTGCGCTAGGGTTATATGTTGTCGGGTACCTGTACCACACGTTCTTTAGGAATTACAAAGTGTTGATTGGAAAACGCAAAAGGCCACTCTCACTGTGCGAGTAACGCTAGGAGATTGTGATGAGTAGTAAGGATATGAGTACGAGATTTTGTGAGCGACCAATGGGCAAGAAGTGATATGAAATGAGATTATGTGTGACGATTGCAGTGGTGGGGATTTGATGTACAACAACGTCTTGTTTCACCAGATGGTTTGCGCGTGCGTAAAGCATGAATCGATTGCTGGAAACGGGGCGCGTAATGAAAAATGAAGACCGCGATTCAAACATTCTTCCTAAACAAAACTCAGGAGATGCCCACCTCCTCTGTTAAGGCCTCACCATTCTAATCATGAGGCCCATAGACACATTTCACGTCGCAGCCTTACTTCAGACGAACGGAAATGTCGTGGTGATGTTCGCCCCCCTGGTGTTCACGACGTCGAATTACTCGTTTGGCGCCAGAGTCCCGCGCTACGTCACACCATGTCTGCGACCGTTGAAACAGGACCGACGTTTCGACATGTTCCTAGCGAATCCAAACGCATGATGCCTGAGAACTTCAGAGTACTGGATGGGAAATTGCGAGGATCCCTAGAAATAGTCGCGTGTACAGAAATGGTACGAGCAACGTTTTTCTTTCTTTCTTTCTTTCTTTCTTTCTTTTTTTCAGTTTGAGAAGCAATCGTCCTTGTATGCTTGGAAACAGAAATAAGGACAAAGCGCACGAGATACACCGCAAGATGATGGTCAAGGTTTCCGCCACTCGATGGGTGCAGGTGCGACGTCTAGGTTGGCTGCCTGCGCTTTTCTGTATGCAGCCCATAGATCTACGAATCTACAGCCCCGGTAACAAGCTATAGTATGTTTAGTAGACCGAAGAGGTGTAAGAATGAAGAACAGAATTATTTCGGAATTTCGGAGAGACGGGAACCTTGGAAGAGCGAGAAAGACCTTGATCACATGCCATCAGCCTCGACTCGCAAAGTGGTTGCGTGGCACATTTCCTCGCTTGAGACCTCACCCGTCGCTCGCATCGCTCCATATACTTCAAAAGGCACTCAACCCTTTGTCACTACCACTGCCGCCTGTCTTTGCTCAACCCCGATTCGTCAAAACGTGAACATTCGCAAGGAAAGTCATTCCGTTCCTGCGTTTGTCCGAAAAGGCTGTTGTGGGGTCGACGATCCAAGGTTCCCCGCGGTGGTGCTATCCCAAAGCGGAACGAGCCTCGGTAGGTACGAATACGAGGCTTGTGTACATGCGTGATTGAGTGATGAACGTGACAGTATACCATTGTCGACTAAGGCAGGTGCTAACACAGACGGCACCTATGGCCGACCTTGGTGTCTAGGCAGGTGTTGGTGGTATAAGAGCTGTGAAGATGGCCGCCCCCTCCCCCTCAGATGAAAAGCCGCTACTACACGAGATAGCTCGATAGCTTTGAACACGACATACGTCACCTTTTGATACCCATTAAGACAGCGAGGTCGCACGAAAAGCAAGAATGGCGGCTCCAGAGAATGTTGGTATCAAAAATCTTCAGGGAAAATGGCAAATGGTGAGTCTTCTGCATCAAAATATCTCCAGCATCCCGCTCCAGAATGAAGAAGCTCGATAATCGCAACGCCAGATCACATCCCAACAACCCTTCTGACCACAAATTGCAGAACAAATCCCTCTCTGATGCTTTTGACCCTGTCCTCACCCTCCAAGGCATTGGCTGGCTCACGCGAAAAGCCCTAGGCGCAGCGACCATAACGCAGCATCTGCAAGAAACCCCCACAACCGGCGAAGACAACGCGCCCACCACCAACATCAAAATCGACCAGATCATCACTGGCGGTCT
The DNA here is from genome assembly GCA_003268315.1 of Stemphylium lycopersici. NCBI lineage: Eukaryota > Fungi > Ascomycota > Dothideomycetes > Pleosporales > Pleosporaceae > Stemphylium > Stemphylium lycopersici. The sequence continues at coordinate 13,764 of QGDG01000015.1, forward strand.
GAAGGGCTCGGTTGAAAACCGCGTCTTGGACTGGCACTACCGTGAGCACACCGACTGGCTGTTTGGCACTGTCAAGGGCCATTCTCGCTACTCTACTCTCCAGAAAGTCCAGGAAGAAGGCAAGAATGGGGGAGCGAAAGAAGAGGACATGAAATATCTGACAGAGGGATGGCTGAAAGAGACGGAGGACGGCGGAGTCGTGGAGAGTTTTGCCGATAACGATGGGAATAAGTGGACGGCGTGGCAGGTTTGGGGTTTTGCGGAGATTGGGGGAGAGAGGAAGTTGACGAGGCGATTTGTAGTTAGGAAGAAGGACAAGGAGGAAGTGGTAAAGGTTAGACTCGTCTACGATTACTTAGGTGCTCTCGAATAGATGGTTTGGGCAGGGAGAATGTATGTGGCTGTCGTAGGGCAGAGTCACGTTCAATTGGGCAGCTCAATGATATTTTCTGTGCAATATTGGATACGGCTCTTTACTTATCCGTATGCTTTACTCTCTCGAATATGGCAGTAATGTCCCTCGAGTTCATACGCAGTCGCACAATTATTTGTTCCCTTATCTGTACTACTCTGCGCAACCCTTGGGCATGACTTGGTAATTTAGCCGGAGCCTCGTACAGTCAAGCTCACGCATTGGTGCAGGGTGTTTCTTTTATGTGTGCGACGATTCCAACGCTTCTTCAGTCTCTGTGTGTTGCCCTTCTTCGAGCCGCAGTTACGTAGCGCATGTAACTCGTGCCAGGTTTAAATACTGCACCATACTTGTCCTCACAGGCGCCACAACGTCAGCCATACCTCTGAACGCGTCGTTTTGCATACCCTGATATCATCTGAATATGTTGAGTTCTAATATGGCTGGCTCGAGCATTACAACTGATCTCTTCCTGGCTTTCATCGTTTTGACTTCAACAATCCTGGCCGTAATTCTGGCCTACCTCATCATCCACATCGTCCAACGAAACAAGAAACCTCCTTGTTCACATCAAGAACTTGAGCCCAGGATCCTCGAACTCGAGACAGGCCGCGAATCTCGTCTGTCGCATCGCCTCTCTCGGCAGCAGATACAACAAGAACACTATGAGGATCTGATGCAACACTATTCATCAGTGCCGCCTTCTCCTTCCATTGAGCTTCTACCTGAGATCAAGACCAGTTCAAGCGATGATAGGGCGAGTGAGTGGTTGGAACAGGGGGTCGATAATAAAGGGGCCGAGGTGGTTCATGGGGACCTTGGTGAGAAAAAGCCGGATACGCAACAGGTGGCGGTTTTAAAGCCAAAAAAACAGCTGAGATGGGATTGGAGAGACGGGAAAGTGAGTGGCGACGATGGACTGCCGAAGAGGATCGAAAAAGTGGACAAGGATGGAATGGTATGTGTAGACTATCGTTCGGAGAAGTTGGATGCTGCTACTGTTTGATTTGGATATTGTAAGGTTGGCCGGGTTCTTGGTCCTGCCGTATCTTGGTCGAGATTCTATAACACACTTCTGGTATGTAAGTAGGTAGCGAAGAGGACTTTTGACGCTGAAAGATTGATGCATCGTAAGACAAGAAATTCCCTGCTCCTACATATGCTCGTAGTTCATTCTTACCAAAGTAACTTCACAGCCAAAGACGGCCAAGATGCGCGTTACTACCCGAGTCTGAAAGCTATATGCAATCGCTTCGTCCCGCATCCGGCCGACTTGATCGCTGGCGGAAGCCTAGATGTTTGTTGTGGTCATGTTATCCTGCCGGATGAAGCAAAACCCATGCCGAGACGAGCAAGGGAAAGGCTGCGTTGGTGTTCTCGGGCCTACGTAGGCTGGGGTTAGGATGTTTTGCTCGTAGAATTGACTGCAGGACGCTGATCAGCGGAGATGCACATGCAGGGGGTGAAAGACGTTGCGGTAGGAACGTGGTCGAACGGTTACGCTAGGATCCAGCCGAGTTAGCGCAGAAGCTTGGGCACCTGCAGCGACCAAATTTCACGATTCTCGTAAACAACGACTGTTTAGGTTCGATGACTTGGACTATTCTTTCCCTCGTTCAATAATACGGCAACTCTTCCTATCGAGTACCAGTCTTTCCATCGACGCGCCCCTCTACGCATACGTCACTGCACCTTTGGACAAGACCGAGTTGCTGCCCGCCCCACTCGCTTCCACCACCCGCGAACCCCCACTGCACGAGCACACGAGCTTCTCCCTTCGCGTCACTCAACCACAACCATGTCGGGCGATTTGGACATCGACTTCACGCGCCGAAACAAAAAGCCGCGCCCGCTTTCCGAGCACGAGAAGGAGAAACTGGACGAGTTTGTCGACGCGATCCATTACTCGGCGAGGTGGGCTATTCACCCAAGAAGCGGTCAGCGCATTTTGGACTGACGCCAGAAACAGATACTCGGACGACGCATATGAATACCGCCATGTGCAGCTCCCCAAGCAGATGCTCAAGGCGATTCCGAAAGACTACTTCGACGGTGCGCGAGGCACACTGAAGCTGCTGTGGGAGGAGGAGTGGAGAGCGCTGGGAATCACACAGGTATGCAAGTCCACTGCACGCGCCGATGGCATACTGACATGAAACACAGAGTTTGGGATGGGAGCACTATGAGGTGCATGAGCCTGAGCCACACATCTTGCTCTTCAAGTACGTCGCTCTGCGCTCAAATACAGTATACGTCTGACTAACTATCTGCAGGCGACCGATCAACTACCAGCCTCCTATGCACTGATTGAAGACCGCATTTCCGCGCGGTTCCCTGCCTTCTTCACGCCAAACGCGACGCGCGCAACCACTGCGCAGACTATTACGGCACACAACACAGGCCTCTTGCGATACCTTTTTGCTTCTTCGTCGATTTAGAGCGAGATATACGCTAGATATAACGACGATATGATCATGGCGGGACGAGTGACGCGCTGCATGGCCCAGACGAGGGCGCGTCTTACGTTCTATTATGCGAGGGCCATCGGAGCCCATATTTGTATATACGATTATCACGGCAGCTTTGTCGAGCACCTGAGCAATAGGCAAGGCACCATGGATTAGGTACACGGCTGCTGGCTGTTGCAGGAAACCCCGACTGCTCCTACCTCTGTTTCTTCGACTTTGGTCGTTTCTCTTGTCTTTCACGAAATGTTGCCCAGCTAATTCGCTTTTGGCAAGACCGCGTCTATATCACCGAGAAACAACCATGCCGCATCCCAGCCAAACCTGGGCTAGCGCGTCCCGCACCCGTCTCTTCAACACAACACCTCGGGTCCCTGCGTCACTCAAGACCGCGAGATTTAGAACTGTCTTCGCGTCTGAGTATTGTGACGACAGTGCTGACGAAGCTACATATCCGCCAAGTATGATTCGTGATGCTAGAAGCCTTGCAGAGTTACTTTTCTCTTTGCACATGCGTATGTGGCCACGTAAGAGAAGAGTGGGAGGGATGCCACGGCATCTCTTTAAACTTCATAAATCATCTCAATTCGGGGGAGCCTTGATTAGCTTTACGATGCGATAAACTATGTTTCACCACGTGGGGTTCTTGATCCGTCACAACAGCCAGACTTGATGGGTTGTCGTGAACTCTACAAGGTCAACAGTAGCAGCAAGCATTGTTCTTGGATAGGGTTGGCTATGTTCAGTTGTGGTATGAGCACATCAGACAGCTGGACGATGGAACCTCTTAACTGACCACTCTGCACCACCAGCTGGCAAAGTACCACATACGCGCGGCGGTAACTCCGCGTAGATTCTCGGTGTAAATATTGACGTTTGTAATCACTGACAAATGGCAACTGGGACAAGTCACAACTCAGAGGACTTACACAGGGCTGCAACCATGGAGTATGTAGTCCGGATAAAAGCGGCCCGACTTTCCCAGAGATGTGCTTGGGCTGAGCATAGTCCACTCGCCTATGTTGTCACATGCGGATCTGTGGCCAAAGATCTCGTAATGCTAACCACCAACCCTTGGATATGGAAATTTTGACGCGGCCGGACGGAAGAAGATAGGCTCCGAGTCTGCCAGCCAGTCACGGCGCGCGGACTCTGAGCGCATCGCCTACAAATCAAGGTTCTTTACGGGCCTTTGACATGGCGATAACGACCTAGGACACATTGTTCCGTTGTTGAGAAATTGACACACGGCTTTAGCGAGGCAGAATGCGGTAGCGTAGAGCGCGTGCGGCTGGGGGACCCATCTGTCAGTCCGCTGCAGCAAAACCCAAGTTTGAGGTCGTTGGTGATTCAAGGCTAAGCCTGCGATTTTACGTACACAGATGTAGATCGCATCCAATTTTCCAGCACCTCGGGGGCTTGGGGGGTTTAGCGAGGTCCCATCCACCGCAGCATGTATCAGCGTCTACCTGAGTCGTATCTGGTATGACATCACAGGTAGCATTATACTCGCTGACTAGGATTGGCGGAGGTATTCGGATCCTGCGCATTGCCGGTGGTCGGAGCGGAAGGCGTTTTGCCTGAAGGGCGAGCGGTGAGTTTTGCAGCCAGGGTTGGAGCGGAGCGGAGATCGCAATCGAGGGTCCTGTTTATTCTAGGGCGTTGTGGAGAACGTACACGCGACGCCCGTGCGGAAGCCGTTCATGCCCCCAACCATGGAAGATTGGGAGCTTGTGTGAGATCAGCATTGCAGGGGGATACGTAAGTTTGAAGAGAGGAGAAGAGAGAGAAAAAAAAACTTCTCACACGAGTGTCGATGGCGGGCTTGTTTGCAGCACAATCTGTCTGCTACGCGTGTGCGTTCTTTGGCCATGAGACACGGGTGATAGTGGTAGAGTGTCAGATGCAAGGGCCCCTCCGCAAAACGGTCGTTTACGAGGTGATAGGCGAGAGATAATGATGCGTAGTCCGGCTCCATACGTGGGTGACGTGCATGTGCCAATGCTCAAACTATGGAGTATGGTAACGAGTACATAAGAGTAATTCCCGTAGACAGCTAAACTGGGACTTGTGTAGTACAGCAACACAGATAAGACAGAGCTGGAGTAATGGAAAGATCAAACTATTCAGGTGGGGGAAGGGACGACTCGCCGCCATTGGCTCTGCCTGCCTCCCTTATCTCTCGGCTGTACGTAAGATAGAAAGCAGGAACCGCGCTAGGCCGCGTTCGGCCTACCTCCAAGGAGCATCCGTGCACCGTGCATCTCGAAACCCATCCCGAGCACATGTCTGCCACAAAAGACACTTCCAGGGCGCTCTCTCCAGGAAAATATTCCAACATCTACGACTGTCGCCCCCCGATTATGCGCCTGTTCACTCCCCACACTGGGTCATAGGTCTCCAACTCCCAGCAGCCCAGGCTTCTACCCGCCTTGTCCGCCTGCCCTCGCCCCATCCTCTACATTTCTTGGAGACCTTCAATGACGGCGCGAACCATCAGTCACCTCATACTCCTCGCAGCCGTTACCGGCAACTTAGGCCCCTAATTAGGGTCTCTTCTGATACTCCGCTGGATTACTCAAGCCGATTTGCTTTTTCCGGTATAGCCCAATATACCAAGTGACCTACCTATCTCCCACGCGATAAGACCTGCCACATACCCTGTTTCCGATAGCAAGATACTTGCATCCTGATCCGGAAGCTAGCCAACGGCCCGTAGTCTTTCATAGCCTTATCGCACCCTTCCACGCCAGCTAGCAATGACGGCAGTAGCAATGCAGCAGCCGGCTATGGGCCCACGCCCTGCTGTCTCTATAGCACCAGCTCGCCCTCGCACGATACACAAGTCGCCATCAGGCAAGGAGAACCTGAGCAAGCCCACGTCCAACAACGGCCCTGTCTCCAACATACGGTCAAGGAGGGAACGTCCTTGCGACGCCTGCAGAAGGAGAAAGAGTCGCTGTGTGATACACGAGGGTGCTGCCTTGTGTGTCTTGTGCGAGTTTCACAAGCAGGAGTGTACCTTTGTACAAAGTCCTCTGCCACGCAAGAGGAAGGTCGTCGACGGCGACAAGAAGGACTCGCCCAACAACACAAAGAAGAGGTATGTCTAGGCCTCCCCACTACCCTGCGTCAAAAGTGTCCGAAGGCTTGCTCGGGGATATGGCAACTACCATGTCTTTTATGCTTTTTGCGGTACACTATCATGTCACGTGCCCATGTGTCACCGTGCCTTTCCTTTTTGTTCACCATGTGCTTTGTGCTTCCGACCACAACGACTGCTTTCAGACACCCTCGTCGCGTTGTGTATCATGCGACTGAACGGGATGACTGATATCGTCTGGCAGATCCGTCGACTCCGACCCTCCACCATTAGTTCTATCCACACCCACCATCACAGCAACAGCGCCAAGCCCTCCACCACCACCACAACCGCAGCTGTCTCACCTAGCAAGTTTGCACTTGCCCCAGCTTGGAGAGACACTGGGCCTACAACGACGCCAGCATAGCAGATACATTGGTTTGAGTTCTCCTTTCGACTCTCTGCTAATTGGCCTTTCCCAATTCGATACCCGTAACGAATCTACCTTCGACCTTGGCACACTTCGACGAGTAAACGATCATGAATGTTTCATTATGTTGCCTGACGAGAACACACAAGACTTCGCCGGCGAGTCTGAGGCGTTGGGTCAGGTTGAGCAGCTTGTACACCCCCATGGTCCAGCTTTACTAGACTTGTACTTCCAAGTAGTACACCCAAACTACCCCATTATCCAGAAGCATCTTTTCGTCGAGCGGTATCGCACTGGCGACCGAAGCTTCTCACCGGCCCTTCTGGCTGGTATGTACATCCTAGCCCTCAATTGGTGGTCCTGTAACCCCAAGCTTGCGAGCTACTCCAAGCCTGATGCGGCTCGGCTAGAAGCAATTGCAATGAAGGCATTGACTCTAGCTATGGAGCGTCCAAAACTTTCGACTGTCCAGGCAGGCCTCTTATTGCTTCAGCGTCCGGAAGCGGATTCATGGAGCCTGACAACGCAACTGGTCGCCATTGGTCAGGAACTAGGCCTGCACTTGGACTGCTCATCCTGGTCCGTCCCTCTTTGGGAGCGCGGACTGAGGAAGCGCATCGCATGGTCATTGTATATGCAAGACAAGTGGAGTTCATTGATTCACGGTCGACCGTCGCACATTTTCAACGCAAACTGGGCAGTGAAGCCCATAACTGAAGAAGACTTTGTTGAGGAAGGAGACGGATACGAGACACGGATAGAAGAGACAGAAGATGAGCAAGTGGAAAACCAACGAGGGCGGATACTGTTCGCTCAGATGATTGCCCTTACCCAGATCATGGCAGAGGTCATGGACACATTCTACACCCAAACAGCCATTCATGACTTTGCTAACGCAGGGAGAAAGTCGACTGAGCTGATCCTTGCACGCGCAAAACCAGTGCAGATCAAGTTACGACAATGGCACGAGAAGTTGCCTGCGGAGGTCAAGATGAATACGCCTGAGAAGGGCAAGCTCACCTCGACGGGCTACTTGCATCTGGCCTATTTTGCGACGGAGATCACCCTCCACCGACGCATTGTACAGTCTCTGGATTCCACAAACCCTGATTCGTATGGTCTTTTCATGTGCCGCAACGCTGCGAAGACGCGCCTAATTTCGGCCATGGACTTTGTTAACCGTCTTAAGCCAGAGCACTTGCAAGCATTCTGGTATTTTGCTTCCAAAGTAAACTTCACACTCATCGGCACCTTCGGGTCGCTTTTATGGGCTACAGCGCCAGCTAAGGAAGAAGCTGAGTTCTACAAGCTGAGGCTGTGCGAATATCGCTGGACCCTCTCCGTCTCTTCGAAGCGCGCAGACTTTCTCGATTACGCAGTCTCCATGCTGGATGCGAGCCGCGCCATGCTCAGCAATCTTGCGGAAAAGCCTAGCCTGGCTGAGCAGATCAGTAGTGCTGGAGTGCCGCCCGCAGCGCCTCCGCGACAGTACTCGTCGTTTTCGACCATGGCACCACCGCAGAACCCCAACGGGGCAGGGAGATACGAACCAGAAGATATCGACATGGGCGAAGATAACGATCTCAGGAGGATGTCGTCTGGCGAGAGCTTCGAAGGATTCAACGACGGATCGCAGTATGGTAGTAGGCCGCACACGGCGGGCAATTCGCCCAACTCACAATGAGCTGGTGCTCTGCAAAATCTACGGACGAGGTTTCAAAGATGATTTGTTTGTCAGCATTGGGAATTCCTTGGGATGCATTGTTAGAAATTCTGCGATTAAGCGACGTATTTGTTGTTGGATGGCAGGCGTTATATAGGTGCGCACGGAGATACCACGCCGGTACTCACGGATTGCGCAAGAATGGCGCCATATCGCGGCACATGATGTGCGACACATTCATGCCCTTTACGAGCTTGTTTTTCAGCAAGACGAGTTATGATTTGATGTTTTATGCTAGCGTAGACCGCGCCTCGAGTACATTTGACTGCTCTAGAGAATGAAGCATTGGTAGCCTGTCTCTTGCGAGAGCAGCACAAACATATTCGGTCCTTTGGTGAAGACTGCAGTGTCATGTTGAGACATGAAGCGCAGCTACGACATGTGACATTGTAGCGATGCACCGCATCTGGAGGCTGTGACTGTATGTGTAACGAAGACACGGTTCGAAAGAAGTGGTCGCATCGTACCTCCCCCGTTGCCTGGTTAAATCGGGGGTCTGGCAAATCTGACACATCCTCCTGCGGTAAAAAGCATCGCCTGCGACACGACACCAAGCACATTTATTTTCGCGACTCATCCATCAGCTGTGCGCCCAAGACAAATGGCTTGAGCGTGTCTCTTTAGTGTGCCTATGTCAGCGGGAGAGGTGAACGCCATGTTGAGACTAAGCTACGACGATCGGCGACTGCGTAAGTAAGTGTGTCTATTGGCATCGTGAGCGCAGCGCGCCCCCCCCCCCTCCCCCCCTCCACCCTTTCCTGATTTCCCGGCATGCGAGGCACACAAGGGCAGCCACCACCTTCTCAATTCGTAGAAGAAATCGAGCTCGGCCTGATCCTTCACTCGGGGAAATGCAAAGCCCACGGCTATGGCCGCGCTTCATGCCGCTCGAACGTGTTCCTTGGCAGGGCCCCCCTCAGACCTCAGCCGCGTCCTAGGCGACAAGGCGTGTTAGCGATAATGGGGCCAAAGCTGAGCACTTGGTCGATCACTCGCGGTGTGGGCATTCCAGTTCGCGAGGACAAATGAGAAGAGCTTACGCTGCGTTTACTGCCTTTTTGCCCTTCTTGGTAGCTAATTTTACACATTGTCTTTTTCTGGCATTTGGTGTTGCCCCTGGATGTTACATATATACGCCTTCTTTCTTTAGGCGTTCACCCACACTCAGCTCTGAGGTTGGCATCCTACTTATATCTATGTGGCGATAATCCTCTGGCAGCTGCCATACCGCCACATCTTTCGCACACCACTGCATTTTGTTTCTTCTTCTGTCCTACTCAACCACCATGACCGACGACAACAACAAAGCCTGGGGGCGGCGTTTAGTGATTTGCTGCGACGGGACCTGGCAGTCCAGTGTGAGCAGTAAAGCAAATGTCCCGTCCAATGTCACCAGACTCTGCCGCCTAATTGCGCGCATCGGCTCAGACCAGAAGGACCCGTCAAAGAAGTTTCACCAAATCGTCTACTACGATTCCGGGGTGGGAACCGGGAATCTCACCTCTTCTGAGAGAAGGCGGCAAGGCGGTACGGGAGCTGGGCTGGCAGAGAATGTCATCGAAGCGTACAACTTTATCGTTCAAAATTATGAACAAGGAGACGAAATATTCTGTTTCGGATTCTCAAGAGGGGCTTACACAGCGCGCGCGGTTGCTGGATTGGTATCAGATATCGGAGTCATAGCACCAATCAGCATGCAATTCTTCCCAGAGCTATACAGCCTTTATCAGACAAACGACGAGGGTGTTGACTTCCGCGAGACGAAGGCGTGGAAATGGTTTACTGAAGGTAAACTGAGCAAGAAGGGCGAAGAGTTGAAGGCACAGGGCGTCGATGTTACAAAAACTGGACTGGAAGATCTCAGACGATTGGCTGAGGTATGGGAGATTCGACCGCACGGAGAGCTTGCAATCAGTGAGGATAGTAGAAAAGTGAAGGTTGTCGGTGTTTGGGATACTGTTGGCTCACTGGGCATACCGGATGTGGTTGGCCTCAACCTGGCCTTTGGAAGAACGCAGTTTGGCTTTCACAACGTTAAACTGACTGAGCGTGAGTTGAAAATTCAAACATGCTGGGGTAACGCTGACTGTCTGATAGACATCGAGCATGCATACCAAGCTCTTGCGCTGGATGAACGGAGAAAAGCCTTCCGTCCGACGCTCTGGTACATTCCAAAGGATCTCATCGACGACCCAAAACGGCCTACGCCTGAGTTGAAGCAGGTCTGGGTAAGCAGCACAGTATCCATTTGATACAGCACACAAACTGACATGCTTCTAGTTCCCTGGCGTTCACACAAATTGTGGTGGCGGCTCGCAGGACGCCTTCGAAGACATGAAGGGAGATTCAGAAAGTAGGTTCGGCAATCGAATATCCAGCATCGGGATTCTAACCTCACGTATAGATCTATCTACTTCAAGCTTGTGTTGGATGCTGCAAGTCATATCTCCGCACCTGACAATTGACCGCCACGCCTTCTCACTGTACCTAGCTCAGTACAAGCGATGGCTTTTCCGCATTCGCTACGCCTGCACATACCATCATGAGAACAAACTCGAAAAGGTTTGGTCCTACGTACCAAAACTACCCTACATCTCCATCCTGAGCCGCGGCCGCAAAGATCTCGAATCACCACGCCGCGATCCAGCACACACGCACGAGCACTTCGATTTCAGCTGGGGCACCGGACCTCTTGTAGACTCCTACGGCGGTATGTATTATCTCAACGGCATGCACGTACGTGTTCCCGGCCACGAAAGCGTCGAAGAATACGACGAAGAATCCCAGGTGCCAAAATGGAATAAGCTCAAGGAACTCGGTGATACAAACGAATACATCCACCCTATTGCTTACTTCCGCAGTCTGGTCCGCGGCTGGGAGAAGCACTCTCCACTGAAGAAGTCGTGGAACAGGAAAGCATGGGAGGGTCTTGGTGATGGTAAGATGAGGTTTTGGTGGTACATGGATGGCGAGCGCGAAAGGTGTGCGCTGCCTGAGTGGGTGATATTGCCGGATGGAGCGAACGAAGATTTCAACTTTGAGAGGAGGTGGTATGGGGAATGTGAGAAGAGTGCCAAGACGCTTGATAAACTTGCTGGTGTGGAGGGATTCGGTAAGGATAGAGACTTTTTGGAGGTTCTGGATGAGACACTCAACTTTGCGGATGATGATCGGCCGTTGGGTGTTGCGCCGTGAGGGATGATTTCTTGGTTTCAGTACTTTTGTGAACCATGATAGTGTTGTGGACGGAAATGATTCCGGCATGGAAACTAGGCTCTGGTAGCTGCGATCCCACCGAGGTAGTCGAAGTAATTGGGTGGTTCTTGTGGTAATGCGAGACATGGACACCACCATATTCGGTACCCATAATTTCTAAATTCAATATGCCGGATGCCTCCCCAATCACTCGGCTGCATCAATTGGATACGGTGTTTTTTCTCTATCTTATGTAAAGAGCGGGGTATCCTCCTAGTTGCTGCACTACTTGACATAGGGCTCCTGGCAACCAGTTGCGCGTCTATAACACCACGATCCGGCAGGCTTACTTTCATACAGAGGTGGTTTAGAATTCGGAAACTGCTATTTTGAGCTTTAGATCGAGGCGTGGGGAAGCGAGATTTTACAGAACTAATCGAGGGAAAGTGAAGAGAGACGGCAATGCATCGCCATAATTTGGCGCTCTGTAGGTTGCGAGTACAATACAAGTGATTCCCGTTCGAAATCCCTAGTTTTAACAAGTATTGATGTATCTTATTGTACTAGGCTAGCTGTACGTTCCGAACGGCTTTGTATTGGGGAAGCCCAATGAATGCATGGGGGGGGGGGGGTAATCCTTCAGGCCCAACAGCATGCGGGCGCCAGGGATGGAGCGCACGAATCAACAGCAGGAACAAAGCCACCCTACAAGAAAACAGATTAGCGCATGGCGGGGGTGACGTCTTGCTATCATTTAAGGGGCCGGTTCCGTCGTCACTGCAACATCAGGTTATTATTAATGCGACATCCGACCGAGTTGCATCTATCACATACTTCCATCGGGCTCGAGATCGCCAGAATGAGCGCAGCAACGGCGCAAAAGCGCGCAGCTTCGGAGGAGCTTGAAAAGCCAAGCGAGTCGGTCAGAGTTTTAAAGAAAAGCAAAATGGCCCCTGCAGCAGAGGAAGACGCGTCTACTACCGTTGAGACAGAGGCGGTACACGATGCTCAAGATACGAAGCCAGAGCAAGAGAACGATCTGCAACAAACTGCTTCGTGGAATCCGGTGGAAGTTAAGAAGACTGGTGCCGACAACATCCAGCTCGTTGACGAAGTACAACCAATCGATCAAAAACAACCTGTCTTTGAAGTACAGCCTGTCGACACTCCATCTTTGGACCCTGCCGAAGATGAAGAATACGATTCGGGAGCTTCTAGTGATGAAGACACCCTCTCTTCAGACGGTAGCGACAATGAAAATGTCTCCGACCCTGAGTATGGCGAACCCTACGGATTTGGACCTGCACGCGATCGCGATCAAAGTAATGCCTGGATCCCCAATATCTCTGCAGAAGATGAAGCAGCCGCCGAAATCGGCCTTATGGCTCGAGACGACGCCTTTGATACCCACTTCAACGAATATGGCATTGATGCCGTGTATGAGGATATGGGTATCGCGAGCAACTCGGATGATAGCGAGAGCGAAGCCGAACGAAAGAGGGATGAGAGGAGCAAAGTCGAAAACAGTATGGACGCTTACGAGGGGTGAGGACGAGGATGCTCGCGACCGTGATTGTTGAGGTTACTATTTGATATGCATCTATGATCACTCCTTTCCCTAGAGCTCTGTATTTGCCCGGACTGTGGAAGGGGCTGTAATATGATAGCAGTATAGAGCACTGAAGTGCATCAGGACACTCGCTTTGGGCACTTCGGCTCACCTAGACGTTGTAAGACAAGACCATGCTTCAGATTTGTCGTGTTGGAAAATCCACATGCCATCTTTAACTCCACCTTCTCAGCACCTCTATATTGTCTGGACTGTCAAACGGCTGGCAGTATCGCAAGAGTAGATTGCGTTGAAGTGCAACAGAAAATCGGCTCAGGGCACCTTCCTCAAGCTACTATCTCAGTGGTCTGCGCCAGAGTATCGCGACACTCAGAGAGAAAGAGCGTGCTTGCTGGTCGTCCGATCTCACCGTTTGCTCTTGCACGTTCTTCTACCTCTCACTGATAACGTCATCGCCACCAAGCATTCTGCTGCACCACAAAATACATCGTCTCCTCTCACTGATTTCAACCACACCTGTCCACCTACGACTCTTTTCAGTCCTACGACGTCGCCCATCATGAGCGATATCCTCAGCGAGAAAGCGTCCTTCGATGTCAGTAGCGATGCTACCACTCAGTCACAGCAGTTTCAAGACCAGCTGGAGGCTATTCTGCGAAAGCTGAAGAGCGATGCAAGTAGCATCACGGCTGACGAAGCTCGTCTTCTATCCGAGAATGTCACTACAAGTGACGAGAGAGCGGTCCGCATTATCTCTGCGGTCGAATACTTAGCTATTGCTAACAAGGTGTGCATCACCAGGGATCTAGCTACCATCAGGCTCCTCACCGTTCGCTGCTGACGGCCGCCAAGGACCTGCATGCCGCCGTGGACGGTAGTCCTGAGGAGGTCACTACGGAGGTCCTGCGCACTGCGCAGAGCATCGTCAGCAGTAAGTGCATACACATGTCCTGCCTGCCGTCTAATGCTTCCGGGGCAAACATATCGAACACTGAGATTTCGAGATACACACTGACAGTGCCCCAGAGATGCAGAAAGCTGTCGGTCATAACAACGCGCCTCAACCCGAAGTCGAAGCCAAGCTCCAAGAGGAAATCGCTAAGATCGAACCCAAAATTGCGCAAGGTACTGTCACCAAGGCTGAGGCCGATCGTCTTCACTCCCTCGAAGCTCGCGCCCACGGCCATACTGAGAAGGGTGGCATCGCCGCTGCAGCTCAGTCTGTGGTAGCTAGGCGTGAGCGCCAGCTATCACTGAGCGGCAGTTCCGGAGCCATCTCGTCTCTGAACAACGGACGCTCTCGTGCCAATAGCAGGAACTTCACAGCACCTCATCAGCAATCTCAACGTGACCAAGAGAAGAGCCTTGACAAGGCCGAAGTTGTCGACAAGTCTGAGATCGAGCAAGGTGCTAATGCCACCACTGGAAACGCTACGCTCAACTCAGGCAAGACACACGCTCACGAGGATGCCGAGAAGAGCGAATTGAGTGCCACAGCACAGCCTTTCGTTTCCGAACAACGCCAGACTCTCAGCGACGTCTCCAACTCCGCCCACTTCTCGAACGCAGACGCCAAACAGAGTAAGGAGCAGCCTCAGAACGACAAGGAGCCCAAAAAGGCTGAAGAGGAGTTGATGGACGCTCCAGAGACCAAGAATGAAGCTCGCTGAAGGGGTTTGGATCAGCGCGACCCCGCTCATTTCGACTAAAGGGGCCTATGCCCACTTAGCTAGGACGAGGATTCACCTTCTGATATCCATGTTAACTAACGCAGTCGGAGATTTTCAGGGTCCGGGGAGCTGAGAGAGGGTCAAGGATAGTTTTGCAGTGGCATATCCATAAAGCCGGCTAATTCATAAAGTGTGCAAAGAACTTTAAAACCGGATACGATCAGGTGGTAAGAAAATTACGAGAATGCATACCTTTGTGAACCGCCTTCGGGACTTCCTAATGAAAAACACTTTCTTTCAGACCAGCACTTTCTCTCTGCAATGATGACTGAACGGGGTTCATGATGTCTGTATGCTTCTCATGCGGTTCAAAACTCGTTCGATTGTGGAGGCAAGAATATCTTGTATGAATGCAAACACTAGAGTATTGTCTATGGTATCAAAACCTAACGTACCCCTCCATCCATATTCGAAACCAAAAAAAAAGTTGAATGAAAGTCCCAAAGCCGCTAAATGCATAACACGGCCTCCTACCTCGCACGCCCAATCCGCCAAACAAAACATTGACCTTTAACTGTCTACTTGATTTCCGTCTTGCTCATCAGATCCGCGAGGTCATCGACCTTCTTGTCCTTTTCCTGCGCCACATTACTCTCCTCAGCTCGGGTATCTTCAATGATTTGTCTCGTAGCGCGCTCTTTGACGGCGATGTCCTCCTCTTCCTCATCATCGCCCCTCTTCTCATCCGCATCGCTCTCCTCTTCGTCTTCGTCGTCGCTCTCGAGCTCGTCCAGCTCATCGAGACCCCAGTACTCGTCGTCGTCTCCATGTTCACCAGACTCTTCCTTGCGCGCATCGAGCACCTCGCGCAACTTCTCGATACTAGGGTCTTCTTCGTCGAACTTGTTGCCGTTGATTTCGACGCGGCGAAGGGCGGGGAGGGCAGTGGAGGATGCCGAGGCGAGACCTGCGAGACCCTTGGCGTTGATGTCGTTGAATTGGAGACGGAGGACCTCGACCTTCTTGTTCTTGCCCTTTTCGAGAGCAGCAGCGAGTGCGACACCACCACGGCCGCTGAGTAGGCAGTCGCCGACGCCGAGTTCGCGGAGTTCGGTCCAGTTGCCGACAGCCTGGCTCAGAGCCTTTGCGCCCATGGCTGTGAAAGTGTTGTCCTGGAGGTCGAGGGTGTCGAGCTTGGTGAGATGTGTGAGACCGTTGGTGATGAGACTTGAGATACCCTGTTGCCTGATACCGTTCTGTGTCATCTTGATTGTCTTGACGCCCTTGTTGGCGGCGTATGCCTTTGCCCATGCGGCCATACTGCCGTCCTCTAGACGGTTGCGACCGCAGATGACGAGCTCAAGGTCTGGTACTTCTTTGCCTTCCTTGCGCGCAGCTTCCTTTTTCGCGGCGAGTGTAGTAAGCGCATCGGCGACAAGTACACCGGCGGCTGGACCGAGACCGTTGTTGTTCAAGTATAGGTAGCGAAGAGGGGTGTGTTCTGAGAGGAAATCGACGAGCGGGGCAACAGTGTTGAGTCCGAACGCGTTATCGGACAGGTCGACGGTATGGAGATTTGGTAGTGTGAGGAGGGAAGTAAGAAGGTGCGAAAGCGCCGGCGGGATCTCAGAAAGGAGGCGGGACGTGAAGATGTCGGCAAGGTTTGCGACCTGTTCCTCTTGTCAGTACCCCTCAGTTGGCCATCAACAAACCCAGTCAACATACCTGCAAGTTCTTCTTTCCCTCCAGAACCTTAGCCAGCGCTTCACTGGCTCCGATACCCAGCGTGTTTCCCAAGAACTTGATCTCCTCAACATCGTCATTACTCTTCAAGTCCTGAATGTGCGGCTCAATATCCTCTGCAGTGGTGAGTTTCAGGCCCTTGCCCTCGATGGAAAAGACCTTTGTGCCAGCCATATTCGCTGTCGCGATTTCCTTGTCGTGCGTGGTATAATAATGCTCACGAAGGAAAAAGTGAATAAGCCAAGCAGGGGGTGTTGGGCAAGAAAGTTGTGTGAGTCGTGGGCGCAATGTTTTGGCGGGCGAAGTGGGGGTTGACTGTCTAGAACCCTTGGAGTTCCTGCAGGGGTTTCGCCTCGTGGCTGCTCGTGGTGGCGGCGGCGCCGCGGGAATGCGCGCCAAGACCAAGTCGACTGATGACATGCTCCGTGGGAACTTTTGGCGCGCAACTCTGATTGCTAATCATCTTCACCTCACAACCACACACGCACAACATGTCCTCAGGTATGGCTATAAGGCAATGCCGTCGCCTCGACGATGTCAATTCGCTGATTGGACCGGTTTTAGCACCACCTACCGCCGCCAACATGGGCTCCGATCTCAAGACTTCGACCGCCGCCTCCGGAAAACCCAAGCGTACGATATCCAGACAGCCAACTACCTCACGATAGACGTGCTGACTTACTCTCAGCTTGTTGTGTCTGCACGGACCAGAAGGCTAAACGCGATGAATGTATGCTGTTCTCGTCATCAAACGATGCCCAAAAAGAATGCGCAAGTCTGGTCGACCAATACAAGCAATGTATGGCCGGGTACGGTTTCAAGATATAATCCGGACGGGTGGCAGACGTAGAACAACTTCATAAGCGGAAACAATGTACAACACAAGCGGCATATGGGTGGCGTTGAGCATTAGACGGCATCTTGTATTTTGGTGTATAATACATAAATGGAACCGGAATCTTCCCTCTCCAAATCTCTAGCTGGGGTATCTCGAAGAAATGCTGAAATTCAACCACGAATATCTCTCTTCAAGCTCTACTGCGTTTTGCTCTTCGTTCCCCCAACCAACTCACTCTTGACCACAAGCCGCCACAAGCACCACAGGTAGCAAATTCCGAACCCGCCAGTCCCAACGATGGCGTTTGCCACGACCCAAAGATCTGGCTTGTTTACTGGGGGAGGGTAGAATGCTTCCGCAACATGCCACACAATCATGGCCATGTAAATGTTGATATGGAGGATCTTGCTGAGAATGTGCAGTCCGCTCCGGCCACCACCGTAGTAAGCAGAGAATGAGACTGGAGGAAGACCGACGAGATAGGCCCATAGAAGCGAGATGACAAAATATGGAACACGCAACTCGTCCCTCTTCAACAGGGGAAACATAGTCCAGGCACCGACCATATTCGCAAACCCGACCCATGCGCGAGTAGATGGAAGAAGACCTTCATTTCCGGCAAGAAGCAGTGTCATGGGCATCAATGGCAGCAATACGTTCTTCTCATGCACTTGGTATGAGCAGAGGAAGAAGCCCCATGATACAGCTGCAAAGGCGAGTGGGAGAAGTTGTCTCTTCGGCTTGAAGAAAATTATCAGACAGGGCGGCAGAATAGCAGCCGACGTAGCGAGGAGCGCAAGCCTTTGGAGCAACTCGATCGGATAGCGGTGGAGCTTGTGGACAGTATGGATGGTGCACCAAATGTTTGCGACCTTGTCTTCGAACAGCCCACGGGAGAAGGGGAAGATGCGATGAATCGACTGTCCCAGCTCCAGAACGTAGGGGAAATACCAAGCCTCCATATCCCATGGCGTCATGAACCAGCTCAAGTTCATCAGTGGTGGGTACTCCAAAGGAGCGTGGTTGAAGCCAGTATAGACGTCGTATGCAACACCCAACAAAAACGGCAGATATAGTACAGCAAAAGCGGCGACAGTAGTCAGCGCAATTGCAAGGAATCGCACAATGTTGATCTTCGGGAAAAGGCAAATGCCTAGCAGATATGCGAAGACGGCGGGCGCATAGAACAGCGCCATCTGCTTGAACCCGAGAGCTCCGACGAAGAAGACGCATCCCCAGAGTGGCCTTCCAGCGACCATGCTCGATAGTGTTGCGACGGCAAACCCGAGCATGACGGTGTTGTACTGAAAGTGCCCGTGATCGATCAAGATGGCCCCAGGCTGCATCAATATAGCCACCAATGCAATCGACGATTCCCAGATATTGACACCTTCCAGTCGGGAGAATCGGCGAAGGAAGATTACGAGAGCAGGAATGTAGATGAGGTATTCGGATACGAAGACGGTAGCGCGCATGTATATCTTTAGGGAGGGGTCATCGAGAGCGCGCGACTCATCGAGAGCGAACCATTCGGGATCAATAGCAGAGCCACTACACCAATCATCAGTATGGCTATCTCATATCTACAGCTCTCCACATACATGATACCTAATATCCAACTGTGATAGGCAGTCAAGGGTGGATAGTCCAGCCCCCACCACTGCAGGTCATAAAAGTACCACTTGGAGACAGGTAGATGCTTCGTGATCTCCATCCAATGCCGCTGGGCTTCAAAGTCGCCATGCATTGGCGGAGACTGGTATCCCGAATATCCCCATAAGCTGGTGGTCCATCGGAACAAGCCCACGGCCATCAATATGAGGGGTATAGTGATCCATTGCGACACCGTGCCTTTCGCAGGCCAGAGGAACGCGACGAGGGGAAAGGCGGGTTTCTTTGCGTTTGTGGATTGGTCGTGATCGAGCGTGCCATGGGCGACCTGGGCAAGAGAGCCTTCTTCAATCTTTCTCCGCCGCCGCGGTTTATAGGCTGCCGGTGAAGCCATGTTTGAGCTGCTTGGAGAGGTGTTGGATGGTTTCGAGGACTCGTGGAAGTCGCATTGCGCCTTGCCATGTTGGTGCTAGTGTCGACGGTTGCAAGCTCCAGCAAACTGTGCGGCTGGTCTTCAACGGGTACATAGCTACACAGTACAATAGCTCTAAGGCGCTATTCTAACCATGATATGTACAAGAACTCTGGGCTCGTTTCTTCGTGCGAAATTTCAGAGGCGGCCGATGATCAGACAGCAACGGGATCACAGCATCATCTCTCTCCCTTAGATTTCATCAAGCAGCTATGATATTTTCCCTGTTGAATGTACCAGACTTTCTGTTCATAAAAAGACGCACATACATTAAGATCCTAGCACGCTCTCGGGTTATGCGCTTGCCTTTTGGGCTTCTGTAGACGCAAACTGCTGTGAACATGGCTGGGAATCGCCTCTTCGCCTTCTGACTTCCGTCCGAAGTCAGGCCTGCCGAAAGACGCATGCACACAACCACTACTCCACTCTCCAAATCTCAGTCACCTGCTGGACCCTGAGCCGCTGCTTTGCTGCAGATACTGCTGCGACCCTTGAACGGCGGAGTTCGCGGTGGGGCGTTACCATCTAGTGTACCTAGACAACGCGCCTCGGTGGGGTGCACGGACCCCGTCTCCGCTTAAAAGTTGCTGAAAAGTTCGGCGCTGATCTTTTCTGCGCGCGCAGGTATTAAAGAGCCAGCCTCCCCCATCTGAGCACTTACAATCTACCACCAATCTTCATTTTACCTTACCTCGAACATCAACAGTTCGAGAATCACTTTGAGGGCTTTCGCGAACTTCAAGTGGGCTACTGAGGGCAACTACCAGTACCAGATCAAATTACAAGTCAGTGGGCAACGTTTGGCTTTTCCTTAACACACATTACAGAGGGCACGTCTGTCGCTCGTGAGGGCACGACAGGATCAACCAGAGGGCATTACGCTACTATGAGGGTTAATCTTCCGTCTTCTCGGCGCTTGTGGGAACACACTGCCTTGAAGCTCGGTTTTTCTGTGGGCTCTTGTGGCTTTCCGTGGGCTTGAGGGATTCCCGCTTCGCGCGGTCTCGAGAGATACCAGTGGGCTTTTCGCAATTTGAGACAACCAGATCATGCAGGCTGGCGCATACTATGCCCTTTGGGCGTCGGCGCCTGAGCGGTGGCGTCATTGCCGCCGACTCCTCTCTTTTCTTTTTCTGTTCATCGCAAAAACTTTGACCACCGCGTCGCTCCATACACAATACTGATACATTGTAGATCTAGTCAACTACCATCAAAATGGGCAAGACCAAGGTTGCGGACAAGTCGTCCAAGAAGGACAAGAAGTCCGAGATCACCAGCGTCAAGGCCGGCCGCGTCACCAAGCCTGCCGCGACTCCCAAGTCCAAGAGCAAGGACATTGCCAAGTCAGTTGCTTCCAACGTCAAGGACAAGAAGAAGTCGAAGAAGGCCCCTACCCCAGAGCCTGAGTCTGATTCTTCGTCTGAGAGCGAGAGCGAGAGCGAGAGCGATGAATCCTCTGAGAGCAGCAGCGACGAGGAAGTCGAGAAGAAGACCTCTGCCAAAGCTGCTCCTAAGAAGGCCGCTGCTAAGGCCGACTCTGATTCTGACTCTGACTCTTCCGACAGCTCCGAGGAGGACAGCGACAGCGACAGCTCCGAGGAGGAGAAGCCTGCCCCCAAGGCTAAGGCCAACGGTGTAAAGACCAACGGCGCCGCTAAGGCCAAGAAGGCTGAGTCCAGCGACTCTGACAGCGACTCCGACTCTGACAGCAGCGAGTCTGAGGCCGAGAAGCCCGCCGCTAAGGCTGAGGTCAGTAACCACTCTTCGCGCCTTATAAGTTCTCAAACTAATTTAACCAGGCCACCTCTGACTCCTCCGACTCTGACGCCGACTCCGATGACTCTTCCGAATCCGGCAGCGATGAGGCTGAGGCTCCCTCCAAGAAGCGCAAGGCTGAGGAGGCCGCTGAGCCCGTTGTCAAGAAGACAAAGACTGAGGAGCCCGCCGCTGAGGAGGGTGTCAAGAACCTCTTCGTTGGCAACATGAGCTGGAACATCGACGAGGACTGGCTCCGCCGCGAGTTCGAGGGCTTCGGTGAGATCGTTGGCTGCCGTGTCATCACTGACCGTGAGACTGGCCGTGCCAAGGGTTTCGGATACGTTGAGTTTGCCAACGCTGCTGATGCCGCCAAGGCACAGAAGGAGATGCACGAGTACGAGCTTGACGGCCGTCAATTGAACGTCGACTTCAGCACTCCCCGCGCAAAGCCTGACGCCAACGGCGCCCGTGCCAACAAGTACGGCGACAAGCGCAGCCCTCCCAGCAACACCCTCTTCCTCGGCAACGTCTCTTTCGAGTGCTCCAACGAGAGCATCCAGGAGATCTTCGCTGAGTACGGCAACATCACCCGTGTCTCTCTCCCTACCGACCGTGACACCGGCTCTCTCAAGGGTTTCGGATACGTCGACTTCAGCTCTCAGCAGGAGGCTACTGCCGCTCTTGAGGCCCTGAACGGTCAGGACATCGAGGGTCGTGCCATCCGTATTGACTACGCCACTCCTCGCGAGGACAACGGCGGCGGTGGCCGTGGTGGAGGCTTCGGCGGTGGCCGCGGTGGCGGTCGCGGTGGACGTGGCGGCTTCGGCGACCGTGGTGGTCGTGGAGGCGGCCGTGGCTTCGGCGGCGGTCGTGGCGGTGGCCGTGGTGGTGCTCGTGGTGGCCGCGGTGGTTCATTCAACCGTGGTGGCTTCGGAGACTTCCAGGGTCAGAAGAAGTCTTTCGACTAAGCGTCTTCTAGATTCTTGCATCGCTTGTATGCATTCCGTGTATTTGCTTTGAATGATCTCGAAGAGTAAGTAATGGGGCTGCCGTACGATATGATGTGATATGATCATCGGATCTGAGCTTCGGCTCTGGGTAATGGCGTTTACGGGTAAAAGTTACAAGGTTCTATATACTCGATCACCCGCTCTGGTTTGGGTGTAGTCACGTAGCTGTCTGTAGTTTAAACTGCTCTCTTTCGAAAAATTTGTTCCATATACATGCCATCCCATTGTGGTGAAGTGATATTGTCAGTTTCTCTCCTGGGTTGCCATCGAAGCTCGAAGGCATGAATGATTATATGGAGCTGTCGTCAACACGTACGCGTCCATCGTTTCCAAGATGTTGCATCACCTGCTTGCCTACGCTCAAGACATTTAGTACTGTTTTCGCGTTGGAGTCGGCTAGTTTACCATTGCACAGCCTATGAATCACGTCGCATCACATATCTGCATGTAGCATGTAAGGCCAGTAGTTATGTAAATGAATGACGGGGGATAGGATCCCAGATATGATGGCTTTGTTATAGACATAGATATACTGATACACCAAAGAAGAGTAGAGTACAGTAGTAAAAGAGAGACGGAGAAAAACAACGCAAGGAAAACCCAAACACAAGGAGAAAAAAAAATAAACACACAAGGAAAGTTAATAAAACAATAATGACCAGGCGCCGTGAGTCCGTCAATGCGTAGTTGGAGCGAGTTTCGCAAGATACAGAATGAAAGAGGCTTATTTATACGGTCTCAACATCAGTATCCGCGTCGCTGCTTTCCAGCTCAAACTGCTTCTCCGCATCCGCATCGAAGCACGTCTCCCAGCAGAGAACTTCGCTGGGGAAATCCTTCTCCACGCTCGGCCGCTCACGCACGAACCAAGCTAGACCAGCACCAGCGATGCCGAAGAGCGCAAGGCAAGTCCATAGCGCGAGGTTGGTCGTCTCGACGCTAATCTCGTCGCTGAAGTAATAGCTCGTACCGCTAACAGCGACAGCAAAAGCCTTGAACAGACTGGCGATTTGCATCATGCCGACGACGGTGCCAGCGGAAAAAGCGTCAGGCGTGGTGTTGAGAACGAGGAGAGAGACAATGACGGTAGCGCCACCGGAGAGGAGGTGCTTTGCGAAGATGGAAAAGGTTGAGATGACGGGCTCGAGGCCGGAGCATGTTACGGCGAAGGCGAGGAAAGGTGTGATTATGTAGGTTGCGGGGAGGAAAGCGGAGACAGAGCGGTAGAGCTTGACGAGGCCGTACTTGGAGGTCGCGTAGGGCACAATGTAGAAGATGGCGGCGCCGGCTAGGCCGCGCACACCGAGCACGATTACGCTGATCCATTCGCAGGGTATGCCCATGCCGCCCGATTCGGTGCTGCTGTGGCCGAGGTGGGGGAGGACGACGTCAAAGGTTGAGGCGTGGAGGGAGAGGAGGCAGAAGGACGATAGGAGGACCATGAAAGACGGGGCCTGGAGGAACTGGGAGATAGTGATGGGTTCGGGGCGAGCAAAGTCGACGAGCGTGACATTTGTGTCTTGGGAGTCGCGGCGGAGGAAGGCTGCTTTCTCGCAATCCATGTCTACAGGGTCGGTTGAGCGCTCGTTGTGGTTGGGTAGGGTCTCCTTGAGGAAAATGCTGGCTGTAAGTGCAATGGCGAACAGGATAGTTCCGCAGGCCAATTCCGAGCCCAAAGTAGGGAAGTCTTGCCAGACCATGTTGTATGCTTGTAAACTTTCCGAGACCATCAATTGCATGATGGGGCCCACGGAGCCACCAAGGGAGATGACGGGCAGCCGAGCAACGTTCTTCGCCCGCTCCTCGCTTGATATGCTTAGATCTCCAATCATAGTCAGGGTTGTGCATACAATGGCTGAGCTGACCATGCCCGCAAGGAAGCGGAAGATGGTGCAGCCAACTAGGCTGTTCGCGAAACCCATGCTCAGGCAGCAGATGAACATGCTCCAGAGCCCGATGAGGGTGACGCGCCGTCTTCCCATGCGATCCGCGAGGTAGCCCCAGAAGAGACCTGTTGTTCCGCCGAATGCATATGCGCAGTCGAGAATGCTGCGAAGGTAGGACGAGGAGAGGGTACCGCAGTAATCGGAGGAGGAGAGGAGCATTTGGAGTTGAGGCTGAAGGCTTGATGCCATGATACTATGTCATATATTAGCACCTATACGTATTTGCGACTCCATCCCCTTGAGTCGCAAGTAGGATGATACATACGCCTCGGCCAGGAAAACAAGATACACAAGCATCAGTTGGGATCCTCGCGACTTGTCGGCACCATCCGGCGCGTTGTGGCTCTCCATCTCTTCCTCAACCTCCCGTTCCTCCTCCTCAACCATAGACACCTTGTCATACTTGCCCAAGTCCTTGACCGGTATTAAAGACCTTGTTCTCCTATGAAAACCCAACATCTTGACTGAAAAATCCCAAAAAATACACTCTGTAAAACTTGAATTCGCTGAAACGCGATAACGGCTAGAGAGGGAGTGTAAGCAGGCACGAACCAGCGTGAACCTGTGTGTGTAGTGATTGTAACGGGCCACAAAGGGACCTAAGGGTTAGGCTGAGAGAGAGCGACAAGAAGGACTGTCAAGGGAGTGACAGGCTCGTCTCGAAAAAGAGAAGAGGGTTCGACGTTCACGACGACGACGGCGGCGACGGCGACGGCGGCGGCGGCAACAGCATTCTCGCGCGAGGGGTTTGAGCTTGATGGAGCCTTTGAAACAGAAGCCGTGCTGCCTGGCGGTCCTATTGGGTCTCAGCCCACCCCAGGCGCTAGCTGTCAGCTAGCGCCAAGCCGCTTAACGCGGACCCATGTGATGTCAGATGGTTCGCTCCTGATCCACGTTTTCGGAACGTGCGAGGCTAAATCAGGGTTCCTGGAGAGACCATGGTTTCGCTAAACGGCGGTTTGATATTGACCTGCGGAAAATCTTGCGCCACATTGACTGTGCTGCCACACCCCTTCTCGTTGCAATGCTGTTGTTTTTTGGTAGGCCAGGACCGCGTTTTTCTTGAGGCTGAGTATGTCGTGTGTACCAGTGCGTGGCTTGTTCGAGGCCGTGACGGGTGCGATCGGTACCGGAATAGTAAGACCCGTGGATACGATGGGCGCTAGACTGGGTTCCATACCTCCGATGCGGACAAACCGCAGACTTCCTATATATCTTCGGCCAATTTCAGTATCGATTTTTCTTCTCCCATGTCCGACTTTGATCTGGATGATTATCTCCATGCTCATTGCGTAGCGGACACAACCTTCGATGATTATACCCAAAGGCTAGACGCGTCCAAAGTACTGTATGGTACGATCACTCTAGCCATGGGTACTAATAAGTCCCCTCGCTCTGCTGATACACGTTTCTCTTTGGCATAAGGCTGCACTGCGTAGAGTTAGCGAAAATGACTCGTCATAGGCTGCAGGTGAGGTATTTTAGAGATATGAAGAGTGTGCTGGTCAGAACAAGAAGATGCTGAAGGAACCCCAATCACATTCCACATCCTTCGTGTAATTCTGCAAGCTTTGCACAAGTGGACCAAGGAAGGTGGAAAGGAGAAAATCTCCGATTTGCGGTTTACGGCAACATCGTGAGCGTGGCCCCATGGCATACCGAATCCCTTGTTAGTCATTACAATTCTCAGTGCGCAGTTGGTTGACAACTTCCGACAGCCCTAGCGTTACACCGTTTGGGCTCAAAAATGTGTGGATTATCTCGGTCTTGATTAGTCCACAGCAATGCTGTGATGAAGAGGCTCCGTTGTAGGGCTCGGATCAACCATTCGTGTCGCTGAATCAAAGATATCTGTACCTCAGTTAGCAAATCTTCGAAAGTATGGAGTAGTTTACAAACGCGCAAAAATTCATTCCAGTTTCCTTCCTCAGGTATTCTCATCTCATTCTAAACAAACAAGTCTTGGACGACATACTTACTCTACCCTACATGTGTATGAGTGACAAACTCTTCTGTATATTGTGGAATCCGACTTTCAATATCCACAGCTCTTCCAAGAAACGGAAAGCCGCAAGGAATAAATGCACCGCAAAGAAAGAGATGGCTGCGAAGCAACAACAACTTCCTCCTAATCCTCCTCCTCCAACGCAATTCAACGAAATTAAAGACATGTTAGAACCATATTGGCGTCTCTTCAACTCCATAATGGAAAACCAACCAAGAAACAATATAGTCTTCCATCAAGGAACGCTTCTAGTAAAAGGGTACAACATCCCCACCCTCGGTATGCGACTTGCCTCCGATCCCCACTTGGGGCACCCTGATACTGCAGGCATCGACCACTACCCTCCGGAAATACAAGCCCGAGTCCGAATGGGCTCATTAAAATACAACCACTGCGACTATAGTATCCAACTCTTCCTCATATACCTCGAGCCGCTCCTCCGAGAAGTTGGTGCAAAAGTAGAGTGGTTCGCCGTCGGTGCAAAACCGATGGTACTATTCCACTCCCTTCCACGTCCGGCACAGCTGTACATCCGTCACAGTGTCTTCATCATAACGACTACTCGCAGCGAAGAATTCATAGCCGATTTTACCATTGAGCAATTCGGCTTCCCTGATGCGTGGTGGTTCATGGAGAAGACGGCTTATCTGAGGCTGTGTACAATTGGGCTGACGATTAAACAACCATCTGCCGAGGAAGTCGCACGTGCAAGGGCTGGAGAAATAAGAACCCCTATGCCGAGAGATGCCATCGCTTTTGCCATTTGCGATTCGGTCTATTTGGACGATTGGATGACGTATGAGGAGGAAGAGAGGCTGAATCATATGGATGGAGTGGTCAAAGGGGAATTCGCCCGGCTTGAGCGCCGGGATGCGCGGGCCAGGGAGGTGAGATGTCTAGGCTGTCGTACCGAGTTGTCAAGCGCTGAAAGTCAGTCGCCAGACCATGGGAGCGATTTGCAGAATACCATATGGTCATCGCCTTCCCCATCGCCCTCCACATCAGATGCCGGTTCTCAAAGCTCTCAAAGGTCGTGGGACTCGGACACTGAGTACGTTTCGCAAAGTATTGCTGGTTCGCCTCCTTATACAAAAGACCTCAGGCGGTACTACTATGGAATTGAATAGGACGCCAATGGTTCCCCTCTTCTCTCGTAGCGGATTAGTTGCTGGACAATGCTTCAACGGGCGTGGAAGGTTTCAACAGCAGACTAAAAAAAATGAAGAATAAATTAATGCAACGCGGTAGTGCCTTGGTTTTGTCATGACTGCTAACAGAACATGTGTAGCAAGTGATTGTATTATATGCGTGATGTGCCTTGTGCAAAAGGAAAAGAATGTTGAGGCGCGGAACGGAAGTGACCCGACTAACAAAGGGAAGGAAAGGCCAGATGCAGGCCACTATGACGGAATCACGGAAAGAGCAACAGGAAAGTACGAGAGGGCTGGACCCCCCTCCCAGGGGCACTCCATTCCTAACGAGGGTGCATGCGCATGACCATAATGTTGCCATCCTCCCTGTCCCGATGTGGGGACTGATGTTCAGGGCGGTGGTGGTGGTGTGGTGGCGAAGCACCCTAGTTCTTAGCGCGGAGTCATACGTGCAGTGCATACATACCAACTTCTCACAGACCGAAGAGTCACGATGATTGAACCAAACAATTGTGAGACTGCGATAAAGTTTGCTTTCCACCAATTATTCATTCACATTCTATCCTACACTATCTGATGATCTCTACCGCATCCTTGAGACTCCGTATCGGGGCAAAGAAGGAGGAAAGGGGGGAGATCCAACTCAGTCGCAAGAAACCCGCTCCATTAAACAAAAGTGATTTGTTTTTTGTGAGGTTTTTTTTTCTTGTTATTGCGCTTGGGATAATGAGATGCCGTAAACAAGCGCCGGTAAGAGCAGGAGTGAGGGGAAAAGGCCGTTGAAAGATGCCATGCCCATGTGTTTCCAGTCTGATCCACCTCTTTGTCGTAAACGATCATGGAACGCTGCTTGAAAAAACGGTGCAGAGAACTCCAGCTCGGGAAATCAATCTCCTCTTGTTTGCCAACATAAATGTGTGGAAAATGGCTATACAAATGCCAGCTGTTCGTATGCAACGCAGCACGTAATTTACTGCGGGTCGATGTAATTCATGTAGTTCAAATCGTCCAATGTTGTGGTGGGTTCGGGACAGAATGTTTCAAACTGTCCTCCGACCTGGGTGAACTCGGGGAAGAAATTCGCGGTGTTACCGAACGGCATCTGATTTGATGGCGCAGAGTCAAACAAGGTGAAGTCTCCACCAGGGAGATTGAAGCCCTGCTGGCCCATGTCCATTTCCCCAAAGCCTTCATCCATACTCGGTGAGAATAGGGTGACGTCAGGCTGAGCCATTGGAGAAAGATGGGGGTAACCAGTGTTCATCTGGTTATCGGTTGTGAACGGCAACGGCTCAAAGTCAAACGTTGTGCTCATCGGTGTTGGCTGCTGGAAGCCCGTATTGAAGGTTGGACCCAAGTTGCACGTGTTGTAAATATCGTTGTGATTTACAGCAGTGTCCTCGGGGGTGACCACGGCATCTTCAAACGATGTGAGCTCGACGGGCGAGTGTCCAGAGGAATAAGTGAAGTGGGAGCCGTCGGTGGTGATGGAGTCGCGACGGAAAGCATCTTGGTAACCGTTGGCGCTAAGCGCTGGTGTTCCAAAACCATTCCAGTTGAAGTTGGTAACTTGAGGTGACGGAATGAATGGTGTCATTGGTGTAGTCATAGCCGCCGACATGGGGGTGCTAATAAAGGGAGTGAGGGGCGTGGCGGGGCTGCGATCGTTGCCAGTACTCTTCTTGCGGCCATTGCTCTTTGAGCGGACATACTCCCACCCGTGAGCCTTCTCCATGTGCTGCTTGCAGTTGGATTCACGTTTCGAGGCGTAACTGCATGGTGGGTAGAGACACTTGTACTGAGCAGGGGCAGAGGAGTGCTTGTCGTTCATGTGCCTGTCACGTTCCTTCTCAGTCGGCCAGCCTTGGTCGTAGAATTTGCAGCTCTTCTCAGAGCACTTCCACGGGCGAGAGTGGGTCTTCTCATGCTTTGTCAGATCGCACGGGCGCTTAAATTCTTTCTTGCAGAAATTGCAAATATGAATGACGTCTCCTGGCTTCTCGGATTTCCGTCGTCGGGCCATTGAACGAGTAACCTCGTCGTGGTCCATGTCGTCGTCAGCGTAAGCCTCGGAGAGACGACGCTTAACCCTAAAGGCTTTCGTGTCATCCTCGATTGACATGACTTTTCCATTCTTCTCGCGAACCAGCTCCACGGGCTGGCCATTGTGGCTCATGCCTCCACGGAGCGTGATCTTTTCATCACTATGAAAAGCTCGGTCAGTGCGGGAATACAGAAAGCTAGCGGCGCGATCATACCGTGAGTAATCCATCTCGTCAAGGTCCTCTCCCTTGGATTCCTTTTCGCGGGTGGCGGCCATGATTGAGGCGTATCGTCGAATCTGTTCCATCAAATCAAGGAAATAGCCGTCAGTATAAGGGCGGTCGGTTGGCAGGCGTTGGTCGCGTTCGGAAAGGTACTGGACGGTCGTGGCCAACAGCTGGATTGATCGTTCGCAGAAGCGGGAGTATTTGTCCGGGGTCGCCGAGAGCTCCTTTAAACCACGAAGAATGCAATAAGCTTTTGCACTCCCAGAGAGACAACGGATGTGAGGACTTACCGGTGCGAGGAAGATGAGAGTCTTCTCCAGGTCACGGAGGTTGCGGATGTTCTTCTCACCTATACGTCGGGGGACGTCCTCGATAAGACTATGGAAATCTTTCAATGACTCTTCGGCAAGGATGGGCTTGACGATGGTGTCGTGAATCTGCTTGCACGCGTATTCGCCAAGCGTGTGGTCTTCGTCAGATGCACCGAGAGCAGAGAAGGAGCGCGTGACAGCCGAATGAGTGGAGCTGATAGAGCTGCTGATAGATTCACGGACGCTGGAGCGCTGAGTGCGGATGTCGTCTTTAAGTACGTTAGATTGGGCGTTCTGGTCTAACATGGGTGGCTGCAGGAAGCCCTTACCGTATTTCGATCCACTGACGCTGGAACCAAGACCGCTGTCGGAAGCGTGGTCGTGGGGGTTGTATTCGTCTACAGGTGGCTTGGAGTCTACATCCATCGGAGTGTGGTCCAATGAGGTATTGTCGAGGAACAGGCTTGGGACTGGGAACACTTCAGGGTCGCTGAGAATGCTCGAGCCGGCAGAGCCTTTGTGGCCAGCAATTCTCGCCTCGAAGTCGTTCAGAAGGTTGGTGACACGACGAACACTTGGGTCTTGGATGGACTCTTGGACGAGCTGCTCGAGTCTCTCCGTGTTGGTTGGTGACCTTCTCGGCATGAAGTGCCGATCAAGTTCGCAAATGTCGGAAGAGATGTGTGTTGGCGACGAAAAAGTACCACTCTTACGAAGCTGCATGCCATGGGTGCTGAGAGGGGAGGCCGTGCCCTTTAGAGGGCGGCGGCGCGGATGGCAGTTCTGTCCGTGGGGTGCAGACATGATGCGTATGACTGGACGCTACAGCACCGGTTGAACTGGGTAGAGGCGGCCTCAGGCTTATGAGTCACGGACTACACAGTTCCCAAAGCCGATCCAACGGTTCAAGCGTGAGTCGATGCACGTTTAGTTGCCAAGGTCACGTTTTCATTGACCGGGCACAGTGGATCCTTCGGGGCCGCGGATGGTAATGAGCGATAAGCCAGAGGGGTTAGAGCGATGTAGAAGGAGGGAAAAGGGCGCTGAGTCTTCTGGTCGAGCGTCGGAGGGGTTGTGCAAGTATATAAGAAGGCGCAGCACCGGGCGTGAGACGGGCGGCGGGCGGCAGAAGTGCACAAAGGGCGGCGGGGCTGCGGTGCAAAAAAAAGGAGGAGGGGGGCCTGAGGTGTCGAGATTGAAGCAAGAAGAGAGACGAGAGTGCCAGAGGGGGGGTATAGGTGGTTGTAAAAGACGAAGCGACGTCAAAAGTCTTGGTCGCGACTTCCTTTGGACTGCTGCCTGGAGCCTAGTCCCGGAATCCGTACGTCTCCACTTGGGGAGATGCGCCACATTGCTTTTGTCTCGGATCAATACGAAGCCCGCCATCATTCGTCAGCGAGCATCACAGCAACCAATTGTCCATTAGAACGATTCACCTGCATGACCAGGATGCGTAAATGGCAGCGTCGAGCTATCGCACCGCTCACCGCGCTGGAACCACTGTAAAAGGTGCGATGCCACCAGAGTGCGCGTCAACCGACCTTGAGAGCAGCGGTGACAGGACCCCCTGTTGGAAACCGGTCAGCCCCAAGCAGCGCAGGAACGGCTGCTAGCGCTTGCTTATCACTGGCTATAGCCTTCAGGCGCCCTACGGGTGGAGGCTTGGAAAAGGGCTCCAGGGCTGTGCATGGATAAACTCACCTCGCCATCCTCACCAATTCCGGCCGACCAACACCCAACACGTCGCTACTGATAAAAGCCGCGGTCCCGCGAGCTGGGGAATTGCACATCTGCGCACCCCCTTCGATCCGCTGTTCCCCGTCAATGCGCACCACATCGTGTCCTGATGTTCAGGATGCGCGAGTACGTATGCAAGAATCGTTTCATTGGGTGAGTGGCACAGGATTCGCTCACCGGGATCGTGGGGGCCAAAAAACACGTCGTCAACTTGCATGTGATGTATAGGGCTGCGTGTACAGGTATGAGCATCGTATCGATAGTGATGGTGCCACAACTATAAGGGTGCATGCGGGGTCCCGCGGAGCTAGAGATCTTTTGACCCAGTTGAAGATGGAGAGCTTTGCCACCAAGAGAGGTTGAAGTTTATCTCGCCGCCCATGTCCAAATGGGTTGTGAGCTTGCGACTCGATCTCAATCGGTACGGATAGACATTTACCTCTTCTCCGTCATACCGATGCACGTTTTCGTCCAAGCCGGAAGTCTCCCTCTCCGTTGATTAGAACAACAAAATAAGGCCACCCACGTCGAGTCCCGCGAGCCCTGCTTACTTTGCAATCCCAACACTACTCGCCACCTCAAATCACCTGCCAGTTTGATAGCGATCGAGCGAGAAGTTAGGCAAACGCTTAGATGTCGGGTACATACCATCGCCCAAGACATGTCCGCATGTGCAAAGGCAAGCAGAATTATGAGATCACTGACATGCAGAGGAAAGATGAGCGTCGGGCGTCACGTATGGTCATACATCTTGAAATGCACATGGGGCGTCATACATTTCTACATTGAAAAGAGACCAAAAAATGTTGTATTCTAATCAACGTCTTCAGAGGGAATCTCACACGCATCCCCATTCTCTCCGTTCTCCCCATTCCCATCACCCTCAACATACCCCATACCAGCCTCAACAACCTCGAACCTCTCCAACAGCCCAACATCCCACCCCTGAAACTTCTTCGCCGTCGGCGGAAGCAGCCTTTGGCTTTGCTTCAAGCCGCGCTCCAACTCCTGGTACAAGTCTTCAGGAAACTCTACGTCCTCGATGCTTGCACTTTCCGGCTCACCAGGTTTGATGGGCTGCCACGTTTGTTTCTGAAAGAAGACTTTCATCGATCGAGTAGGATCGAGACGATTGGGAGAAGGAATGGACGAGGAGAAGAGAAGATCAGGAGTGAAGACCCATACGAGCAGCGAAGGAACGGGGTCTTGGGATTGAGCTGATTCGGCAGAGGGCGGAGCGGTATGGATGTGAAACTTGCGGACCGCGGTGTTCTCAATCAGGTAGAGGAGACGGGCTGTGATCCATTTCTGGACAGAATAGGCGGGTGCTGGGATGGGTAGACTGGATGTTATACTGATGCTCCACTTTCGTATTCGCCAACCATCTGCACCTGGATCCTGGGCGCCGATCGTTTGTTTGCAGTACTTGCATATGACCTGGCTGGGTGACTTTCCTTCCACCTTTAGCTACACAGGGTCAGCACAAGTGACATTACATAACAAAGAACATCAATGCATGTAGGAAGAAATGTAGCCTTGGCTTAAACCTGCCAATCCCAAGAGTCTGAGGGTATAGAGACAGTGAAACGCCAGGCTGCCATCTCAATAGAACTGGCAACCCGTCAACCTGAGGAAGAGGATATATCCAGAACCGCGAGATTGTGTAAGCCTTTTACTCTGGGGCGCTTGTATCGACGATAATGCCATGGGGAAGGCTGGATCGCCTTCTTTGCGCCCGGACGCGCTGTGTCTAGTCTAATGACAATACGCGATCGCAATGGAAAGAAAGTGAAGGAAAGCTATGTCTTACCTGGGCGCCCTCGCAGTCGGAATCTGCTATAAGGAAGCTTGTCAGATCTACAAAGCCTACGCCTTCCGTGGCCTGCAGGCGGTTGCCGGCTGCATAGCCCTTCTGGCCCACGGTATGCTCGTGCGTATGATCGTGCAAGTGATGCTCGTCCGGTTTGTGGCAATGCCAGAAATCCATCATCTCAGCCCAGTTCTCGTTGGGTAGATCTCTCCATTGCTGTATCTTTTTTTGCGGTACCAGAACGCCGGCACAATTCTTACATATGATTCCTGCATCCTTTGCGTCATTTAGTGAGGCACCGTCCCACGGCGCGATATTGGCTTGTCGGTCTTCGCGTTGCAAAGCGCCTAACAGATCACTGTCCTCCTTCTCTTCCATTTGCAGGCGTAGCGTCAGCTCCTTGCTTGGTGGTTGCGACGGCAACTCAAGCGCTGCATCACCTCCCCCTTTTACGTTGATGGGCATGCGAATCGTCGCCGATTGGCCCTCATGCGACACGGTAATGTAGGAGCCATCGGCGGACAATTTCGCGTCTGTCTGCCGCGAATGGTTGGTGCGCAGCGAGGCGAAAAGCGTGACAGTGCGAATGTGCAGCAGAAGTTCAGCATACAGCGTTATCGAAGTTTCGTTCGGCAGCATAGGGCGCGCATTGTCCTCGTCGCTCTGTAGGAGATTCGGCGCGTGAATCTGGGTGGGCTCGGGCACAGGCTTGGGATTCATCAGGTCTTTGATTGCTTCAGGAGACAAGCCGAGCGCTTCGTATGCTGACTCGGGAAGTAGCGGGCGCGACATACTTCGTGATTGCGGTCCATAGTGGCGGGGTTGACGTGGGGTTGGTGAGTCTAGGAGCTTGCGCGCGACGAAGTCGACTTAACCAGGAGTGGGTCCGCCTGGGAGATTCTAACCGTATCCAGCCTACCACAGACGCGTTTGACCCTGACGATTCGACCTAATACGGCAGTATTGCGCGACGGTGGCCATGATGTATGGTTTGTTTTTATAATTCTGCTGTCCCACTGACGTGGCACTGGCGATAGTGTCTGCCATGGGATGATTTGATGTCATATGGTGGAATTACATTATCTACATACAAAGACTACGTCTGCTGCGCGGACGACAACGTACAAGTTCGTTCAACATAGCCTTCCCCACAGAGATCACCGTACCTAGTTCATAATTACTGACCCTTCTTTTCCCCAGCCTTCTTCTCCTGCTCCAGGATGTACTGTACTCCCCTCCTAATACCTTCGTCCAAATCAACGAGAGGCGCGTAGCCTAGCCGCAGTCTTGCTTTGTTGATGCTGTGATATTTTGTGACACTGCTGTACCGAACCTGAGCCCGAGTCAAGTTCGGCTTCTTCCCCATGACCCAGAAGACGTTCTCCAGGAGCGCGCCAATGGCCCATGCAAAGTCGGCGCTGAGATGCCACACGCTGCTCAAGGGTAGACGGTCGCCTGCCTCATGCCAGACTCTGCGCGCAAAGTCCCAGAAGTAGACGGGCTGGCCATTGGTAATGAAAAAGGCCTCTCCGTCGACGCGCTCAGTGTCCAGAGGAATGGTAGGCAAGACTTTGTGGGTGTGGAGGAGGGCGAGGACCGCGAGGACGTGGCCATGGGCGACATTTTCAACATAGGTGAAGTCGAAGAGGTTCGTGTTCTCGCCGATCTGGAACTTAGTCTGTCCTTTACGACATGCTGTGACCATCTTAGGAAGCAATTGTACATCGCCTTCACCAAAAATGCCTGCAGGACGGATAGCGCAAGTCAGGAAGTTCTCGGGGTTGCGGTTGGCTTGGAGGACGGCTGTCTCTGCGTAGGCCTGAAGATTCGGTTAGCGCAAAGTAGGCGGCAATGAAAATGTCTGCTAACCTTGGTAGAGGTGTAGTACTCGGGCTGGCTGTCACCAGTGACAAGAGGCCACCTCTCATCCGCGTTGATGAGCTCGGCTTCCGGGTCTAGGATAACACTCGCTGAGCTTGTGTAGACGAAAGCCTTCACTCCCGCTTCGTGCGAAGCCTGCAGCAAATTCTTGGTTCCTTGAACGTTGACCTTGTCGTGGATTTCTGGTTTCGCATCGAAGTGTGGAGAGGCTGTGTGGATGACCGAGTTGGGCTTGATCTGGGCGAGAAGAGTCTTCATCGCCGCGGCATCAGTGATGTCACCATCGTGGTACGAGACAGTCGGGCTGGCATGGCGGTTCGAGTTGGTTCGTAGATCGAGGACTGCGACCTGTGTCTTCGGGTGACGCTTAACGATGAAGCTGACAATGTGGCTTCCCAAGAATCCGCAGCCGCCGACAACGAGGACTTTGCCAAGGGACTCAATTTCTTCCGCACGCGACATGATGTGTATAGTGTGGTAATGGCGCAATGGATGATGCGACGGTTAGGGTTTGTTTGCGGAGAGAGCTCGCTAGTTCCGCCCCAGGGGTACCGCAGGTTGGATTGGCGCTCCCCGCATGTTCCAAGTTGCTCAGGGTCCCGACGGTCTTAAATCGGTCTTGCTCCGCAGCACAAAGCAACTTCATACCCTCTGATGACCGTCTCAGAGAATAAGAACATTGTTTTGGGCGACTGAGAATAATTCGGCATTCTCAACCCAATAGAGACACCATATTCACCGGGTTATGGCGCACAGCTGCTTTGCAAAATGACTCGATTGACAAAGCTGGATTGTGATGTCCCACATGTTCTGAATCACGTAGGCTCGCTGTGGGTGAGCTCGTATATAAACTTTCATTCGTTGTTCTGATACATTCATGATCAAATAGACCATCATCGGTTGACTAACGCCATACCTTGAGACACTGCTCCCCTATGCTACCATTCCTAGAGCCCATGAACGCCGTATAATGCAAACCCTGGTCAGGCTTGGGGTATCATGTAAATCCATAACTGATGCGATCGGCCGTTAAAACACCATCCTCCCATCTGGGTTTCACTAAAAACAGCTCCTATGTCTTTGTCAACGAAACCGCAAGGATCCACAAGCTGTGTGTAGACTCACTCAGCGCTGTCTTGAGCGGACCGCCTCAAGCGACGATTGTAGAGCTTCTTCTCTTCTGGAGTGCCCCAGAAAAGTTTCGCTGCTTCTGGATTCACCAGTGTACGCGGATCATACGCGGGCGATTCCTCCTCGATGGCTGCGATGATGGCTTCGATGTGTGATCGCATGTCATCTTTGCGGGCCGCATCATAGCAAAGAATACCATCAGGAGACACGCGATGATGATATAGAACTGGTGTCTCGAACCTAACTCGAGGAAGTACGTCCGGGAACTTTGGGCTGATGTACAGCCGGATCCTGAACATGCCTCCGTCCAGGTTTGTCATCGGCCGGCCAAAGAGAACCAACTGCCACACGAACGGGTTCTTTTCGACCAGATCTAGATCCAACGTGATTGCATCTTGCTTCTTGTACTTCTCGATAATCTGTTCATACTGGCGTTGGAGATTGTTGGCGATGCTCATCTCCTTGTTGACGGCGGACATGCCCTCTGCAGCCCAAGACTCCATCTCCTTGTTGAGTGTCTCGAAAATCGTTACGAGACGCTCACGAAGGGATGTGTATTGGAAGGTACCTTCCATGGTATTGCCTGGACCTTCAAAAGGCATCTTCTCGAACCGATCTCCGTCCTTGTTTTTCTGGACCGCCTCATCCACCCGAGCCAGATAGGACTGGTAGTACCACAAGAAACGACGCTTGCAAAGGTCCTTGAATGGTTCAAATGGTGCGTCGTCTCTGCTGGACTGATAGTCTTCCTCCGCGTTGTAGACCGTCACACCAGGTCTCTGCCGGTTGATGCCCAAGTACTCCTCGAGTCGCTCGACGACAGATACGCGGAGGGACTCATGTCGGATCTTGTCTACGTATGCTTCTTGGTTCTTCTTGTCGTAATCGGAATTCGCATCTTCGAAGCCGGGCTCGTTCTCGTAAGGGTTGCCAGACATGAGGCTCTGAATGGAGATGAGGATGGACTCAAGTCCTTGCGCGGATGACCACTCTTCGCCACGTTCTCCTCTCCATGTGCTAGACCTTGTCAGTGTACACTCGGAAAGGGCGGTTGCTGATGCTTACCCAAGAATCGACAAGCACACTTTCCCGCCGGCATAGATGTTTGGGTTGAAGCGCGTGCGTCCGCCATTTGTGGTTATGGCCGTCACGCCCGGTGCTTTGGTTGGATAGTCTCGAGTGAACTTGACGGCAAATTCAAAGAAGCCAAACTCGTATGGGGTGTCAGGCGGGCCTATGATCAGTGCCCGCACATGGCGCACATCGATATCACGGCAAGCGACGGCCAGCGAAAGGTCGGAGCCACGCTGGATCTCGCCCAATTCGCGGGTGATTCTAAGGATGCATTGATTCGACATGGTCCCGTGAAAACTTTGCTACTGCGGTATTCGGTGTGGGCTGATTGCGCAGACCTGAAGCGCGGGGTCGGTGGGCTCAGCGACGGTCTGGAGGCAAAAGCTGACCAAACCGGTTGAACGTCTTTGTCCCGCGGAATTATAGGCGACCAGAAAATAGTCGCTCAGAGGCTTCCGTGTCGCGAGATCGATAGTCGGATTCGTTGGGAAATGGTCAAAGTCCGTGTTTGTTAGGCGGCTCGGAGAAGCCGGGGTTCTTGTTTGAAAAGAAATGGAGAGGGAAGAAATAGACGTGGGTGCGGCGTCGGAAACCAGGCGGCAGCAGTGGAAGATGTAGCAAGCAACCCGTGGACAGTTGTGTTGTCAAAGCAAGCATGGGCAATGGAGCCCTGGCTCGAGCTGCAGGGAGGTGCATGTGGAGGGGCAGAATCCGTCACCGCTCACGGACCCCGAGCCGCAACACCACGCCCGCCTTGTCGCGATAGTCAGCAATTACGACAGGAGCCTGCAAGATGTATGTTCAAGTCTCGTCTATTAGTGATCGAGCTAACGGAAATAGGGTTGTCTTCGCGCTCTTCATAATCAGCAAATCTGGCGGTCTCATCTACAACCGCGAGTTCCATACGGGCATGAGCAAGCTCACTAGTAACGACTATCTCATGCTTGCTGGATCGTTCCATGGGTGGGTTGTTGATCAATGACGCCCTGGTATCTGCTAACCGCATACCTAGAATGCACGCCATCACTGCCCAACTATCTCCCATCCCACCCGTTCGTGCGCCTCCTTCGACTACTACTCCGGGCCTCCAAACCTTCCCAGTCCGCGCGACCGGCATTGAAGTGCTGGAAAGCTCTCATTTCCGCATACAATGCTTTCAGACACAGACGGGAGTAAAGTTCCTCCTCTTCACGGAGCCGCAACAACCGAACGTGGACACAATGATGAAGAAGATATACGAGTTGTATGCAGACTATGTGATGAAGAACCCATTCTACACAGTGGAGATGCCGGTCCGGTGCGAGAAGTTTGACCGCGGACTAGATGGATTCGTAAAAGTCAGGGGATGAGGACAGCGCAACGTACGAGGACATGGGTAATCGCTGAAAGCATGGGGCATCGACGCAATGCGGCCACAGCCCATGTACTTGGCCGCACGACAACCTCCCACTTGGTATGCTCATGAGATGAGCAAGCGTACATGAAGGAACGAAGCGGCTACCGAGCTTGAAAGCATCCAGCTTTAGGTCACGATGCGCTCACAAGCCTGGAGACTATGATGAGTTTAGACTCGACAGAAGAGTCGTTTGAACAGGAATGGCAATGCTCGGGAGGAGAGGAATGGGTCGTCGACAGGTGGGATGTATGATTGCGCCAGCCTGAGCAGACCTTCAAGTCATTATTTATTTCATTCATGCATCCGTATCAGATGTGGTAGACGCCAGCTCTAGTCATACAGTAGACGCCGTAGATGCTCTGCCCTATCTAAAGGCTTCATAAGCCATGCAAACGCGCCTGGACGCCGTATCACGCTTCATCTGGCTCATGCTGTGTCCATCTTGTCTGGGTCGTCATCCTTCTTCTTGTCCTTGCTTCCGCTGCCACTAGGCTGACCCTGGTCGTCTAGCAACGGTTGCTTCTCGTCGCCTTCAGCAACAGGCTCTAACTCCGACTTGCCTTCGGCAGACTCCTTTGTCTTCTTGTCTTTCTCCTGCCGTGCTTTCTCCTCTTCGAACGACATTCTCAGCGCGAGCGCGAGTTCCGGGTCAACCGAAGGATCTACGCCGAATTCAAAGTCGTTACCGCCTGATGGTCCGCCACCACCACCGCCGCCTGAACCACCCTCACCGCCGGCATTGGACGCTCCTTCTCCACCAACGATAGGTGTGGTAATCAAAGAGTCGCTAAGGAGGTTTGCGCTGGGTGGGATGATAGCCAGGTAGGAGCCTTCGGCGCTCTGTACGTTGTCGCTGAAAGCCTGGAGCTTCCTGGTGGTGTCGTCACTGAGTTCACCGAACGCGATGATGTCGATGCTGATACCGCTCTTCTTCATCTTCTTTGCTAGTTTGACTAGATTCTTCTCGTCTTCCTCGATAGGACTGCAGTTGAACATGACTATCCGCTGCTTTTGCGACTTGTTCTGCCTGTGCTTTAGGGCCAACTGCACGTTCTCGTTAGTCTTCGCATGTCCGGGGTTTTGGAGTCTGCCATACCGCTGCCACGTTGATACCAGTGACGAAATGTGAGCTGCCCTTTATCTTTGTCCTGTGCAGTCCATCAAGCACCCTGCCAATGTCCGTTGTCAAGGTCGTAAGGATCTCCGGAGTGTTGCCGCCCATGCTCATCAGGCCAACGGACGACTCTGGATTCGCCCCAGTCTTTGCGGAAAAGATCATGTTGACGGCATCCTGTTGCGCTTCCCATCGCGAGGGCACGTAGTCGCCGTTCCGACTAGCTTCGCTGTTGTCAACGCTGCGACTGTTAGTACAGGGTTGTATCCTAGAAAGATCGAAACATACACTATCATAGAAGCTTCCAACACCATCTTGAATGCGAGTTGTATGGGGTGTTGAAGTGATTGTTTGGGGTAGTTGGTCAGATCGACGGTAACGTTATGGTGCTGAGCTTAGGTCGCCGCAGCGGAGGACGGAGGTTGGCGATCAAACCCCCGAGATCACGTGAATGCGAAGGGAGTCTGAGCGAGCAGATGACGGGAGGCCGTGCGCGAACGCGCCAAAAGAAATGACTCGTATCGCAATTATGATCACTGTGAGCTTACTCGTAAGCTTCTGGTATCAAGAATTGCACCTCCCATGTTGTTGCATTTCGTTACAATCTTCTGTGTTGGGATCGCTTCATCCAGTTAGGTGTTTCTTGGAATTGACAGAACGGTGCAGCCTCCCGTGGTGAGTGCAGTGCCGTCATCTGTAGTGCTTGGCACTCAGCACCCAGCATTACCTTCCTCGACTGACCCT
This sequence comes from Stemphylium lycopersici, assembly GCA_003268315.1. NCBI lineage: Eukaryota > Fungi > Ascomycota > Dothideomycetes > Pleosporales > Pleosporaceae > Stemphylium > Stemphylium lycopersici. Next base: position 54,313 of record QGDG01000015.1, read on the forward strand.
CCTTCCTTCCTTTCTCCAACATCCCACTCCAGATCAGAAGCTGCAACCACCAACACCCGTATATACGCCAAATTGCCCAGAAACTCTCCGCAATTGCTGCAGAAGTATCAGAAAGCCACTATACACCTTTTACAAGTTTCTATTCTCCTCTCCAGCACCAACGTCGTTGCTTTGCACGCGTTGTTTACCGTCTGGACTCAACCTCTGGCAAGAACAACCCCAACGACTGCCACCACGCCACATCTCCTTAGGGCTATTCAACGCTCTCAAGGGACTTCACAGAGATCTACCAAAGGTCTCTGGTATTAGCCAACATCTTCTTCAGCATCGCGGTTGTTTACGCGTCATTTACAACGACAACATGAACAACATCGCCAGCGGCATCACAGCCGAGGCTAAGGCCAACATGCTCACCAATCTCCAAATCGAAATCGATTCACGTACAGAGAAGTTGCGAGCCCAGTGCGATGCGCAATGTGCAAGCATGCAGTCGCGCCTAGAGCGACGCGTCAACCGCATCCCAGTCGTGACGCGCCAAACCACCCTTTCCAACCTTCTCAAAGCATCAGCACCAGTACAACCAGTCGCTGCTCCCGTGCCCCCAGCGAAGGCTCCTACCACAAAGAAAGCATCTGGTACCGGCACTGCGACACGCAAAACCCGTAACGCTGCCACTAGCAATGTCAGCGCAACTTCAAGGCCAGCCTCATCTCCAGAAGTACGCATCAAGACCACCAACACCAAGACCACCAAGGCTACGCCAGCATATGCAAAGGCGACAAAGACCACCCGAGCAAAGAAGCGCAGCAGCGACGAATTGTCAGGCGAAGACAAAGAGAACTCAGAACTTCCTGTACCCAAGAAGCGCACAAGGAATGTCGGCCAGAAGCCCACTGCTGCTGCTGCCACAGCTGCCGCTCCCGCCACACGCTCAACCCGCGCTGCTTCTCGCACCAAACCCGCCGCCGCTCATGTACTTTCACCCAAGACCAATGCCGCCAACGCTCGCAAGCCAGCTGCTCGTAGCGTCCGCCCCCGGTAGCGCCCTTAGATGGAGATGATTACCCAGCATTGTTTATTCGGCGTTTGATACCCCCTCGTTTTTGCATATGGGCGGCGTTTTGGGTGATGTTTATCGGATACTAGTCGCCTCCACCCTGGCTTAAATGAAGGGCCCCGTTTGAGTTCAGCCGCCTAGCAGGGCAGGCTCTTGTGGAGCTCCTGAACATAGTGGGGTGGAGGCGGCTCTAGTATGACCAGTCTGGGTTCGGGCTCGCGACTTCAATTTTTTCTTCCATGTACAAATGTTTTCGAGACGGCGGTCTCGAATGGGGGGGGGGGTTTTTTTTTTGGAAGACGCTTGTTATGTACGTTTTTCTTTTCTTTTCTTTGGAGATACTTGTCCCACGCGATTTTTCTAGAGACGACAGTCTCGTACGTTTTGGTTAGCACACGTTGTTCTTGTACAGGGGGGTTTTTTTAATTCCGAGTTTTGAGTTTTACAAAGTGATGAAGCTCACGTAACGTAAGGAATGATGAATCATGATATCGCAATCTTCTCCTCCATTGTACTATCGAACGTGATGTCCTAAACTGAAGTCCCTCATAATAGTAACGATACAGTCCCAGGTATAACACAAGACACAGTCAGTCTCTCAATCCCACTTCATGATGGCCTCGTCGACAATTGGCTTGATAACCTTTCTGCCAGCACTGGACTTGTGCTGCCAGACCATCTGCCTAGGCGCAAGCTCATCTGCCCTGTGCCATGGCTGGAACTCAATTCCCTCCTCGTTGTTCTCGATGGCGTCCTTGACTACCTCGAACAGCGAATTCGCTTGCTCCTGATCGATGCGAACATCATCTCTGACTACGAGTACAACCTCCCTGATCTTCTCCTTGCTGCCATCCTTGTAGTGCTTTTTGAATTTGTTGACAGAGATGGAGACATCGACGTCGGCTTGGGCTGTCCAGGCTGCGTGGACGGCAAACCAATCTGTAGTACGTTAGTTAGATGCTACTTTATATGCAGGTTGGGGCGAAAGGGAGTGCTTACCGAACAACTCTTCAAAGTCAGTTTTGAGAATCTGCTCGTCCATTGAGTAAGGGATGGACGCGAAGCCTACGCTGACGGTGGGTGTGCGTGGGGAAGGCGTGTCAATAACGTCGGACTTCCAGTCACGGCGGAGTAGGTCGTAGAGACCAAGGTTGTCAATGTCCTTTTGCGCCTTGCTGAGTTCGTCGTCGAGATCCTCCATTACATCATTTAGGTCTTCTTTCTTCCAGTTGCTGCGTGCGAGAATGCGCTTGGAAGTCTCGATGTCGGACTTGGTGGTCTTGCTGCCTGACAAGCCACCAGAGTCGATGGCAATGGCGCTGAGGATGAGTTCGAGCAGCTCATGCGGCATGTGGTACTCTTTGTCTAGCTTCTCAAGCTCATCCAGCATCTGACGCGCGACGAGGGTTGTGCAGCTCGCGGCTGTCTCGAAGATACGTGGCTCAGCATCTGGCGCAGTGCCTTGGTCTTTGTGGTGGTCGAAGATGCTGACAATCTTCGCCTCAGCCCATTTCTTAAGGGGGGCGGCGTGATCCACGAGGACAATGCCCTTGAGCTTTGTGCTCAGAGTCTCTGGGTCTTCAGGCAGTTCGTCAAGCGTGAGCAAGTCTTCGTGGCCAGGCGTCATCTGGGAGTTGTCCAGAGCCAGCTTGTTTTCGGGTCTCAGGTCGAGCGCATGCGAGGGTGTCTGTAGGAGTGCGATGGCTTTGACGGGGCTCGAGGTGTTCATGGTCGAATGCTCGAGATGGTAGGCCCACGTCAGCGCGGCAGTCATCGAGTCCAAATCACCGCCCTCATTGCCCTGTACAAAAGTCCACTCAGACTCTTTTCCAGCTTGCCAATCAATCAAGAATTCCTTCTTGGTCTGACGACTCCATTCGCTGAAGTGGCCGACTCCCAGCACTTTGGCAGACTGTCTGGTTGACGCGTCGAGAACAGCTTGTTGCGATGCGCCTTGCTGGGGCATCGCGCTGGCGCGGGTGGCGGCCATGAGGCCCGATATGAGGGCGCGCACTGCTTTCATAGTGTGTGGAGATGGAATGTGATGATAGGTAGGGATAGGAATTGTGGATGTTGTGCAATCACAGAAGCCACCATGGCTCCGCCTCCAGGCACGTAGGGAATCGACGGGTACGTCAGAACTTGGCCAAGGCGCGGCTGGCGGGGACGCGTATCAGCCCTACGGCGTGGTTCGTTGGCCAGTGGACATTGTGCAATTTTGAACGCATGCTTTTTTCCTGCTTGATCTGCTCGACTGAAAAGAAAAAAAAGGTATTGAGATGACGCGAATTAGTGGGTTCGCAGTCACATTTTCGCATCCCTGCGAAAATCATGGTATGCCGTCCCGTCGTCGATTGCATGCTTTCGAAGTTGAGGCATGCAGCGACAGGGAGCGGTACGTTGGCGCATGTGGCTTGGGGGTGTGGTGCAGGTAGAATGGGGTTCGGCTTCTGCTTGCAGCTCTATGCAGCTCTATGCAGCACTCAGCTGCCAGCGACAGAGGCTAGACATGTCCGCTCCCCGCATGATTCTCGCCGGTATGACGCAATGGTTGACGGGCGCGGTCTGGGCGTGGCCGTGGTGGTGGAGTCAGGAGTGATGAAATTCCGCGGGCCCTCGGATCTTCGCACCAGCCGCTGTAGCCCAGCCACTATGACACGGAGGGGTTGAAGGCCGCGCGCGCAGTGGAAAGCTTGACTGCATTCTCCAAGCCGCTCTCCACTTGCTCCTATTCTTCAGATTCGTTGTCGTCCCCGTGCCAACCAACTCTTTCCTTTACTGGCACTCTCCTAACCCTGATCCAAGGTGGCTGTCAAGGATCTGCGGGCCTGCTGCTGACAGAACAATGAACTAACCCGTCGCCGGTCGAGGCCGGATCGCTGCACGCTTGGGCAGACTACTACTACATGTGCGCTTCCGCCGCCTCAACGGCGCACTCTCACCAATAACCCTCTTTCCACGGGGTGTTCCTCGTTGCAATTGCCGCAACCATGGATCGCGGACACGACGAGCATGGACGCCCGCCGGCGTCGTCGACAGTCTCGACCACTACCACGTCTGGTCCGCACACAACGACCACGACGACGCACACTACTGGCCAGGGAACCACTGTTCGCCATTCTGGCCCAAACTCCACTACCGTCACTCACCCTACCATCACCACAACCACACGGACGCCGTCTTCACAGCCTCCTGCCTCCCAGCAGCCCGCACCCTCAGCGCCTTCCATTCCCCAGCGACTGCGCAGTTCGTCGATTCGGATACGAAGACCCTCACACCAACCAAGCGCGTCAAATCTGCAGCCTACACAGGAGCCTGTCGCAGCGCCCGCACCTGATCCAGGCCAGGCACAGGCCATGGACAGTAATATATGGCAATCTGGCCGGAGACGAAGCAGTTCTGAGCCGCGCCCACCTCCGCAGGCCATGTTCACCGACGACAGCCTGCGACGTCAATTGACTGCAACCCCCGCACATCTGCAGCCCGTCTACGAAGATGGTGTACAAGGAGCGAATCCTCGGGCTGGAAACGGTCCTCCACCGTCTCGGGGGGCTGGCGCTATGCGACGAGGCCTCACCCGCCAGTCTTCAGCTTTCCACATGCGGAGAAACCAGAAGAATCCCAACCAAAATATGATGGGTGAGAACGTTGTCGACGTACTCGATGTAATCGGTTAGTAGCCCCGTCGCTCTTCAACTCTACATGCTAACGCTCTCTCAGACCCCGAGGTGTCTGCTCTTACCACCCTCAATAACGTTCAGAACTCCCTCTTCTTGCCCAACCTGCCCTGGCTCTACAACCGTCAGTCTACCTACGATCTCGGCCAAACCACGTCAGATTCCTCGGATGAAGAGATGGGCACAGCGACGAGGGCGAGACCCGAAGAAGATCAGCTCCCGCAAATGACACAACAAGGCGAGGTAGAACAGGCAGCTAGTGAAGCAAGTGGAGCACGCGGGGGTCGCGGTGAACTGCGCCGAAACAACACCATCGACTCGATCCTGTCGACTATGGACGAAGGCCCAGGCCATCATTATGCCGTACTACCTCATGGAGCTTCTTTATCAGGATGGACAGACGAGGAGAAGGAGGCTTTGGACGACCATGTGCGCCATCTACTTCACTCCCGACGCGCAAGATTCAAGCGAACCATGAAGGGTTTCGGACGCTACGTTCGCAACCCCCTTGGCTTCATCGTCACGCTCTATTTTTTCCTCATCACCTTTTGGGGAGCTGCATGGGTGCTTTTCCTCATCGGCTGGATCTACGTTGGTGACCGACAGGCCTACTTTGTTGAGATTGCCGACCAGATTCTTACTGCCTTGTTTTGCGTCGTTGGAATCACCATGTTTCCCTTCCGAATCGTCGACACGTACCACATGATTTTCGTCGCCTACTACGCGCACAAAACCTGGAGAATACGCAAAGAGCAGGGTCTGAAAGAACTCAAGGACCATAACGAACTACCAATTATGCCCCGGTCCACTGCCTGGGAATCAGGAGAGGCAGAGGAGGAAGGTGTAGAAACACCAGTCCTAACTGCTGAAGAGCAAAAGAAGCTCGAACACCACCAAGGCAAACTTGAGAAGTCACATACCTTCTACCGACCGCATGAAACTTATACTCATCACGCTTTTTCCATCAGACTACTCATCACCATCATCGTTCTTCTCGACTTTCACTCCATGTTCCAATGTGCGCTCGGTGGCACCACATGGGGTATCTACTACAAGGTTCGCCCCAAGGAACTCACTGCCATTATCCTCAGTTTCAGTCTTACCTGCAACATCACCGCCGGTATCATCATCGGAAGAGGCGACAGGCGCAGCCGCAAGAAGCTAGTTGTGGAGCAAATCGTCCGTCAAGAGATGACTGAGGAAGCTCTCAAGAAACTAAGAAAAGAACGTGGCATCAAGGCCAAGGGTCTGATGACAAAGAAGCAGAAGAAGAACTTGCAAAAAGAGATGGGCGAGGAGCCCAAGAACCCTCTCGATACTATTTTACATCGCGGTTAGAGAAAAAGAGTCGCTCCACTTGTTGATTCTGATAGTAGGAAAGATAGATTGGATAACTTTTTGTGTGTGTTTTTTTTTTTTAATATTATACCCTCGTGGCGGCTTTTGGTCACCTTGCGTTCGTGTATGAAGATACCACTATGATGTTGTTTCATCCATAATGTTTTTTCTTGATTACTATGCTCAATGTCTGTATGGCTGTCGCAGCGAAAGGCGCACCATTTGGAACATGAAAGATAGATGTACATTGAAAGGCTCATGGCCCCTCGCTCCGATAGTGTGATGCCAACTTCTCCACACTAAAAGTAGCCATCAAGCCATGGAAACATTTACTTCACAACTCCCTGATCGCGTCCATTCAGCTCTGCAATCTAGAGCGGTAATCAGCAACATCGAAAAAGCACCCTTAGCTGTACAATCTCCTCGTACACCAGTAGCTCGCGCTATCATCACTTTGCTCTACTTCTACCTGCGCAGTAGCACACCAGGTTAGTTTGCATTCATTGTGTGCTGTGCGTTGTGCTTGGAAAGATAGAAAGAAAGAAAGATGGTCGGTCGATCATCATGTGTGGGCGAACGGCAAGATCCGGCTGCAACCCCTCCCTTTGGCCTTCCGAAGCCAAAACGCCTCAACCGCATAGCTTCACTAACCTGCTCACATGTGTCACTGGTGTGTGAAACGATTGAGGAAACACCTGAGAATTTGGAATCACTGTCGTCATTGTCACAAACGCCTGCAGTCGACGTTTGTTGCAATGTCAATCTATTTTTGTACTGCTTTGAAGTATCGAACATGTCTTCGCATACATGTTTTCTCGATCATCATTGGGGTACTCTCGCTCATGCCAATGTGCCCTGTTTTAGAGAGAAAGGGAAGAAAAAGGAATAATGCCACGTCAAAGGCTCCCAGCAGTGGGAATACTGATACAGAGAAGAAGAGGCGAAGAAGAAAAAAGCAACGCTTAAGAGAATAATTCTTCGCGGGTACCCGGATCGCGAAAACCGCCTACCTTGCTTTGAAGCAATGTTGAGTGTAGAGAATATTGACCCGTACCATGAGAAAACCAATAACAGCTTTTTTTTTTTCTCGTAAACCAGCCCTACGAGAGGGGCTTCCACACCATCCGAGCCATGGGTATAAGTTCATTCCGCAGAGCGCCGCCTTGCGCCCAATTTGATAGTTGTCAAAAGGTTCAACATAGGAGACCGGAAATGTCGCAAAGGGCCATGTCATGATATTTCTTCCATGTTGATTAGGTCGTGAGGGAGATTCGAAGATGATTAAGAAGGTTTTCGGCGGGTTCAACTAGTAATAGGCCCAGGCAACAAGTGGACCAGAACGTGTACCCATGTCGGTGTAATAGCAGAAAAGCACGCAAGCTTCGCATCCTTCGCTGAGAGACAAACAAACAGGATAAACATCCAGGAAGCGAACATTGCGTGTCCGGCGCGGACCCCGTTTCAGCAACATATGCGTCGAGGCCTGTGAGCTAGCAAGCTACCCGGGTCCAGACTAGAGTCAAATCAATAATCAGAAGATCCCATGACGACTGCGCTCGAAAACAGAGCAGATTCTTTAGCGATGTGGGTGTTCATAGCCACGCACACCACCAAACTCGACGCCCTGCATCGCACCTCCATGCGGCGGCCCCCACTGACCTGGCGGCTGAGGCTGTGCATGAATCGGTGGTTGCTGCTGCTGCTGTTGCTGTTGCTGTTGCTGTTGCTGCTGCTGTAGTGGTGGGAGCACGTTGCCACCAGAAGCGGGTACTGCAGAATGCCCCTGTGCAAGATGACCGGTCATGCTTCCGTAGACGTGCGAGCTGCTGGGATCAACGCGACGGAGAGCGTTCCATACGGCAGTCAGCTCAGATCGTAATAGCTCGTTCTCTTCCTGTGCTCGTCGACTGTATTCGGCCTCAGGTCGCAAGCGGGCAGCTTCTGCGCGAACAGTCTGATATGATCCATTCAGACTCTTGATGTACTCGATTGCTGATAGCAGGTCAGACAAGCATGTGGAAGAGGTTATGACAGGGCTTACCCTTGGTGAGTATTTCCCATTTGCTGGATTTGCTCCCAGGCGAATTTGGTAGGATAACGTTCAGATCATCAAAAAGATTTTTCATTTCACTCCTGCGTTTCCTCTCAGCCATCTTGTGGCTGATACGAAGTTCTGGTGTCCGACTGTAGCTTCCGCTACCAGGAGTCAGGGGATTTGAAGAGTCAACGGACTGCACGTTTGTGATACTGCGATGTTGCATGGAGTGGTGGTGTGTGCTTGGAATGTCTGGGTCAGTCAGTAAATGTGATGGAAGATGCGTTCCGGGTTGCATGCCATCATCTAGTCCTTGATCTAGGCGCTGTGGGCCTTGGGGTAGTCGTGAGTCAGTAGTATATATACTACTGTTGATGGATGTAGCAATGCTGTTTTGGCGCGAAGGGACATTTGAGCGATCAATGCTAGACTCACCGCTGCTTGATGCCCTTTTGTCTTCATGATCAAAGTCATCGGCGGGAAAAGCCCAAGCGTAACCCTTAGTCGGCGCGGAGGCCGTAGGATCAGGCATGCCAGACACACTCCTAGGGTTTGGAGTAATGACCGGAGCACGTCGTGGAGGCTGGTTGGCGCGCGGACCGTTTCGGTTGGGCGACAGAGGCGATGTACCGTTAGGGCGTGATTCGGGGTTTGCGATGCCTCGCTGCTGCTGAAGGTTGGAGACAAGCGAAACCCGCGATGCATTCTGACTTTCGTATGGCGACTGTGGGTGGAGGCTGAGATGACCCATGCCAACATTCATACGGCTGTCGACGCTGCTGCGGCGGGAATCAATGTGTGAGCCAGCATCAACACTCAATCTGTTGTCAAACCCTTGATTGAGCGATGGCAACGCGTTGGGCTGTTTTTCGATCAGATAACTTCGTGAAACAATACCAACAGGACGTACCTGGGATGACTGAGAAAACCCAGAGGGGTACCTCGCTGAGGATGGAGTATCCGGCATGGAGGCGCGAGACGGTGAGTCATCAGAGGGATTGAGGAGCGTTTGCACCTGTAGTCCCATGCCTGTGGAGACGGTGGATGAATCTGGACTGCAGGTTAGGGCAACATGTAGACAACAAAGGAATTGAAAGCTTACGTTTGCTTGGAGCGATAGACCAGTTACCAGAGTCGCGAACCTCGCGGGCTTCCGAATGCTGTCTGACCTGTGCCGAGTTCTGGTCGGTCGTAGCAAGACCGTTGGTGAGAGAGGACAGTGGCGGTAGTGAATGCTGTCCTGGTGGCAGTTGGGCATGTGGCACCGCATTGCCGTGCTGCATTCGTTGCTGAGTGGCTGAATCCATGGCAGGCAGTGAGTTTGCTCACGAGCAGAGCGTGTTTAATAGTCGTGGGAAGCCCGCTTTTCAGGTGGTAGCGATAGGGAGCTGGGTGCGTAATGGATTACAGACTCCAGTGAGGGTGGGCGGGTGGAGCCAATGAGGATGCGAAGAATGACGGTTGCAGGAGCACGGGGAATGCTCGGGGCAGGACCCGTGGGTCGTGAAGAAAGGGACCAGATGAGATGAGGGAGAAAGTAAAAGAAGAGTAATCCAGCGAGTCGAAGAGTGGTAGCAGCGTGGAATGGGGCCGCCAGAGCGAGGCCGGATGGTGCTAGATGGTCGAGGGCGCGGAGGCACGGGATACGGTTGGCTCCTCCCCCAAGGGACGATGGCAGTTGGTGAAGTGGGGCAGGGCGAGTGGATGCCAAGACCGTCCCGACTCAAAGGGCAAGCGCGAAGCGACGAAGCAACGAAGCACGCCGGAGAGCGCGACGACGACGACAGCGATGACAAACGTCAATTACTGGGACTCGCGAGTATGCTGTGATGGCAGACGACGTCAAGTACACCTCTTGTAGCGAACGGCAGTAGCAGCACTAGGCCAAACAAAAAGAAAGCAATGCCACCGATGCAAATGGGCCACGAGAGCCCTGTGGATCCGCGCCTCCAAAGAGGACGTGGCTGCAGTCCTCGTTCTGGGCGGCTGTCGCTGGATCAGGGTCAACGAAGCTGCTCGGCCCCAGCCCAATTGGTACACAGGGTTCAGATGACGGGGCCTGGAGTCCGGCACGACTGAGGAGGTGCACCGAAGACGGAATGCAGCACGCAGGCGTCAGGCGAGGCGTCGGGGTGGGCGCTAGACCACGAAGCAGCCTGGATGGGACGACGACTCTGGAGGAGCTGCTGAGTGGCGGGTCGTGGTCGTGGTCGTGGTCGTACACGACGAAGTGAGGTCAAACTAGGCGGGCTGGAAAGAGGTGAGGCGCGAAAAGAAACTCACTGCAACTAGCAGCATGTGCATGTACTAGGCGCGCGTGGGACGAGACAAGGCACTCAGGCGTTAGGCATACACGGCAGACAACCGAGTCGAGTACATGTCGTGGAGAAGAAGAAGAAGAAGAAGAAGAAGGGAGGAAGGCGGGGACAGCAGCAGCAAAAGACGAGTGTTGCGGCCGGCTGAATGAGAGAGCAGGTGTCGTGCTTCGCATAGACGGCCCCAGGCAGTTCCCAGGACGCGGGGGAGGGAACACGACTGGCGTGAGGGCAGCACAACAAAGCAGCGGGCAGCCGGCGGTCTGGACGTGTGTACGACACTCTCGGGAGGAGCCTTTTGAAGCGGAAGAGGTGCGGCGGAACAGAGCAAAGCTAAAAGTCACGGTTGCGTGGAATCGAGTCGCCAGGGCCAGGGAACAGCCAATTAATGGATATGCTGGTGCCCAGAACAAGAGGCCGATACACGTGGGAAATCGTTCAATCGAGACCTCGTGTATCTCAGCAGCCCGTCTAGCGGCGGCTAGCTGCACTTTAATATGGGCTCCCTGTCTCTGCGCGTGAACTGGTGCCCGCGCTTGAAGATGGGCGGTGCAGATGACTCGCCGGTCCTCCACGGCTCGCCCGCCATTGACGAGCAACCGTGGGAGCGGGCGCCTCGCAGCATACTCGAGCGCAGAGCATGTGAGTGCGAAGCGAAGCGAAGCCTCAGGACGGCCGAAGACGAGACGGCCTGGCTACTCCATGGCTGGCAGGCAAGGGCCTTGTAGTTTGTCGTCACTTTAGCCAAACCCGTGCTGCTAACCCGCCGCCCGCTGTACCGCCACGAGGTCCGCCAGCCCTCCACGCTCTGCTACCCAACCGGTGAATGCGCCGAGCCCAAGCAAACTCTGCCACGGCCGCGCTCCAGTGACGATCCCTCATGGCACACCTGCAGCGCGCATCCCTCTGCTGCAAGCCTGCCTTTGCTGCCGGCATGCGTCCTTAGCCCGTGCCCCATGCCAAACAAAACTTCGCCATACCTCGCCGCCTAGCGCCCTGTCGGCATCGACGGCCATGGACCACTGCCGGCGCGACCACTGCCTGCTGCAGCCATCCCGCGCTCCGAGGACCCTCCACCTCCATCGTCTTCTCCCTGTCGTCTGTACATATATGTACATATGTACTTCATGACTTCATCCACGGTCTCCCGTGACGCCTACCCGGTTCCGCCCTCTGCCAGAACTGCTGCGGCACCGTTGCCTCTTTTGCCTTGCCAATCATCGCACATGGATCGGCAAGACGTGATACAAACCCTTTGCCCTCTGCATCCGTAGTGAGAACCCCATCCCCCGTCCGTGTCTCACTGGGGCCATCTGGCAGATCGTGGGTGACCGTTACATCCAAACAAACTCCAGCCCGCTTGCAATCATCTCAAGATCTGCAATGTACCCGATTCTTGCTTGTCCAGGAGCCGCGCCGATCTGGGGAGTAGTAACACAGGGCATCAGGTGAGCAGCAACGTTGAACCGAAACTGAGTCAAGCCCACCTGAGCAAACTATACAAGTTACCATTACACGTGCAAAGTAAGAGGACAGTTCATTGACAGAACTAAATCGTGTTGCTTTCTCTACCACCAAACCAATGTTTCTGGCCTCCCGAGTACCATGGCCTGCACTTACGACCGACCATGTCTCATGACTGACCCACATGTTACCACCAAAGACATACCCGTTATTACGCTGAGATTAAGCAGCCCACTTCCATCCATGGTTTTATTCTAACCATCCAATGCGCAGGTTGGTCGGCGGAGGACAAAGGATGCGATATCCGTGCGATGATTAGGTTACACAACGGAAGGCTAAATCCGCTTCTAACAAATCAACACCAACGAAGGCGGAAACCGAATCTGGGTCGTGGATAGGTTTCGTTGCCGACTGTGTCTTCCGTCACAGTTGTTTTGCTTCAGTGTCACGCGTTCGGTTCAAGCCGGCCACGGTGCTCTACACCACATGGCTGTGTTGCCCTCTCCTTGCGCTGTACTCGACTTGACTGTGCAACCTCACGCAGACCCGACCACCAGGTTCAGACATCTAACGGCCTTGTGTCAGGTGCCAATACATGTTTTGTGCTCCAACGCCCTGATTAAGCAGCGTTGTCTAATAGAATGGCTGCATCTCCATGAAAGTACCGTGGTTCCTTCAACTACCGAACCATCACAATGGCATAAACGCCTCCTCCACGCCTCGGTTCGCAATTCGGCGTTTTGTTGCAACACCAAGTCCCATCCGTTTTTCACGGCTCCGTTCCGCATCGTAGAGTCGGACGGCTTAGTTGCGAACACAGCGTCATTAGAGTGTAAGAGATATACGGCTCATCATACACATAGGCTGTTGTACATGCAGGGCCACCTCGGAGGTCTCTCAAGGAGCAAAGCTAGAGCAATAGTGTCCAGGCGCCCCGCAAGACATGAGCCGTTCAGGGACGTAGCTCGATCTATTTTCGAAATGTACATGCAGGACGAGCGTTTTGATCCTCAGTTGCATGTCCGATCCCAAGCCACTCGTTGTCCTGCAGCATCGAATAGGCACGGATTATTGCATCACATGGGCGCGACACGTTATCGGTGCGCCAAATCCACAGGGGACATGGGCGTGGAGGACTGATGTTGTGCACCGATGCGTCAACCTGCCAGCGGCCGGTATCCGTTCATAGGTGGAACTGTTGGGGCGCTGATGGTAACACAGATGCAAGATGATTCCAGGTAGGTTATTACGCGCTGAGTGTCGGTAGACCTCCCGTATCTCCTCTGCAGTGCATCATTCGACAGACGTTCCAGTGACATTCAACAATGATCCGCCCCAGATTGGGTCTTTTGCTGGTTTGGACTCGGTGCCATAAAGTCGCGCCTCGGCGCTAACACGCCATAACGGGCATGATGAGACGGCTGGCCCGTCTCTCATTCCTGCATCTTGCCTCTACATGGTTGTTGTCGCTAGTGGTGACATTTGCGATGCATCGGCCCTTTGAAGCGGGCAACACAAAAGGCAGAACCGTACCTGAAAGGCAATCTATCTGCAATGGAAGGAGCCGAACGGCCCTGCAGCGCTGACTCCGATTTCCAGTAGTACGTCAGCTCCTTTCGGTCATGATCACCGCTACATTATGTCCGGTGGGCGGAGTCCTGCCTTGACGTGGTGCGACTACCAGCGAAGGGCATCTTACCTCGGCATCAAACAAATGGGCTTCGGAGATGGCAATATTTCGGTACAAGCGCGTTGAAATTGGGTTTTCAAGGGACTTTCTCAGACGCGATTGCCTCAGGAATCCAGTTCGATAAGATTCGGCTCTATGACTCCGGCTAGTACACATGGTACTTAGTATTGCGAGTTGCTAGCGACCCGAGTATATGGCGCACTACCAGCATCAAAGGCATTACAGGCAGAAGTCGGCCCGTCCTTCCAAGGCCTGTGTCAAGTGCCTTCCTGATATGGCCGATCGCTAATTGCGCCGCCGCTCTTCCGCTGCACAGGGGTAGCGGGAATGAAACCGCTGTCACGTGAAGATCGTCATGGCGGGGAACCTGGGAAGCCCTCGCTGAGGTGGTGGCTGCCTGCGGGGCAAAGCGAGACCGACCTTGGTCTGCAAACACGAAACCTACGCGTCCACGGAGGAGGAAAAAAAAAGATAGCATGGTTCTTGATGCGAGCTCCGCGCCCCCTGCGCAACCCGTTGATACTGTAAAACACCAAGGTGAGGATGCATTGCCACAGCAGTCCGTCTTTCCTTTCCTCAGACTTCCCCGGGAGCTCAGAGATCAAGTATGCGCCTCGCAGATCCCATGTATCCCCGTATTCCCACATGGCTAACCATGTCGATTAGATATACAACTATGCGTTTGCCATTCAAAACCACCGTTGCCAGCGCCCTATTGAGCGGCGCAATCTAAAGTACTTCAAGCCCAGCGCCGCCGCCATCCTTCTCATAACTCGCCACGACTATTTCCTCCTCAACCGCCAAGTCGCCCGCGAAGCGCTCGAGATTCTCTTCAAGCACCACACGGTCTACCTAAGCTGCGGACCCTTCGTCCTCAAGACGCTCTTCGAAAAGATCGAAGAACCCAACGGCCCCGGCAGACAATGGCTTAAGTGGCTGAAGAAAATACAACTAGACTGGGAGACACTACCGAACCTGCGAAACTACCCACCAGAGCGAGACGAAGGGAGGTCAGACGAATACTGGGAGTATGACGAGGTCGAGATCGATGTCGACTACGTCCGAGGCGCATACTACAACGGCCACTACGATGAATACGATCATGAAGGCGAACATTACGACGACAACTTGTACTCACCTCCAAACATGCCCTTGTACCCTTCGTTCCGCCAGCCCACCACCGCACAAGCACCAGACGCAAACGACCCCTTTGGCCTCGCAAACCACTACCCCTTCGCCCATCCATCCCGCGACCCTGTCCACGAAGCCTCAGCCGCTGACATCGCCACCAAACTCGACCTCCTTGTCTCCCTTGAAGTAACACCGCTATTCAGCTACCTCGCCTCCCCAACCTTCAACCTGAGTAGCATAACACTCCCCCTGGCGTTTATATCCCGCGACTCGTTCCAACACCGCAATACTTCGCGCCCAGGCTACGCGCTGCCTGTCAAAATTCGCTACTGGATACAGGTCTGTGTGCATGCTCTGCTTATGCTCGTCTCGCCGCATACGTCGGGTACTGCGGACTCGACGCCGTTGGAGGAGGTGCGTGTTAGGTATGCGCCAACGGATATCTGGGCGTCCATGGAACCTACCGATGACTTGCGTCGCATGGTCCATGATGGTGTTTGGTTTGATGATCCGGACGAGGGGCACGAGGTGGACCGTCCGGGCGAGGGCGAGACGTTTCGGGCGGTGTGGGAGGGTATGAGGGCGAGGATACCGTTTGAAGAGAGAAAGAAGATGGGCAGGCGGATGGGATTGAAAGCTGCGGTTGAGTTTGTGCCTTGGGATGGGGATATCGATAATGGGAGGGTGGGAGATGAGCTTGAGGTTGTGTTTACTAGGGATATCGCTGCTGATAGGTAGGGGGGGTTGAATTGGAATCGTAGATGTATGCTCTGAACTTGGATCACGAGAGAAGACATTTACTATCAAAACGGAATTACTTGTCGATTTTTTCATACATAAGAGCGTGCCTGGTATCCAAGCGCGAGGCTTCAAGCTACGTCGAACCATGCATTCGTCCTGCAACAGCACGTACACGCCCTCGAAGCCGAGTCTCTTAGAATGGGCGACTCTTTGTTGTTGTTTTTATTCCTGCACACGCTTTGTGGCCCTATGTTCTAACCAGAAAGACACGCAATAAACAAGAAGTAACGTAAGAACAAGGTCCAAGCTGGGTGGTGTTGGGGGCGGGGGGAAGGTGGAAAAGAGGAAGCCAGAAAAGGAGACTAGTGTACATGCAAGTGTTTACAATCTTTCAGACGCCATCTCCGACCGTATGTAAGTCGTGAGAAGCGTCTGTTATTGCGGAGGCAGGCCGTGGCTCATTGTGGCGTCAGAGACGACTGAAAGAAAGAGCCCAGACAAATGAAAGCCAAGTGATGGGTCTGTCGGTCGGATGGAGACGAGAAAAATGAAAGGTCGAGAGGCGCTTAAAAGTCCCAGAAAGACTTGTCAGCAGTCTTCCTGCCACCCATGCCATCACCTTCAGTCTTGATGCCAGCGTGTGCACCAGTGTTCTCCTTCTTCACTGGGCTCTCCTCGAACAGTGACCACGCGGCCTCGGTGCCCTTGCGGCCACCCATGCCATTGCCAGCGATGTTGATGCCACGGTTCTCAGGGGAGTCTTGGTGCGCGCCCCAGTGTGTGTTCATGGAGCTGCGAACCTCGTGGCTTGGCTTGTTGCTACCGTTCCTTCCGGCGCCGGGGCTGTTGTCCGTCATTTCCCACTGCGAGCCAAAGTCCTTGTTACGGTGCTTGCTGCTGGCAGCGTTTGTGACGTCGTTGAGCGCGCTCTTCACGTCGCCCCTGGCAGCGCCGTCGTTGGCATCGTCGGTCGTGTTGGTGACGTGGTCCTCGTATAGGCCCTGGCCCTTGTTCCCCTGTCTGCCCTTGGTGGGTTGTCTGCGCTGTGCTTCAGGGGTACCGTCATCTTCGAAGGCAAAGTGCGCGTCTGCGTCGGGGCGAGCCTTGTGGACAATTGGGCGGCGAACGGGAGAAACCTCTTCCTATAGTAAGATAGGTTAGCAAGTGGTTTATCGAATAGCAATCAGAGACACGAATAGAACCTCTGCCTCTGGCTGATAGGATGGACCAACCTCATCGTCGCTCCACCCAAAGTGCCGGACAGCCTGAGGATGTGTCTTAGGCTTGGTCTTGTTGGGGGTAGCAAAGTCGTCAAAATCCCAGTGCGCGTCATTTCTGCTGCGATTCTGGTCTTGTTGAGTCGGTCGCGAAGTGTCCCTCACCTTTGGTGTCTCCTCGCCATCGCCAAACTGGAAGTGGTCGTACTTCTTGGAGCTCGTCTTGATGCTCCTGGGCGCACGGTCGGTTGCGTCTTCTTCGTCGTTGTCGAACAGGCGGCTGGGCTTGTAGTTCTTTCCACTGCCTGCCTTGGCCGAAGTCCTCTGTGGCGAAGGGGAAGGCGAACCCTCGTCGGCGCCAGCGAACAACTCGGAGTATTCGCGGGGCGGGGGCTTAGCGGACTGGGCGCGCGGTGCAATGGGCTGCGAGCTGTGCGTTGCCTCTTCGTCCGTCTCGCGGGGCGCAAATAGGGAAAGCGACGCGTGCGGGTCATTCATGGCATTGCCTGTGGAGGGGCGCGAACGCGAGGAAATGGACACCTCATCTGCGCCTCGTGAAGCGGCCGTCGAGGGGCGCGACGGCGATGCAGACCCGGGCTGGGCAACAAGAGCAGCATTGGCGTTGATCAAGCGCATCTGCTCGCTGCCGTCGCGAATAGGCCAGTTGCGCGACCGCGCGCCGATGACGTCGATCTGCTTGAGCAGCGAGCCCTGGTCCCAGTACTGGCGAATTTGTGTGATCTTGCTCGACTTGTCAAAGTGGACCATGTGGACCTGCCAGTGTCAGTGAACGGCGCAGTGACCATGAGGGCATACGAATACCTACCATGGGAAACGTCACCGTTCGGTCCGCAACGAAATTGTCGTCCAAGCCGGGCAGGTATGCGCCGCCGCCGTTGTTGAACTCGATCGTCGTCTCAACATCGACACTCAAGCCGTGGCTGCCTTCGATCGCATCCACGATCTTCTGCTTCGTCTTCTTCAACAGTTTCTCCTGGACCGCCAGGTGCTTGATGATTGCCGTCGCGTCATTGATGCTGGTAGTCGTTGAGACATAGTGGAGAGAGGCATTGTCAGCCAGCGCGCTCGTCGAGGGCGTCGCCAGGAATCGGGCGTACGTGTCGCGAAGCGTCATGACGCCTTGGCTACTAGCTGCTGTGTGCTAATTGCTATTGTGCGTATGGATACTAGTCGCGAGCGTAGTGGCGGGTTGAGGCGGGGTGTGATGGGGAATGGTAATACAAATGTTGGGTGTAAACAGACGACAGCCGGGAGCGCGCGCAACTATGTATCAACGCAGTGGGAGGGTGAAAGGGGGAAATCACAACAATTGCGGGCAGGCCAGCTCCATTTGGCCCGCAGGCGCCCCCCCGGCCATTCATCATAACTGTTGTTGCTGCAGGGGCGCTCCCGCTGTTGCAGGACACGCCCCACCTCCTCAGCCACCCCAATGGAGCCGGCTTGCGGAGTTCCACGCGGAAGACGTTGTCATGCAGCTAGCGGTCATACTGCGGACATCTGTATTACTCTCACCCATAATCTCCTCTCGTTTCCCTTTTCCTGTGTCCTGCATGTGGCAAACAGTCCAAGTTCGCTCATGTTTGCTTGTCCGTATTGCCAACTACCGGCGTGTTTCAGATGGGTCTTGACCTGCCGTATAACCTCGGACGCCTGGGCAATCATTTTCTTTCCTCTCGAGATACCCTTTGCCAAAGTAGTGCTAAGCACTAAGCGCTAGGATGCCTGAACGTCGGGAGAGTCGCACGTCTCAATTCAATATCCAACATGCCGTACCCGTGCGTTGCCTATTCTTTTTCTTTAGTCCGAAAACGAAACATGGTCTTACTTTTTTTTATCATTTGTCTTTACAACGAGCCCCGGCGGGAAGCTCCATGATGACGTGTGTGTGCTGCATTGTTGTTCACTGTCGCTTCGTTCGTCTCGAAGAGCGCAAAAGAATGTATTCACAATACTGCTCTGGGGTGTTGATGTAGGTTCTCAGCTGTGGGGTTTACGCTAAGCGAGAGAGTCTCGGATATCCCTATATTGCTATACCCATCATGCTGCTTGAAGCGCTCATACCCTTTTTCATCATCATATGATCAAAAACGCTCCAGTTAACTCCACCAACGCCCACAACCCCTTCCTTTCCATTACTTTACCTAAGATACTTGATATCAAATGCTCGGTATGATCGCAGACGTGAAGCAACCAGTAAACACAGCAATATAGTCAAGGCAGCCGCTCTTTGATTCATGTTTCAAGGAACCCGTAGATAGCTGCTCTAATGCTGCCAACTCCTGGGTACATGCCACCTCTTATCCCTTGGAGTCTGATGGTGGCTCTATGAACAATGTTAGCAAGCTGTACCTCTGCGCAACATGAGAATCTTGTTACCTGTTCCTGTTTCCCAAACCGCTGCTCTGTGTCTGACCTCTAGAGCGGTGTTTCCCCAGATTTTGTGAATCTCTTCGTCCACGGTCGAATTGAGTGAACGGTAGAAGTCGTCGCTGCAAAAAATGCGGATACGTCTTATGGCAGCTTTCTGGTCGGGAATCCTCCGCTTTAGCCAGTGTATAACGTGTGCACTTCCCACAAATCCGAAAAGGTTGACGCTATAAAGGAGCAAACAGGTTTCAGCATGCACCTGCCTACAAATTCGCAGGATGCTGGTTTGCGGCTTCTTAACCTCCCAGTAGGCTTCGTCATCCAGGTGTATTTCTTCGGTAGCGAGGAGAATTTTCCATATTCGATTGCGAACTTCCGGGGGTACACGTAGCAGGGGCGATTCTTTTACATTTCGCTTTGCTCTAACAGTGCTGTCAGTTGATTTCAAGCATGCTGTTGTTATAATTACATCGCAAGGTAGTGGCTGTTGGGCGTAGCTTTGAGCGTTCCAAGCCTTAAGCTCCTCTCGCTCATCTGCTCCCTTGCCGCCTGCGTCTTCGCGCCCCGAGCGGGCTGACGCCGCTTGTGGTGAGTCGATGTCGACATTGTTGAAAGCTTTCGCTAGTACCGTGCAACGCGCACTATTTGGAACCAGGGCAAGATTTGGATAAGCTGCTCGGGCAGCCAACCGTAAGTTGAGTGGCAGAATGGAGGTAGTGGTTGAGTGTAAGACTTGAGTAGTCGCGAGCTACCACGACATATAGACTGATTTGCTGGGGTCGCTGTTTGTTTATTGGCTCAAGCCCGAAGTCATCTGTGGAAAAGAAGGAGTTGCCACGCCCACACTTTGTGACGCATTCACTTGGGAAGTGAAGCAGCGAGAGTGGATATACCGTTTCCTCATATTCCGTCTGGCAGTGGGGTGTTTCGATTATCTGAAGCCTTTGTCTAGTAGTCCTTACAATGTCGCAATGTCTCAACCGATGGAACTGTGTATTTGCCGCATACGTGATTGTCATGAGCAAGCAGAACACTGAAAACATCCAATTTCACTCAACCTTTTATCCACGTAATATTCGGTGTGCTTAGAATACATACTGAAAGCTGTGACAGGAGGCTGTCACTGTGAGTGAAAGAATAGGAAATTTGGATTGAGAGATACTGCCATCGGCGGCGGCTTCAAGGTTCAGCATTGATCAGTATTTTTTGAAGTGCATGAGCAGAAAAGGCCATGTGAAAGCGAAAAGGGGTATATTCTTCTGTGACGGAGGCTCTCAGGGTCGCTACCAAGAAAAGATAGGGTACTCAACTTTCCGTTGACACAAAGATGATGGGAAAGGAACATGCTCTTCCGTACAAGCATGACAACGCCTACTCAGCATCAGTTCAGACTTGCTCCGTTTAGTCGTCTGAACCATCCTCTGGTAGATCCTTCAGCACATCTTCCACGATCCCGATGAGCTCATCCACATCTGGTCGTTCACTTGGTTCCAACCTCAGACACTTTCTCACCACCTCCTTTACGCTGTCGGTGATTGCATCCTCGGGGTTCGCCTTTTGCTTTCCCCTTTGCATGCCTTCGTCCGGGAACCTCCAGTCGCCGCCTAGTACACAGATGCTTAGACTGCCACCTGTCTCATCTGACCGTGCCTCGAAAGGACTCTTGCCCACAAGACACGCGTATAGTGTGCAGCCTAGCGACCAAATATCCACCTTGGTGTCGATCACGGAGCCAGTCTTGACATCGAAGAGTTCGGGGGCGCGGTAGGGCATTGTGGAGTGTTCAGCGGCGGTATCTTGGACCTGTAGGGCAAGGGAACGCGATGTTATAGGTGTTGGAGAGGGCGCGAGGGAGCCGAGGTCCATCAGGATGGGTGTCTTGCCGTCATCGTCTATCATTATGTTGCCTGTAAGTCCGTTAGTCTCTGTGGCCCGAGTACACGCAAGACAAGTGACATACCCGGCTTGATGTCCCTATGCGCGTAGGCCCGCTCTCCACCAGGCGCAATGCCCTCATGCGCTGCTGTAACCTCAGACTCCTCCAGTAGTCCTTCTGCTTCTTGCTCGTCGTCTTCGTCGTGGTCACGATTCCTTCGGCTTGGGCGCATCTCCATGCTCTCCGCCGCTTCCGCATCTGCTCTCTTAGCATCTCTCCGGACTTTCTTCGCTTTGCCCTCACTCCGCCCACCGCCAGGACCTCCTTTGATCTTGTATTGATGCATCGCCTTGAGAGCTTTGCAGACACCCAGGAATAGCACCATAAGTCTTCTCTCAGGGAACTTTGTATGGTTGACCAGGTTTGCATTGATCATGTCTTGTAGGTTGCCGCGACGGTAGTAAGGAAGAAGAATGTAGACGGTCTTTGCGGATGCGTCTGACTTGTCGGTCTCAACGGAATAGTCGATCGAATGAATGATATTGGGATGCGGCGAGAACAGCGTGTATGCCTCGACCTCCTTCAGCGCAAGACTGACACTTTCTTGACCAAAGGGACATCGTATCTTCTTGAGCGCAAGCAGTTGCTGGTTTGAATTATCCTGTACGAGATATACATAGGAGAAGCCACCCTGCGTCGTGATCAGTTAATTGGACTCAAATGATTCGCGTCGAATGAGCCTACCTCGCCGAGCAACCGCAGTATCTTGAAGCTCCGGCTATTCACTTTGAGTTGTGGTGAACTTGGGAAGCAGACCATACAATTCGTGAGGGAATAGACAGCGTCGAGGAAATATGTGGCTAATGACCCCATTGCGGCGGTTGTTGCAGTTGCGATATGTTTGTTTGCGACCTGTCAACAGCTTTCGGGGGCGCGATGCCGGGATCTACGTCAGACGCGCGGTCGCTTCGTAGACGTCGAAGATGGTCAAACCAAGAAGGTCGCGAATCAATCGTATGTATCTTGGTTTGGTCGAATGAGAACAAAAGATGTGTTAATTGCTGAGACAATGCGCAGGTGTTCGGGGAAGCTGACGACGTGGTTCGTCCGGGATGCCAAGGGTGTGGCTGCGAGGCTTGTGAGCACTGTGACCCACGTCACGCTTCTCCTCGCCTAGACGAGCCGGCGACAAGAGATTGAAACGTGAGCCGTGATAGGTTGGAAGCCAGCAAATCAAGTCCCACCCGTCCTGACAGCGTCTCTAGTTATATAGAGACAATTTTACATGCTCTCCATCTTACATAAGAACCATCTTGGGGCGTGTGGCTCAGTGGTAGAGCGTCCGCTTTGCATTCCTCATGAAGCATGCGGAAGGTCCGGGTTTCGATCACCCGCCCGTCCACAGTAACTTTGTTTTTTGTCGCTGTTTGAGTTTTTCTTTTTGTCATCTTGACGGGCTGTACAGCATCGTAGTCTGTCAAATCAAGGAGTCTTTTCTTTTTTAGCGTTGCTGTGCCGCACCTGCACGGACCGAGGTCCCTTTATATCACTGGAAACCCCCCCGCAAAGCCTTATACCATCTTGCTCCTACAACATCTACCTTTGGCACTAGTTTTACGGGTCGTTGCATAAATTGGCAAATCACATACCGGTTCGGGTCAATTCAGCATTCCCTGCTACCTCCGTGGTGAAGAGCATTTGAATCAGCTCGTCATCAAAGGCTGAGGTTATAGCTACTGATGGCTACCACAGCCCCTGGCCTTTTCAGGCTACCGCTTGAGATTCGGCAGCAGATCTATCACTATACTCTGGTACAAGATTTCAGGGGCCGTAAC
Organism: Stemphylium lycopersici; assembly: GCA_003268315.1. Classification (NCBI taxonomy): domain Eukaryota; kingdom Fungi; phylum Ascomycota; class Dothideomycetes; order Pleosporales; family Pleosporaceae; genus Stemphylium; species Stemphylium lycopersici. The sequence goes on from QGDG01000015.1 coordinate 77,077, forward strand.
ATATACATATCGGCTACACAGCGCCATGGCTACTACAAACTCCATGGCCTAGAATCCATGGCAGGTCTCATTTTCACAAACCGCGCTATTCATTCCGAGGTTCTCTGCTACTGCTTCAGTCGTTTCAACTTCCACCTCTGCAACAATGCAGAATCGATACGCTTCGTCGTACGAGAGTTCTACCGGCAGATCGACCCGAGCAATCGGAAGCTTGTCAAACACATCACTGTCCCCAAATTCAGCATCGAAGACGTCTTCTTCCACCCTGTAAACATGGTGGCCTTGTTCGCTAGCTCGCGGGCGAGATACCTGCAGTTGCTCGACGAGATGCAGGGTATATTCCATGTCCTGGAACGCTTCTCTGCACTCGAGGAACTCGATCTGGGACTTCATCTAGACGAAGTGAGGCGATCTAAGATGGGTCAGCCTTGGGTTAAGAGAAGTGGGGAGCAGGATATGCAGTCATCTGCTGCGGACGATGAACATGGAGCGGTTAGTCCAAATCAAGCTCGTGGGTCCTACGTCTTGGAGACTATGGAAGATTTGCGGCACTTTCCAGCGAATGTAAAGATCGGGATCTGGTGGATATCACATCTTGCAGATCCTCCCATTGCGAATATCAACAATGCTCGGAAGCAAGCTATACAGCACATCAGGTCAAAGATTGCGCCTATTCAAGTAAATTGTCTGGGTGATATACCCTTAGGCGCCTGGCAACTGGACGATATTTGTCAAAACTTAGGATAAGCTGCCAGAAAATAACATGTGCGATATACTAAGGAAGATGGAAAAGGGGTGTTTTTTTCGCGCTGCGCACATGTTCCACAGCTACAATCCATCTTCAACACCAGCCCGTCTCTCCGCCTCCTGCCTCTCATCGCTGAATTTCCAAAACCATCCATGCGTAACCTGGTCAGACTCGTTGTGGACATCTCTAGTATTCCACGGCTTAGGCGCCAAAATGTAATGAACGTTCTTTACTTCCTCATCCCTCCAAACTGCATCATGAACCCCTTTCCAGCGCAGAGTCTTCAAAGCGTTGTAGACATATGGCAGCGCAACCCATCGGCCGCGAAAGAGATCCGAAAGTAGTGACTGATCAGCAAATGCATAGTCGGCTGTTTGAGGCTGCTGCAGGGTGGTCAAGATGAGGTCGTACACCGCTTTGCTGGGATTGATGACCTGCAGGCCACCGTTCATATATTGCAGCCCGACTGTGCATGGAGATCCTGATACCTGAGCTGTATCCGGGGTATCGTGTTGATGTGTAAATGCACAATTGGCAGGAATCCTATCGATTGTTCAGCGCCCACAACCCAATCTCAGATCCATAATACCAGCAAGGAACTAGCTAGCATGTCCGTTCAAGAAGCACAAAAAGAAGAACAAGAAAACTCACCAATCCTTGGGATAATGCTCCTTCCCCAACGGGTTACAAACACACGCATGTGAAGCAGCAAAAACCCTATTCCCCCTACCCTCCAAATCTGGGGGATCGAGCTCAACAGTCATCAACTCATCCATATTGCTTACGACCAGCATATCACTATCAAGCTGCACGACACGCTCAAACTGCGTCAGCCCATACGGCACCATTTTAGTCCAGCAGTCGTAGAAGCGGGGATCTGCGCTGTAGTCATTCGATGCCGTGGGAAGCAGATACGGCACGTGCAGCTTGCGGATGCCACGGCGGTCGAGCGCTTGGTGCGCTTCCTGCGGCAGCCCATCTGTGTACAGGACTATGAGGGGATGGGCGGATTGCGAGCGCTTGAGTGAGTAGTCGAGAGTCAGGAGGCCGGGGAGGTAGGCTGTGTTTGTGAGGAGCGTTGTCCAGACTGCGTGTGTGTGTGTGCTGGTGAGTTAAAGGATCATTTTCATTGTCGTATGTGACGTACCTTTGGAGGGAAGCTGGGTCTCGTCTGCAGTTGCCATTTTGGTCATGAGAATGGTGTCTCGGTGCAGTGAAAGGCGAGGGGAGCTGTCAGTCGCCTGACCTCGTGACAGAGATACGTACTCTTTAAGAGGACGAATATCTGCTCGAGCGAAGAAGGCGATAGTAAATGCTATGGTATGGAGTTGGTGTTCGTGCGGCGCTTATGCATGGCCAACTTTGTACTGCCTTTTTTTAGTGAAAGAACGACCTGTTCGGAGGAAACCCCGCACTAGCCTACCACAAAGAAGAAAGGCGCGTCATGCACGAGTGCGTGCAGAGCCGCTACTGGATTGGTGGGATTCTACATGCCAGAGAGTGCAGCGCAGGCATTGATCGTATACGAAGGAGAAGAAAGGTCACTTTCCAAAAACACAAGTGAGCTGAAGTAAGCAATCAAATTGTGCAAAAACCATGTTACTATACATAACAATCCCAATCTCAAACTCCCTAAAAATCACCCCAGCCTAATTTCTTTTGCCACTAATGCAAAGGGCAAGAATATCATTACACACGCAGACCAACTACTCTTCATCTTCCTCTTCCTCACTGTCCTCCTCCATACCCTCGGCAGCCTCAAGCTGGAACGTAGGCGCCTGATCCACACCCAGATAACTGTCACTAACCAGATAGCACGTCAACTCATGATGACCAGGCTTCTCGAGCGTAAACTCGAGCACAGTCTCCAACTTCCTCAAAATGGGCACCTTCTTGATAGCAAGCAGCGTGTGCTCCTTCTGGTCTCCAAGAACCAGCCACCAGCTCTCTGTCTTATCGGCAGGATAGAATGGCGCGTGGACTTCAGTCTTGGGCTCCTCGTCCTCTTCAAGGTTGCGCGTGATGCGCACCTTGAGCTGGGCAGGCGAGTTGGAAGCAATGTTCTCCGGGTCGACGAGCTCATGCTCGAGCTCGACGTTGGGGTAGAAGTTGTTTGTGAAGTTTGCAATGTCGGCGAGTTGGCGCTGGTCGACGTCGAGAGCGGCAATGAGCTTCTTGTAGTCTGGGTTCTCGTCCTCGTCCATGGCGTTGATGAAGTCGTCGACGTCGTTGATGTCGAATTTCTGCGCCGCTTTGATGGTGTCGGCGTCGAAGTGCGGGATCTGCTTGAGCGGAGAGTCCTTCTGCCACATTGCTTGGACGACCATTTGGGAGAGCTCCATAGCGGACATGGCGTTGAGATGGGCTTCCGAGGAAAGAACATCGACGCTGGCGCTGAGAATGGTGAGGACCTTTCGCAAGACTGTCTCCTGATCCTTGGCGAGATCGATTGGCAGCTGCATGCGCGAGAAGTGGGCCTGGAGAAGGACAAAGGCCTTGAAATGCGGCGTCTCAAAGTTCGGCTCCTGCATCTTGAAGGGAACACGGTCGTAGATACGCTGGAGGATGTGGTCTTCGTGTCGTCGAATCTGGATGTCTTCAAACTCGGTCGCGGCAGTAATAATCTCCAGGACACCCTTCAAGCTCGTCCTGCCGTTGAGCGACATCATGAGTGTCTGCATGGTGATGAAGGAGATGTTGTAGTATGCTGCAATCATGCATGGGTTCAATGGTGTGATCGCATCCTCGTCCTCGTCATGCTCAATCAGGTTGGCATCAGTTAGCTCCTTCAAGGTCGACTCGACCATGTCGGACAAGTGCGCGCTGAGTCCTTCATGCGAAGTGTCGTGCAGGTTGTAGTAGCTGGGGTTGGCGAGCAGACGGCGGTAGAAGTATGTGTATGTCGACCAGTCAACGGCTTCCTGTGTAGACTCGATTGTCTTCGCGCTGATCTCAGCGACAAATGCATCGTGAAGGTAGTCGTGAAGGTAGCTCTCGATCGGTAGCGCCTCGTTCAGGAACTTCTTGTAGTACTCGCGCTTCACTGCAGGCAGCATAAGCACACCCTTAGCCGACTTATCCAGTCCGACTCTGCCCGCCTTGCCGAACATCTGCAGGATGTCGCTGATGGGGTAATCAACGTATCTGTGTTCACGTCCCTCGTAGAACTGGGTGCCTTGAACGACAACGAGATGAGCACTGCTGTCGATCTCCCAGCAAGAGTCGCGGGAGACGATCAGAACCTGAATGGCGCCGACCTTGAACAAATGCTGAACGGCTCGTTTGTCGAACGAATTGAGGGCCTCATGGAAGTATCCAATACCGTGAGATAGCGAGGTAGCAAGAGCCTGCTCGTTGATTTTCTCGAGGATAGGTTGGATTTCCGTAAGCTCAACGTTGAGGAAGCGGTCCTCATCCTCGTCCGCGATGCAGGCATTGAAGAGGTCAGCAGCTGAGTTGCGGGCCTGCTTCCTGTTGGGAACAAAGACCATAGCTGGCTTGTCGGGAGACATCTGCGTGATGGCTGAGTATGTCGGCCGGGCCATGGCCATCATCAACGATGGGAAATGAGGGATGGTGAAGGACTGGATCTTGAGTTCCAGTGGCACCGCTCGAATAGCCGGGCTGAAATTGTAGATGGTGTGCTTGTTCGCGCCAATCCACTCACCAATATCGCGTGCGTTTGCCAGGGAAACACTCAGACCAATGATACGCAGCTTTGACTCCAGCTGGGTGGCCATCGCTTGCATACGCGAGACGACAATCTCGTAGACATGGCCGTTAGAGCCACCAAGCATGTGTAATTCATCAGCGATCAGCAGTGATACAGACTGAACGTTCTTTCGACGCTGCCATTGGCGAGAGAGGGAGTCCCACTGAGAAGGAGTAGCCAAAATAAGGTCACCCTTCTCAAGGAGGCGGAGATCCGCTGTCGTCTCGCCAGTGAGCTTTACGATATCCTGACCTCCAGCGAGGCCCGACAACCGCTCATTCCAGTTCTTGTACTGGTTATCGACGAGTTCCTGGAATGGTGCTAGGTAAACAATGCGGCCTTCGTTGCCGCTAGCCCAATGTCGCAGAATAGCGAACTCAGCACAGATAGTCTTACCAATCCCTGCGGCTGCGCCAACAAGAGCGTTGTCGTCTGTTGTGTATAGAGTGTTGAAAGTTTGTGTCTGAACCTTGTTGAAGCGGCCAATGTTGTCATACAAGCCCATGTATTCCTTCTTCTTCAGGGCAGAGACAGGAAGAGGTTGCAAGTCCAGGACAGGTGTATGAGCGGGGAATTTCGCTGGCAGAATAAGCTTCTGGAAAGAAACAGCGAGCTTAGTCTCGGATGCCATCCATCGATCTGAGAGGACAGTGATGAAGTAGTTGGGTGGCATCGGCTCGTCGATTGGCACTGTGAGCTCGAGCAAATGCTCATTGACATCGCCATCGGCATAGTCACGACGGAGGATGAATGTGTCGTGGAACAAAACTTGTTCACCATCGCAATCCTCTACCAGAATCCAGAAAGCCTCAGATGCTCCGTGAAGCTCAGTGTCCCATACGAAATCTGGTCGAATGGTAAGCTCTAGGCGGAGCAATGACCTGGTAACCGGTCGTGGGGTCGCTTCAATTTGGAGGCGCGGGAACTTTTCTACTAGGCCACAGACGAGGCGGCCAGCCTTGGGCATACCCAGTAGCTCGCCCATGCTAGGAGGATCAAGACCGAAATAGCTTGACCAGTTGACATCGATTCGCTCTGCTTTCTGCACGATGTCCCTAGGGCAAGTGGGGAACTGTCGCAGAGGTGTCATGGTTGGCCACATGCGCTTCTCCGCCATCTTGCACATGTCAAGAGCTAGCTTAGCAACTTGCGACCAGCCCTTCTTCAGGCAGATCTCAAAGATTGCACGGAGAATACGTCCAGCCGACTGCGTAACGTAGACCAAATCTGCCATGAGCGCCAGACCCTCGAGCTTGAGGCGAGAGATGAAGGCTTGAAGGAGAACGTTGATCTTGGCCTGGGCTTCTTCAACACCTTCCTTGACGGGAATGGGCACCTTTCCAAGTAGTTTCGCAAGCTCCAGCTTCTCGTCTTGGCGTACAGGAATGTACTTGAACTCCTCGCTGAGCGCGAATACTCGGAAAAGCTCGATTGCGCTGATACCAGGCTGGATGTGCAGGTTGTATGTGGCCATGGAGTTGTGTGTGATATAGTAGTGGGAGGCAATTCTTCCAAGCTCGGTGGGGTTAAGCATTCCGGTCTTCCTGTCGTACTTGATGAGACTGCACTTTTCTAGTACGTGCGCAGCTGCGTGGACAAGGTCTACACGTCTTTGTTCCAAGACCGTGTCGTTCTCATACTCGGGACCTACCCGATACAGCGCTGGCGATCTGAGCATTCGTACGAAGAGGTATGTGTAGCCAAGCCAGTCCACTGCTTCGTCTCTGTTGCGAACGTTGCCCAACACAATTTCAGCGTTGAGGTTGTCAGCAAGCTTGCTAATGAGTTGTGACTCAATGGGCAGCTGCTGATTGAGCAATGATAGGTAGTACTGGATCTCTGCCTGTGTGGTGATGATTATACCCTCTCCATATGTGTCGTATTGAGGCCGACCGGCACGACCCAGCATTTGCAAAACATCCTGTGGACTCAGTTCGACCCAGCTACCCTTCTCGGGCGAGTAGATTTGTGTTCCCTTGATGATGACAGTGTGGGCGGGCAAGTTGACACCCCAAGCCAGGGTTGCCGTGCACACCAGCACTTGGATCGAGCCATCGGCAAAAAGATCTTCTACAGAGGTACGGTCGGCTCTGGACATACCAGCGTGATGGATACCGAATCCATAGGGCATGACGTCCTTCAGGTCGGTGTTTTGTACCGACTCAGACTCTTCCCGCAAGATCTCTCGACTAGCAGCGTCTGACCGAAGAATCTTGCCAATAGTTTCCTCCTCAAGAGCCTTGTCACGAATGTACTTGGCAGTCTTTGCAGTTTCCTTTCGGGAGTGTACAAAGATCAGCATCTGGTTGCGGTGCTCGCCGACCTGTTCCAAGACTTTGGTGTAGCAAACGTCGTTCATAGTTTTCAGCTGTTTAATAGCCTTCTTGTCTGTGACACCAATAAACTCCTGCTTGAGGGGACACGGTCGGAAGGTACCGTCGAAGTGGAAGAGACCCTTGTCAGGATCGACGCGCAAGAAGCTGGCAACATCACGGTAGTTGGGAAGAGTGGCACTCAAACCTACAATACGCACTTGGTCACCGGTCTGTTCGCTGCGTCGGAGGGTTCTGCTAACGATGCTTTCGATGACTGGGCCACGGTCGTCGTGAAGAAGATGGATCTCATCAATACAGATGAGGCGGACCAGATTGATGTAGCTTGTGTCGGTAGCTTTGCGAGTGATGACGTCGTACTTTTCAGGGGTGGTGACAATAATCTGGGTCTCGGCGATTTGCTGCTTGGTAAGTTGACGGTCACCCGTAAGTTCGGAGACCTTGATGCCGTAGGGCTCGAGACGCTTGCCAAAGTTACCAACCTGTTCCGCGACCAGGGCCTTGAGCGGGGCGATGTAGATGATCTTGAAGTCGTCGAGGGCGATTTCACCAGTCTGAGGGTTGCGATGCTTGCCAATCTCCCGGAGCATAGTCAACATGGCAACGTTGGTCTTTCCGGAACCAGTGGGAGCGCAAATCAGCATATTACCGTCATCGTTGAAAGCGGTTGGGAAGCACTTGGTCTGAATACGGTTGAGGGATTTCGAGTTACCGAAACCGGCTCGTGCCCAGTCTGGCAGTTCGGATGTAGGCATCAGCGCCGGTTCGTTGGGGTCGCGCTTTGCTTTCGGTGCGGGTACGTGGATCTCTTCGTATCCCTTGAACTGCCGTCTTGTCGATCCTTGAGGTAGCTTGACACTCGCATTCGTCATGAGATGGTTGCCCTGGTCAAACACAATATTCTCGAGGTTGACAAGTCGGCTTGATGGTTGTAGGCCGCCAACAATACCCTCCGGTTTGGCGTCTGCCATGTCGACATCGTTGGAAGTTTCGGGAAGGCTGATATCCTTTAGGTTGAACTTCATCTTTCCTGTGCCAGCTCCGTCCTCTGCCTTGATACCCGTTTCGCGCGCACGCAATTCCTGCAGGATTTGTTGCTGGCCGGCAGCCTTCATCTCCCGCTCAACAGCCGTTCGCTCGTCATTATCTTCCGCAGCGCGTCGCCACCTCGTAACCCAAACGACCCTGTCACGGTTGAGCACGAGTTTCGCGACCAGCTCGTGGTGTTCATAATCGAAGAGATCCATGAGGTCGTTCTCAATCTCGCGCAGCTCCTTCTCTTCCCCGTCTTCCGAGACTCCCGCAAGAAACTTGAGCGCATCCTGTGTCTTCTCTTGCTGTATGTGCGCATCCTCGTAGATCTGTCCAATCTGCCGTTGTAGCCAGTATGCGTCGATCTCGTGTGCGGGGATGAGTTGGTCTGCGCCATTCTTGCGATCCGAGGTAGCCGCGTCGCCCTGTATTATCGTCTCCTCGGTTTCCGCAAAGCCTCCAGCCTTCACGTCGTCATCCTCTCCAATCTGTTCCACCGGCGCCTCGGCCTCGTCTTCTTCGTCCGAGGTATCGGCATCTCGCACCTCGAAAGTCTGAGGGCCGTCTTCGTCCTCCTCTTCATCGTCGAAGACGACGGCTACACCCTGGTTGTCGCCAGTGTCGGCACCATCGCCGTCTGCCATCTCCTCGTCGCCTCCTTCCTCGTCGTCCTGCGCATCATAGTCGGTGATCTTCTTTCCGAGGTTCACAAGCTCGTTGAACTCCTTTGCGCCCATGGTAGTACCGAGAAGGTCGTCCACTTCCTTCTTCTTGTCAAAGTCCTTCATGTTGTCGTCCTTGAGGTATTCCAAGACCTGATCGGCCGCACTTCGTGTAGTCGCAGGGTCGACATCGCCAAGAGATCTGCTCACGACGGTGGTAATGAGGTCGAAAGTGTGGCGCGTTGCAGGCGTCCGCGGTTTGTATGTGAGGCCCTCGATGTTCAGGTCGGCGGTAGCGGTAGCTCCGAAGCCACTTGTTCCATCGTCCCGTTTCCTCTTGCGCTGCTCTCGTTCGAGAACATCGCCGCCTTCGCCAAGGTTTCCTCGCTCAATGCCAGGCCCCTTGAGCTTCTTGGATTGCGCATTTGCGCTGTCCCGCGCGGTGCGCCCTCCCATGTCGCGGATGTTGATGCGACCTGCCAGCGACTCGGGGTCGCCAGTGTGCTCGTCCGGTCGGCGCGACGTGAATCGTCTGTCCGCCTGCAGGACCAAATTTGACATGGCCGCATACTTGAACTGCGCGAGGTTGTTCTGATCCTTCGACATGGTGGCGGTGGGTATCTGGGTATTGCGCGGCTTGCGCTTTTCCTTTCGCCTCGTCGAGCTGTCTATGCGCGAGGGATAATATAATACACGGCGGGTGAACGAGTCGCCGTCTTTTCAAAAGTAAAGAAAAGAAAAGGGTTGCGCGATTGAGTGATGTCGGGCTGTGGACGCGCCCTAGAGTTGCATGTAAGTGAGCGGCGGACTCTCGAAAAGTTAATCGATGGAGCTCCGAAGGCTGCAGCCAGAGCACGTGACACCGCATCACCTCCGAGCCAGCTGGGCAGTCCCCAACCAGGTAGTGCCCGCTTCCTGTCACGTACGCATCATTCAGGCAGTTCCAAAATACGAGTCGTCAGCTCTTATCAGCACGGCCATGCTTGAACAGACGTTCTTGCCAGAGGTGAGAGCGCGTCAGGAGATCCTGCATCGACTTGATAGTACTACATAAGACTGGCTTGTCTCTAGTTCACGAGACTCATGCCATGTGTAGTCCACGCCTACATGCGCCTACTCCTCGCCAGCTACCCCAACGCTTATGCTATTGCGCATATATCGCCCGTACGACTTTCTGATGTCATGCTCCTCATCCTCAAACAGCTCAACCTCCCTCGGCCTTCTTCTTCTTCTTATCCTCGATCAACTCCACATTGTCTTCCGGCACCTCGTCATACTTGTCCACCAAGAACTCCAGTATATCCTCGCTCAGGTCACCTTGGACTGTGATTTCCTCGCCGCCGCCGGGGATCTTGGTCACACTTGACCCCGTCGCGAACTTCTTGCCAAAGTCCTTGGCCACCTTCTTGATGTCGAGGCCGAAAGCTTCGAGACCCTGTACGGCGGTGACGTACTTCCGCTTGTTACGCTCGATGCGCTTGATGAGAATCTTGGAGGAGGCGCGTGTCTCGGCTGCTCGTGCCTCCGCCGTCGCCGCTTTGGCTGCTTTCTTCTGTGCGTCTTTTTCCGCGCGTTTCTGGGCGTCGACGGAGAGGGAGGCCATGTTCTGCTGGAGCGCTTCTACAAGGGCGTCAGCACCATGCCTGGAGCCTGCGGTATTGCGCAAAGCAAATGCGCTACGGAGACTAGGCAGTACATACCCGCAGAATACAGCTTCGAATGAAGATCTGGATGCGCCTCTTCTAGCCACTCTTCACACTTCTTCGTTGTACCGCCGAACTCGCAGTACTATAGGAGAGTCGTATCAGTATCCAGCTCGAAATCGACGCGTCTCGGTGTCATACCTACTTCGGGTGGTAAACTGCATACTGCTTCCTGTTAACGAATCACCCTGGGACCTTCTCGTAGTGGTCCACGCTTACCTCCGCAGTAGATGACGCTTTTCGGTACTGTATCTTCCGACATTTTCGAGTTGTGTGTAATCAACTATCTGGCTGACGTACACGCTGGAGAGGTGTTGCGTCGAGGGTAGAGGCTAGGCGTTGACGCGAAAGAGAGAGCTTGGTGGGGCAGAGCAAGCGTGGCGGGGTATGCGAGGGAGCGCAAGGGTCCTTGAACGTGGTGCCTGACGCTTTCATCCCAAGGCAGACCTCTTAGCACATATAGCTACTAACCCAGATATATTCGTCCTACTTCATCTGATTCTGCAAAATGCGAATCTTCGGCTCCATCCGTATTTCCACCCAGTAGCCCCGCAACAAGCTGTTCCTCAACAGCCCTTCCAATCCACGCCATGTCTCTCCAACCTTTTCAACCCAGCTACCCTGCACAGGCACTTTGCTTCCGACTAGATCGTACAAAGGCTCAGACAGCGAGCCGCTTTCCTCCCCGGGCTTCAAAAGCTTAACCCCGCCGAAGCCGTAGACAACATGTACAACAGCCCAGCTCCCAATGACCTTCTCCGGCTTCTCAGCAAGAACATAGTCGAACTTGGCCCAGAACATGGGATCGAGAAGCGCATTTGGGTCTTCCGTTTTGTCGTAGTTCCACGTTCTGCTTTGTAGCGTGTCTTGTGCTTCGAGAACATCAAGCACTGTCTGCGGACCTCTATGGCTCTCCAGGAATCGCGTCACGCCTGTTTGACATGCAAGATTGTCAAAGTAGACATCAAAGTGTTGTCGCTGAGGATGCTCAATCTCTTTGTGTAAGGCATGGAGAGCTTCACCTCCCGGGTAGTTGAGGCTCGAAACACCCAGGATAGCTGTGGATGCGACGAATGACACCAAGACTGATGCTACAAGAGCCAAGCTCATCACGGCATAGACGACAGACTTTGTTCGTCGTGTCCAAATCCAAGCTGCTCCATCCGCAGCCACTGCCGTCAACCCTGGGATTACGTAGAGGATGAACCGCCATTCTTTGTGTGGGAGGAAGCTGTATACTGCCACGAAGCTGAGTAGAGGGATTAGTAGATCCAAGCTTCGTCGCTGACTTGCCGGATTCAAGACCGCAATCGGCATACAGACCAGATAGGTCATGGGATTCAGCATTAGTCGTGGTAATGCGTTTGCAAAGTAGTAATACCATGGTGAGACACCCCAATCAGCCGAATGACCTTGAATGGTGTTGTAGTAGAAGCCTGTCCATTCAGGCCACAGCGGAAAAGATTGCCAGAAGAAAGAGTCCAGAGGTACTGTGCAGACAAGGCCGATGATGAGGCCTCCAATGCCAGCTGGGATGATGACTCTGGTAATCGAGATTCCGCGCGTAATGAACAGGTACACGGTGATTGTTCCGACGAGAATCGCTAGCTCAGAACGCAACACAACGCCAGCGATCGTAAGCAGATACAAGCTCAGTCGGTAGTATCCCGAGATGTTTGAAGTAGTCCAGGGCACCGTGTATGCGAGAAGTAAGCTTCGCAAAGCAAGGTTGCCTGCACCATGATGAGCCACTTTCCTCCCCAACAATGCAATGAAAACTTACTGAACACAAAAGCAAACATATTGGGCAACGTCCTGGAAGCGTAGTAGATAGCATGGAATTGGCTTGCTTGAAACAGTGCGTACCATATGCCAGCACTAGTTCCAAAAGCTTTCTGCACGCTCCTCCCAAACGCAATGAGCGAGGCTGCATTGACGAGCCCAAGTACTGCTCTAACTACAATCCCTAGTCAGCTCCCGATACAAACTATAAATATTGCCCATGTTACTTACCCAACACCTGTACATGCGCCATATCCCTCACCAGCGCAACCCACGGCCTACTCAGCCCGCTCAACACCGCGGCACCAGCAAACGTCCTCGGCACGCTCCCGGGAAAAGAAACATGATCGTAATTCGCAGTCAAAAACTGATCCACATTCTCCGTTGGGATACCATGAACGAGAACATCATGGATAGCCTGGATATTGAACGACTCCTCGACTTTTGTGTACGGCGAAACGAACAGGTGTATCAGAACGAAGGCTGGGATGAGCAGGAAGAAAGGCCACGTCGAAGAGACCATGATCTTTGATATGAAAGCGCGTCAGGCGCTCTCCAGCTCCAGCAAAAAAAAAGATCAAAACAAATAAAAAAAAGACAATTCGTGATGGAGAGGGTTAGAGAGGGAAACGCGTCGTTTCCGTGACGTTGGACGAATGACGCAGGCCGTATCCCAAAGGTAATCCGCCAATCACGTGCCCTCGCGAGTCCACCTTGCTACACGAAACTCGCCCATCTCCGCCGCCATCCTTCCCTTCCCACAACTCCTCCCTCTCCACGCATATTATATATTCCCAGATGCGCCTACCATGGAGCTTGCCCAACTCGCCGTCCCGGCCGTCTATATCCTAATCTTCTTCCTAGGCTACCCCTCGCAATACCTGCTCACCCATCTCGAGCCGGCCCCGTTGACCAGGAACGAGCTCATCGTATCCAATGTCATTTTAGTCCTGATTCTCATCACGTATACGCAGAGCGTGTTTGTGGATCCGGGGACTATACCCAGGGATTGGAATCGTGAGGTGGGTGCTGGTGCTTATGCGGATGCGGATGGAGATGCGAAGGAAAGAGGAGGTGTTGCAGCGGAGGATCTAGTGGGGAAGAGTAGGAAATGGTGTTTTCGGTGTGAGGCTGCGAAACCGCCAAGGGCGCATCATTGTAAGGAGTGTAAGAGGTAGGTGGTTTTTTTCTTCTTTCTCTTTTCTTCTCTTTCTCCGGTCTGTTGCTATCTTCAGGATGATGTAGGCGTCGTGTATACGTACGCCTTACAGTGATGGGACTGAGTCATTATAATGTTTGACACAAAGGCTTTTCAGTGGATATGTGTCTCTTGTTTTCTATGTTTTTTTCTTTCTGCACCTTTTTTTTTCACGTGGTCCTCAAAAGAGCAAGATTTACAATCTATTCAAGAGCGCGACAAAGAGTTTTCACAAAAAAACAAAGTACCTGAATATACCGGAAATACATAGTACTAGCGTTTACATATCACTTTAGCTGTATAGAAACCTCAGCTAACCAACCTCAAGATGCATACCCAAAATGGACCACCACTGCCCCTGGACCAACAACTGCGTCAGCCACACCACATTCCCGCACTTCCTACGCTTCCTCCTATACACGACCTTCGGGCTTTCGCTCCTGCAATCCTTCCTCTTCACACGGCTCTCTTACCTCTGGACGAACATGGACATGCCGTCGTCCTACGGCCCCAGCCCGCTCCAACTAGCCCACCTCTTCGCCGTACTCATAACAAACAGCATCACCCTCTTCGTCCTGGGCGTGCTCCTCCTACGCAACATCTGGTGCCTATCCGTCAACACGACCACAATCGAAGGCTGGGAAATCGAACGCCACAGGACGCTCCTCCGCCGCGCCCGCCAGTACGGCGGCTACCTGCCCACTCCCGACGGCGCCACGCAGATCCGCATCAAGAAGCAAGAGTTCCCTTATGATATCGGCATCTTGTCGAATATCGTGCAGGGCATGGGCTCTGCTAACCCGATCAGCTGGTTCAATCCGTTGGCGGGGACACCGAGTTTGAGCAGTGGTTTGGCGTTTGAAACGAATGGGTTTGAGGATGAGGGCACCGTGTGGCCGCCGCCAGACCCGGATCGTGCGTATAGGAGGAATGCAAAAGCGGTCAATACGGATGCGTTTCGGTTTGCGGAGTCGGACATGAACGGTGAGGACACGATTAAGGCGTTTAAAGCGAGACAGGCGGAGGATGCGGTGAGGAGACGGAGGGGCTATGGGGACCGGGTTGATCAGGGACCGGTTGATCTTGAAGATGAAGATGAGGGCTATGACGGGGTGCGGGCCGAGGACGGATACGCATATGGAGATGATGCTAGTGATGATGTCGAAGAGTATGAGGAGGATGAGTCGGAGAAGAAATACGGTGGGCGAGAAGGCGAGGCGGCGTGGCGCAATGCTGAAGGCGAGCGGTTGAAAGACTTTGGCGTCGACGAGGATGTCGAGTTTTATGATGAGCAGGAAGATGATATTCCGCTCAGTGAGCTCATGGCCAAGAGGCAAGCGGCGTCAGCGACAGGATATAGTCGCGCATAGCATTTCAACCGCATGGATTAGTAGCAAAATCACAGTAAAAAAAAAGCCATCATGCAACTCTGACACGATAGATTGTTGAACAGGTACGATTTCCAGGGGCATAACGAATGTTGTTGGGCTCGTGTGAGCAAAAGAGAAAGATCTAGACCAATAGTAATCCAGCGAGGATGAAGAGAAAAGGTATCGTAGCCCACGTGTGCCCTCCTTGCATACCCCACCCTTCCCTACATTTTCCCTGGACAAGACGTCATGGCGATGTCTCATCGAAGTAACATGTGTCCTGTTATCCCCATGCTTCCATAGTCCGAGATGAATGCACCGACTGTGAGCGACAGACGCGCATTCTGACCAATCTGACGCTAGCGAAGGTATCCTTACTTCCGTCTCTTCCTCATTCTTTCCGGGCCTGTTTCTGTGCAAGTACTGAAATAGCAAGAGTCGAGAGGCTTCTGTGAGAAGCGTCATTCCTCCTCTTCCTCCTCCTTCTTTATCCACCGGTTCCATGGAGCTCGGCTCGACTAATACTCGGCTCCGTTTCCATTGTGGACTGGGTAGCCAAAGGCAGTGGTGTCGTCGGGCATTTCGCCATCGGCGCTCAGTACATGCTGTTGATTCTCTGGGCCGCCTGCGTTGGGCCCGGCTGCAAACTGCCCAGTGGGTGGCTTGTTCTGATTTGCGAGGAGGGTCTCGTACCACCAATCAATACCAATAGTTCAGATAAACGTTTTCGCCAAAACAATAGGCAACATAAGAAGGACAAAGGGGGGGTGGAAGGAAAAAGTGGCAGCTTACTTCGCGGTACCTGGAAAGGTAGATCTTGAGTGCCTCGGAGTAGTTCTCGAAACCAAGGGAAGTCATGGCAAAGAGAATGTCCTCGCCATTGACCGTCTTGCGCTTCTCCTGCTGACACTTTTCGGAGGCTGCGGAAAGGGGACAGGGTCAGTGGGCTGATTGGTAATGTCTCAGGACTAAGGATGGCACATACCCTCGCTGGTGATGAAGGAGATGAACTCGCTGACGCACTCCTGCATGCATTCTTTGGCCTCCTTTGCAATCTTTGCGTTTTCGGGCAGGGCCATCTTCATGATTCGGGCAACTGGAGCAAAGTTACGTATGTTAGCATCGCTGGTACTGGCATTTGCGGCCGTGGTCTTTGGGGGTGATTGTGGCGGGGACGGGGACGGGGACGGGGACGAGTGTGGTCCATCGGACGACATTTCGCAGGCTGCACGCCGGCCGTTTTCCAGGCACGCGTCGGCGCTGAGTGGGTGGCGGCAGATGGTTTGGCGCGTGATTCGACGCAGTTCCGCGGTGGTCGAGGATGGGTAGGCATCCAGAGACGCCCGTTGGAGCAATCGGTCGACGTGCAGACAGATGGGTTGACGGCGCGCAAATCAAAGGCGCGGGCAACAGCAAGGGAAATAGACGTACCATTGGCGATTGGAAGCCATCGATCTTGCTCCTTGACCTCGAATTCGTAACCTATCTGGGCTGTGTTCTCTTCTGTGTTCCGGTCCATGTG
The DNA here is from genome assembly GCA_003268315.1 of Stemphylium lycopersici. Taxonomy (NCBI): domain Eukaryota; kingdom Fungi; phylum Ascomycota; class Dothideomycetes; order Pleosporales; family Pleosporaceae; genus Stemphylium; species Stemphylium lycopersici. The sequence goes on from QGDG01000015.1 coordinate 93,139, forward strand.
CGCTTCTTCGTCAGGCGACTGGACTGGTTCCACACCCTCCTGCTTTGGGGGAGAGGCCGACATATTATCGGTTGCGCGGTCGGTTCGCGGATGCGCTGGCGACTATTTCGTTGGCGACCACGTCACTGGGAGAGACGACGGAGCAGGTTGGCGGCCGAGTATGCAAGCTGCGGGTCACTCTGGTGTAACGAGGAGCCTGAGCAAGGGAAGCGGTTAGTGGCATGCACCAGGTGCAGGCAGCTTGGGATGCAGCTAGCAACGTACGTGGGTAGCTGCGACCGAGAGCGGAGGCCGAACGGGTCTACGGCGCACACTGGGCCACAGAAGCCCAAGGAGGGACGCGGGCGCACGCGAACTGCTCGTTACTGCGCGTTAGTCAGTGCCGGTCGCCCTGGGAAGGTGCGAGAGTTGCGAGTGCAGGTGCTCTCGGCGCACGGGCAGCGACGAACGACGAGAAGGTGCGAGTATTGCTGTCCACGGCACGATAGCGCGTGCGACGATGGCTGCTTCACAGGCTGTCTGTGGATTAGCCGTGGGACGATGTGCAGCCGGCGGCCAGGTAGGAGGAGCAGTGGCAGCGGCAGCGGCAGCAGCAGCAGGGCTCGAGTCAAGGGCGTTGTTCGGGCGCAGGACAAGCCGTCGGTGTTGTCAATCGATTGATTCTCCTGCTATGGTCGCGACGTTGGGGGAAGCAGCCCAGTGCATGACGCGCCTGCCAATAGGAGCGCGAGGAGAAGATGGGGGTGGGAAGCTCTGAGCCCGAGGCGGGAGGAGCTTGGTTGTGCAACGGCCATTCACATGCTGTGATCCGCACCAATTTCGGCCCGCGCCGAACTATTCTTCCAGCCCTCACCTGTCCTCGCCTGTCTTCACCTACCCTCGCCTGCCCTCACCAGCAGCTCCGTGTGCATTTCAGGCAGGAGAGCTCGGCCGCATCTCTTCGTCTCGCCCTCGCATCATAACCACGGCCAGCCATGTCGTCAGAGCTCGCCTGCAATCCCCATGCTAGTCGGCGATCCTGAGGCATGCGAGCCGTGTCGGCAGCTTTTCATTCGGCAGCCCTACGCAATCCCACGTTCAAACTGCCTTTAAGCCCCTACTCTAGACTCCACTACGATCTACCTCACATATTTCCCTCTGCCTATTAGTAGACCCTCTTGTTCGACAGGATACCGTCATGCCGAGTCTAAAGAGTTTGTGCTGACCCATATCTCCTCACTCAACACCCACGCGGCAGGCACAGCAATCAGTCCCCCCCCCCTAGTCCAAGGTTTGCAGGTCCGCAGCTCTTCTGATTACTTTTTGCAGGAACGTGTGTTGTCTTTTTGCCCCTCCCAGCATCATCCTAGCCATCTGCCGACGTCAGTGGTCATGTTCTTGTTGGGCTCGATTGCATACAGCCTTGCTCTCAGCTTCACTATTCAATACTGGATGACGTTGATGACAGCCACTCATGGCTCAGAACCTCACCGTTCATCTTCTCTTTGCTGGAGAATTTGTCGGTAGCCTATGAGCTACGTGTCCATGTTCATGGTAGCAGGGTTGCAGATCAGTGCGTCAGCTTGAGTTGGGCTGACTGGACAGCTCATCGTGCAGGACCCCCCGGGTTCCGAGCACGTGCTGACCAGCTGTTAGTTCGATATTTCACATACGGCGGCCGTGTACGTATTGAGTGACGGATGTGCAGTTCATGTAGCATGTGTGTGGGGGCCCGATGACTTCAACTTGGTCGGCTATCCAGCTTCTCGGACCTTTGGTGGCTGGGCCATGATAAACATCACAAGGTTTACATATAATTGTGTGAGCTATACTACCAGAGCCATATACACCTCCTTCACCGGTGAGACTCGAGTTATCGTAAGGAAGCTGTGCTGGTCTGCTGTGACATGGAAGGCAAGATCTGACCATGGAGACGCCCTCTATCGCCGAGAATCCTCCTGCCGTACTCGCCTGCGCGATTCCAACTGGCTCCTAGCATGTGTCGTGTAGCCTCCCTGTCAAAAGGGTTGCCGCATGACCCGGGACCCTTCTATTGCCCAGGTTGCTGGACGACCTGAATGTTGTTCTTCTTCTGTAACGGCAAAGTCAGCCGTCCGTTGTCATCCAGAAGCAAAGATTCAATGCAACACCCAAGAGTGAAGCACAGAGTCCCACATACCTTCCACTTCTCCATCTCATCCTGCTTCGACTTGTACTGCTTGACTAGCTCTTCTAGCGCCTTCTTGAGACCTTCAGAGTTAGTCTCCAGAATCGGCACCACCTCCTTGACTGTCCGCTCAGTCAGGACGCCGTTGATCATGCGGAAGCATTTTCGGTCTCCTGAAAGCGGCTGCAGCGTTTCCAATACGAGTCTAATGTACGTCAGTATTGACCGTGAGGGGTTGATGTGACGAAGCGGTGTGCCGTTTGGGAAGAAAGCATGTCATCAAGGGTTCAAGTCCCCAGTTAGGGAAGAAGCGGTGTGACAAAGGACAGAGGATCAGATGTTATGCGTCGTGCCCAATCTTGCAACTTACTTGTGCTCTTCGGATTCTTGCTCAATGTCTCCGATTTTGGAGGCGATAGTCTGCAGCATGTTTTTGTAATTCTGATAGTTTGTCTGAAGCTCTAGGTTTTGTTAGAAGACAGAATCAATTTCAACTACCTGTTGACTGTACCCTGTTGCTTGTTCAGCTGCGCTTTGGACGCCATGTTGGCTTTGATGGTTGTGAGGCACTCGCTCTGGTTGCGGGGAACTCGGGGGAGAGAAAAAGAGGATCGACGTCAACGCAGTGCAAACGACGCAGTCCAGGACTCTGTAGTGGGAGACGGGCCAAGTGAAGCCGAATGATTAATCTAGTCAGAGGCTCAGAAGTGTTGATGCAGCGCCGTGTTCAAGTGCAAGACCGACCAAGGTGCGCTCGGACGTAGTTCACGAGATCTTCTGCGATTCGTCCATGGATCGGATTGCATCTCCAACTCCAACATTTACGCCACCACGACGCTGCACAATCTACAGCCACCACGATAGCTGCTCGCTCGGCCGCCTCCGATTCCGCGCGTCCATCATGCATCCTCATCTTCACACCGAAGACGTCCAGAAGAGTGCGCCTCTCCCTACCGTCCCGCAGACCCCGCCCCCCCAGCTAACACATCCACCCTCCCAGGCTGCGCAGATGTCGTCGCCGCTCTGGAGGAATGCCACGCCCAAGGCTTCCTCTGGAAAATGACTGGAAACTGCACCGACGCCAAACACAAAGTAAACATGTGCCTGCGCGGCATACGACTTGAGCGCACGCGCCAGAACCGCGAGGCCGCCAAGGAGAAGAGGGAAAGGATACAGAAGGTGTGGAAGGAATTGGATGACAACAAATGAATGTGGGGCTAGGCTTGTGTATATACGGGAGATGAGGAGGACGTAGGAACGAGATCACAAGATGTGAAGCATTGGGAAAGGAGTTCGGGACGACTTTCTTGGGGTATCATTCAGCCTCTCTGTATTATATGGGCAAAGGCAATCTAGGCGTCATGGGGGGCAAGTACGATATGGAATGGGTGGAATCTCCATACGATTACATGGCTAGGGCTGGCGATTGTGCTGCAGCCAAACAAAAGCCTTGGGTTCTAATAAACGCTACTCATCATCCGAGTCTCCGCTAGATCTAGCAGCTATTGGGCTTGTGCCAGCCAAAGGTGTAGTGCCCAGGCTATCTAGTCCTCTCTCCGTAATCAGTCTACCTCCTCCCTCCATCCCATTTGCTGGTAGTGCTGGAAGCCCAGATTCCTGCCGCAACTTCTCGTACTCCTCGCCTGTCTTCTGCAACTGTTCCTGGAGGTACTTTTTCCGTTCCTCGATCCTTGTGTTGTCGTCCTTGAGATCTTGCATCTTTTGTAGAATCAAATCCCTTCTCTGCTTCCTGGTCTGTATGTCGATTGTGAGACCCTCGAGCACCTCGTCCAAGTCAGGTAGATGGGTGATGCGTGGGGGTGTTTTGGTGCCATCTTCCTCATCCTCAATCTTCTGGCCGTATCTCCCCGCGCGTGCTTGAGCTGCGGCAAATGCGATATTCCTCTCCTCATCAGAGTCGCCAGATCCGTCGTCTCCTGACAGGCCTTCGGCGTCATTGATGAGCTCTGCCATTTCCGCACGCCGTCGCCGCTGCGCCTCCTTCTCTGACTTGCGGCCCAGGGATATCTTGCCATCCTCCACGAAATCGTCGAAACCTTCCGCGATATCTTCGTCGTCATGAATCAAACGCGTCTCTCCCCATTTCTCTTTCGGTCGAAGAGAGATTTCATTCCTGTGCTGTCGGAACTCGTCGTCTCCTTGGTCGTCGGATGCCCAGGCTCGGTCCTCGTCGTCGAGCGCATTCTCCTCATGCGCTAATCGTCTTCTCCGCGCCTTCTTTTCTCGTATCTCGGCTTCTGTGGGGATTGCAGATGATGTTTCGAGCGAGGCGACAGGCCCAAACTTGGAGGCAATATCGAGCGCGCGACTCTCCTCTTCCTCGTCCCCGGACGCCTTTAGATCCTTGGGTGTTGATGGGGTCGAGCTTCGTAGTTCGGCAATATAGTCCTTGCTGTATTCGGTCGTCTTTGTGTTTTCTGATACGAGGGGTGAGCGAGCCCGTAGTTGCGCGCTCTTCTCTAACGCTATGCGACTGAGGTTCGCCTTTTTCGGCGTCACGACGGCGGCGTCGCTTGATTCATCGCCATCGTTGGCCTCCTCTCCAGCACCAAAGGATATTCGCAGTGAGGAGCGCTTCTTCGCTTTTCCAAGCGCAGGCCGCTTGACGACTACAGGGCCAGTTAGCACGGAGCCTTCGCCAGCTTTCAGATGGGCCTGGAGAGGTTCGCTGCGAGTTTCTCCAACGTCAGAAAGGCTGGTAATTGCGACAATTTGTGACTGACCTGTGGGCTTCTGCACTTCGCTCTGCGAGTTGTTCGCGCTCTCGGCAGAATCGTCGTCATCGTAGCTGCCGATCTTGCGCGCAACACGCGCGGAGCCTGATCGCTTCATGTCGGGAGTTATGCTGTGATGTGTGTCTATTGTCTCCGTAACACGAAGTTCGTGGGACTGTAGAGGAAGGCACACTGTCGCGCCTCACATGTCGCTGCTGCCGCCTAAGCACGGGCCCTCCGCAAAAAGCCCTAGAGCTATCCCACCATGCGCAACATTGCTCTTGCTCGTGAACACCACGCGCGACCTTAGCTCACACACGACCGTCACGAGCGCAACCACTCCCAGAAGCCACAAGAAACTTGCATAGCCACTCCAACGCTTACAGCCAGATCTTTGCCGTCAAGATGCCTCAAGCACAGCCCGAGCTCAAGAAGGTGAGTGCAGTAGTACGCCGAATGAAGTTACCTCTTCCTAACCTCGTCAAGTATCTCGAGAAGCGCGTTCTCGTGCAGCTCAATGGCAGTCGCAAAGTCATGGGTATCCTCCGTGGGTACGACGTATGTATACCCTGCCTTCACTTTCTCTATACCAAGCTAACTTTGCGCAGGTCTACCTGAACATTGTGCTCGACGAGGCACTGGAGGAGAAGGCAGGCGGTGAAAAGACGCGCATCGGCATGGTCGTCATTCGAGGAAACGCTGTGGTCATGCTTGAAGTACGGATTCTCTCTACTTCCTCTCACATTGCAATCATGGCTGACACTATCCGCAGGCCCTTGACCGTATCAACCAGGACGTCCCCAAGATCGGACGATAAGAGCCTCTATTCGGCCGCAACGAGCACACGATATCAGCGGTACATCGGACGAGCGCAAGAACAAGGCAAGCCGGCAGATCATGGGGGGCATTACAGGGCGCATTTGGCGTTTGAGGCGCAAATCACTTCACGGGTATGCCTCACTAGGCTCTTTTCCACCGCCCGCCTACGCCGAGCACTTTGCATCTACGGAGGACATTATCCAGCGGAACATTTATGTTGACAAACTTCATATCTGCAGGGCTACATAGTACCCATATGATACCACTTTTGGGAATCTCTGAATGAGCATTTGGGGGCGGAGTTGCATCCGAGCAAAAATGGTCGATAGAAAACACAAGTGCGAAGGCCTCCACCCGTTACTATCATCAGCATCAAAATCAAGGAATTCAACAGCCTACAGTTCATGGCCCCGAGAAATGCTAAGATCCAAATAGATCCAGTACGCTTCAGATTGAGATTATTGGCGATTGGGCATGACTAAGACTTGATCTACAACTTGGCCTTTTCGTGATCCCTCTTGTATTCTTGCACCAGGTCCCATGCAATCTCCGCATACGGCTTCATCATCTTTGCGTACGTCTGCGCCTGCGCACTGCTCGCCTGTCTGAGGGCATATCTGGCCGCAATACCTTGCATAATGATCGTGTTCCTGTACGTACTAAACGCATCACCCCAGGTAAAGTCCGGTCGGGGATCCCAACCGGCTACCTCGGAGTACCAGGCAATCAGCTGTTCCTTGGTAGGCAAACCAGGTGTTGCACCCGGCTGGAAGCCCTTGTGCGCGCGCCCAATCGTCATGGCCGTCTCATTAGAAGCAGTGACGTAGGGAGACAAAACGTTGTTCAGATCCGACAGCGGGTGTCCGATGGTGCTCATTTCCCAGTCCAGGATGCCAATGACACGGGGCTCTGTCTTGTGGAAAACAACATTGTCAATCTTGTAGTCGCCATGAACAAAAGTCGCGCGGTCTTTGGGCTGCGTCTTTTCGTTTTTGAAAAACTCAACCATTTCGTCTTGATGCGGGATCTTTCCGACGGGCTCGCCGGTCTCCTTGTCCTTGGCGGAGGCTTGCGACTGACAGATTGTGTTGAAGGTTGCGAGCTGGCGGTTGTAGAAACCTGAGTTCTTACCGTAAGAAGCAAGGTTTACCGAAGCAGGGGCGACGCGGTGGAATTTCGCCAGAGTGGTAATGGCGGAGTGCCACCTAGAGGATTTCTTGTTAGTACAGGGTCTGTAAGTATGGAATGCTTCAAGGCGTCGTACATCTGTGTTCGTTCCTCGGGTGTGACATCCGGGATAGCGGGATCTTCGAAGATGCGGCCATCGAGGAAGTCCATGATGTAGAAGTCGGTGCCAATGACCTTTTCGTCTTGACAGAGACATAGTGCCCGCGGGACTGGGACGTCCGTCTTCTCCAGCGCATGTATGATGCGGTATTCACGGTCGACTTTATGTGCAGTCTTTCGGACAGTACGTTAGCTCATGTCTGGCTGGCCCTGTTGAACATGGGATTGTTTGTAGTATTGTACCTTTGACAGCAACTGACCCGGGGGCTTCTTCCTCAGCACGTATTTCTTGCCATCCTTGTCCGTCAACTGGTACGTCGGATTCGACTGTCCGTACCCGAACTGCGTTTCCGCGTTAGCATCCCATCCAGCTTCCGCTTCAAGCTCCACACTCAAGCTCCCAGAGGATATATACATGCCTGCTTCACATCCACAGGGACCTTGATTTCAGGTGCATTCTCAGAAATGTACCGTTCGAGAGACGCTATGTCAATGGGCTGCCGTACGTTGCCTGCCATGTTGGGATAGTTTGGGGAGGGCGCATGGTGGGCGCGCGCGCGGAGTGATGTAGCTGGCGCGGTTGTCCATCACCGACGATGGGCCTCGGCAATTCTGGAACTTGGAGCGGGTGTGGCTCGGCGAGTCGGGAACAGCTGCACCTCCGCAACGGGGTCAGTCGAGACTCGAGACTCGAGACTCGAGATTCGAGACGGGCATGTGCACTGAGAGGGGTGTAGATAGGATTCGCTGTACATGTACATGTGTTTGATATTGTTTTACATTGCAAAGTGTCTACATACAGTGATACTCACATGCTCAGAAGGATTGTTTTTGTGGACCCGACCTGAAACATAGGTGCTTTTAGTAGCTCCTGTGGCATGGCACAAAAAAGGTGCCGTCCTTGACCCATAATGATGCCCTTTGTTCGACGCACAACTACCTGTTCCTGCTCATACTTGATGCTGGAATTAAAACCGCCCCCGGGCCGTTTCGCTCACGTGCCCACGCGTTTACGCACAAGCATGCTCGGGACGCAGGGGCCAGTATGCGGGTCAGTAGACAAGGGCATGGCTCCGACTTCATAGTGCGGCTCAATAAATCGAAAACTGTTCTTTTGCCCGTAGACGGTCTGTGGAGCGGATGAGTAGCGGTCTGGCGAGATTCAGATGCGACCAGACGCCTTACAGTGACAATACGGAGCTGAGCAAGAGTCAGGTTGCGAAGCCCCTGAAGTCTCACAGTACTTGGTCCGCTCTTCAGTGTACGCATGGGAGACGATCGGTTGGTCATGCAAAATGGCTACACGGTTGCTGTGGCGCTAGACTTTATTGTTTTTCGTCGGTCCCAGGGATCCATAGTTGTTGCTGCACAATGCCGTCAGGTACCACAACCTGCGCGGCGTGACGTGAATGTCCAGAAATTGCAGACATGGTGGCAGAGCAAGTCTTGTGGGAGGAAATGGACGTATGTAGCATGTTGGGTGAAGAATAGGAGGATCAGAGTCCCCCTAAAGGTGATGATCGCAATTCATTGGGCAGCGGTCGGTTAAATAATCACGCTTTACTCTCGCTCATGACCTAGCCGTCGGGACCCCTGCAGTCCCTCTTATCAAAACAAACACCTTCCTTGGTCCAGCCTGCCGTGTGATACTCGGATCAGGTCGACCCTGCCAACAAGACGGTTCGGCATGGCCTTCCCCCATACTCCCAGACGCCTTGGGGCGCGACCTGCACTCCACCCCACTGCCTCATCGCCGAACCTGCAAGCCGCAAGCCGGAACATTGCACGACAAGCCTCCCTCTCAGCACTCGTAGGAGCCGGCAGCTCGCCATCGACCAGAATGGGCGCAGATGGACAGGACATTGATATCGGCGACACGGTAGATGTGCCGGGCGGCATGGTTGGTGTCGTCAAGTTCGTGGGGAGCATCCGTGGAAAACAGGGAGTCTTTGCCGGAGTCGAACTGAGCAGAGAGTATGCGGCGCGGGGAAAGAATGACGGCGCGGTGGACGGGTACGCAGACGCATCCACGTTACCAACATGCATGCGCATATACTGATGGTCCTGCAGCACGCAATACTTCGATACCTCGGTCCCAGGCTCTGGCATCTTCCTGCCCGTACATCGCGCCCAGAAGCGGGCCTCAGGAGGCTCATCCGACTTCGCTCCCGAACCCGTGACGCCCTCGTATCACAACTTTAGTCTGTCTACCATGGAGAAGCCCAGCTTCAGCCCGGATACGCCCTCCATGTCAATGTCAAAGTTCTCTCAGTCCGTCGGGCCTGGTACCCGTGCCACCAGTCCTCAGGCCAAATCCAGCCTCGGCCGCTCTTTCGCACGCCCTGAGTCGCCGTATCGCCAGAAGCCCGGTCTGAGTGCGACGCCAGCAAGGAACGGCGCTCGCACGCCCTCTGGCTTCTCCAAGAGCGCAATTGGCGCACCACCACGCTTCGCAAGCCCGGCCCCTCCTCGCTATGCAAGTCCTGCCCCGAGGGCTCCTCCTCCACAGAAGCCACGGACACCCGGTCCCCATCAACGATCGTATTCACGAAGCAGCTCCCGCATCGGCCACCAGGATACCATTGACGAGGACAACGAGACAACACCAGTCGGCGCATCACGCACCAGCAATGACTCCATAACCAGCTACAAGCAACGCCGGCCGGGCTCTAGGTCGGGCTCTCGGCTAGGCTCAGCCCCCAACGAAGAGGTGCAACGGCTACAGGCGCTTTTGGAAGAGCGAGAAAGGCAACTAAAGGAGCAGGCTTCTTCGTTGAGCGAAATGGAGGCCAGCCTGTCCGAGATCCAGAGCTTGATACCAGAAGATGGCATGGACATCGGATCAGCCCATGGCAGCAGCGAGCCCAGCGATGTAGCGCAGCTACGAGCACTTCTCCGAGAGAAGAACGATAAGATCGCCATGCTCACCTCTGAGTTCGACGCACATCGCTCCGACTTCCGAAGTACCATTGATACCCTCGAACTAGCTAGCACCGAGACCGAGCGCGTATACGAGAAGAAGGTGGAGGAGTTGACGGAAGAGCTACGGGAATACCAGTCCCGTAGCGACGATGTTGAAACTGTCGCTATGCAGTTGAAGCAACTCGAGGAACTTGTACAAGAGCTGGAAGAAGGCTTGGAAGATGCACGAAGAGGTGAGGCCGAGGCCCGAGGCGAGGTCGAGTTCCTCAGGGGAGAAGTGGAGCGTGGTAGATCAGAACTCCGTCGTGAGCGCGAGAAGGCTGCGGCGGCTCTAAAGGGCGCGGGTGCCATGGTTGACACGCCCCACGGCCCAGGGCAAAGAGAAGTCGAACAACGCGACGATGAGATCCGAGGTCTCAAGGCCATTATTCACTCTTTGAGCTCTGGTGGTGGCGAAGACCGTGTTCGCTCACCTATATCAGCGCAAGCCTCTTCTGTGGACGCTGATGAGCTCCAGGCCGCAAAAGCAGATGCTGAGCGCCTTGAGCGCGAGAAAGAGGAACTCCGTGGTCTCGTAGAACGCAAGGCTTATAGAGAAGAAGAGTTGGAGCGCGAACTCGAAAAGCTCAGAAGCCAACTCGGTCTCACTGAGCAGCGCGACAGCATGATCAGCAACGGCATATCGGAGCTCACAGCCACACAAAAGAAGCCCTCGGAACGCGACTCCAAAGACACAGTCATGAATTGGCAAGAACCGTCACAAAACTCTCGGCGCAACACTCCTCCCGCTCTCGCCATAATGCCCGAGTCCGACGGCCGCTCCTCCGCCAACAGCAGCCATCTCTGGTGCGAAATCTGCGAGACAGGTGGCCACGACATCCTCAACTGCTCCGCCATGGGCGGCGACGCATCATCTTACTCGCAAGTCGACGATGCCATGCTCAACGACAAAGACGTCGTCATCGAGGGTCTCCGTGGCCTCTCCGTCTCCGACCGTCGCCCTTCCATCCTCAGCCCCTCAAAGCCTCCAGGCAGCGCCCCGACCGCCCCCCTCCCCACCCCATCTTTCAACGACGCAAACGCAGACCTCGTGCCACCCAAGGGCGCTGCCATTGCTGACCCTGATAAATGGTGCGCTCTGTGCGAGAACGAGGGTCATGATGTTACGGCCTGCCCTAACGAAGACGCCTTTTAGATTTCCCACCTCTGCAGTGTTTCATGTGTTCTCATAATTGATAGTGGGGGGGTTTGATGTAAGGAGGGCATTTTTCACGAATCGTCATGTTTGTTTGGAAGAGAGACAGAGCGGAGACAGAGACACATAGACATAACATACAGAGTGATGAAAGATGGGTGAGGAGAGAGAGGCAGAAGGACGTGACAAGGGGGCCATTTACGCGGAGAAACTTGTGTTATTTTGCGTCTCGTTTTTTTTTTTGAAAGAAGAAAGCGCATGATATCCCCCAATTCCACTCTAACCTCATAACCCTATTATGTCTTTTATTTTATGTACTCTCCATCTTTTACTGGTAATTTACCCCCACCCTTCCCGCGCCGACGTCTGATCAACGCCTAATGTAATGTAATACTACTTTATGCCCCTTCAACGTGCAAACATGTCACAGAGGAACATAGCAATTTCAAAGATACGGAAGTATACATTTTACGCAGTCAGGTTTTTCATATTCCGGATATCACAACAACGCCTCAAAACACCCCTTTTTGCCAATGCAATCCCCTACCAATGCTCTCACTCATCAAGCCCTCTTACCCGACTTGTGCTTCTTACTCTTCTTCGCAGCACCCTCCTTGAACTTCTCGGCCTCTTTGTACGCCTCCTCGACCGCCTCACCGACCTTGCGCTTCTTCTCGCCCGTCTTGACGGCGACGGTCAAGCTACCCGCCGCAGCGGTGCCTTTCTTCGCCGCGTTGCTGATGGCGCGTTCCGCGTCTTCCCAGTCCGCGGCTCCGGCACCGATTTCGTATCTGTTGTGGGGATGGTGGTTAGCTAAGGCGTTGAGACAAGTGTGGGCAGGGGGGGTGAAAAACGTACTTGTGCAAAGGCAAAGCATCAATCATACTCCTCTGCCTCTCTTTATCCTCGGCGAGGAACTCTTCGCCACCCTCTTTCAACTCCTCTTCGAGACTCTTCTCGAGCGGCTTGAAACGGTGTGTGTTTTCGCCATCGTCGTCGTTGTTGTTCTCACCGTCCTGCTCGACGTCCATGGCCTCGGGCATTGTTTCTTCGACGGCGCCTTCGACGATGCTGCGGAATGCGGTGGCTGTTTTACGCATGATCTTGACGAACATGGCCATGAGCTGGCTCGAGTTGAGGTTGAGCTCCTTCTCTAGGTCGGAAAACTCTTTGCGCTGCAGACCGATGGCGAGAAGGAGTGCGGTTTGTACGCCGCTGAGCTTGATCTGGCCCTTGAGACGGCCGGTGAAGTAGAGTGAGGCGATGGGTGGGAGCAGGTCGAGAATGACGTGGTAATCAAGCATATTGTTTGCGTAAGAGTCTAGACGCTTGAGGTCGAAGGGTGTGAAAAGGGCGTCTAGTTCGGCTTTGCTGATGGGCTTTGCGGCGAGGTCGGCGTCGAGCTTGGATCCTGCAGAGGCGGACTCTTCGATTGAGAGCGAGGTGATGGATGGAAAGGTGCGGAATTGGTAGGACAGGAGGGAAAGGAAGCGTTTCTGGAAGTCCTTGGCGAATGCGGCCACCCAGCTGCCGTCTGATGAGGTTGTCTCGAGGGAGCGCAGCATGATACATGTGTGCTCTCCAGTGAGGTCGTTGGGTGTTTGCCGAAGGTACACGGGCACGAATGATGCGCGTTTCCAGAACTTGTGCAGCTGCGATGTGAGACCATACGATACACCAACGTAGTCAAGCTTGGGTGCCTTCAGCTCTTGTAACCGAGCGAATAGCGGTGGCATCTCGTTTGCTTCCCTGATCTTAACGTTGTCTTGCAGAAGTGATGCCTCCTCCAAGTCAGCTTCGGTGACTCTTCGCATTTGCTCTACCTCCTGAGGTTCGTTCTCTGATAGACTGGCAAGCTTTCCGTCGTAAAAGTCGACAAGAAGCTGTAGGGCCTTTGATCCATATCCCATGTTGACATACTCGGGGTTCGTTGCTATCCGTACTACTCGGGCACCTGAAAGACTTGCAAAGTTCTCGTCCTGGAATTGCTGGGATACAATCCACGGTATCAAGTCACCACCAGCGCGCTGTCCTCGGCTCAGACTGTTCAATACACTTTCTCTGCTAATCTGACCTTCCAGCGCTACCTGAATCACACAAAGAGGCTCGGGGAGTTTGTTCTCTTCCGTAGGTCCGGTCAGGACGAACAGCTGATGTGCCGGCGCATCGGACATGAGCTGCAAATCGTTGGGGGTATTCTTGTAGTGACTTGCAACATAGAGCGCCATCATCTTCTGGAGAAATTTCTCTGCAGCCGGGTTGTAGGAGAATAGGGTATCGCGGTTCACGTGGAGAAGCTGGCACTTGTCAGGATGCGGGCATCCTTGTGTGATCATCTTTCGGGGCAAAGTCGCGTCAAGGCATAGTAGATCGTTCATCCAGCGCTCTACAGAGTCGCCTTGGGCGTATCGAATAGGCTCTGAAAGGGTAATCTCTCGCAGCGATCGTCCGGTCATACTGGTCTCGGTGCCATCTTTTGTCTCCTTTCCTGTTGAGCGATCTACAACGTGAGTTGAGCCATTGGTGCCCTTGCCTCGTGATTGTTCGCGGAGTTGCTGTATAAGCTTCAGAGAGAGGGACCGACCAGTACCTTCGTAACCGTTGATGGTCGAGGCCATGAAAACGAGATACGGTCCCATGAGTTTGCGCACTAGTGGCAGAGGAATGGCTGCAGCTTCATCAATGACCAACAGCTCTGCCTGACCTAGGACATGCGAATCTTCGGGCCTGATGTATTGGATCACCTGGCGATGTTGGCGATGTAGTTCGATGCGTACAATGGCTTTATTCTGGTCGGGCTGGGTGGATTGCATAATGGTGTAGTCCTGATGATCGGCGTAGTCGAGCGAGTCAAAACCCTTGAGAATGAATTCGAATAATGTTTTCAAGTTCTCTGGGCTTGGCGATGTGATGTAGATGTTGCTGTAGCCGTGTGCCACTGCCGCTGCCACGGCCATACCCAGAGCTGCGGATTTACCACGTCCACGAGATGCGGTCAAGGTGACTGTACTCCGCAGAGTCTTCTCAACAATGGCCTCGACAAAGGTCAGCAGAGCCTTTGCCTGATCGACCGTCTTGGCAAGCTTGACCAGGTCTCCGGTGGGAGGTGAATCTGCCAACGACTCTTTGATCTCTGCCAGTTCCTTCGCCTTTGGCGTCTTGCCTTGCAGTTCGGCGTCTGGCGGCGGCAATTGCTTGACGTGCTTTCCGCCCGAAATGGGTAGCACGTTCAGTTCGTCGTCGACGACCAAGCAGCTGTCGCATTTTCCAAGTGACAAAAGGAAGCGCTCGTTGAAGCGCGCAACAACATCGCTATGCGCCTCGGTGCGGTATCTTGAGTGGATGTCCATGGACATGGTGTATAGCTGCTTCAAGCTGCTCATGCCCTTCAGCAACAGTATGACCAAACCTCCCCCCTCTACCGTCTCCATGGTTCGTGCGAGCAGGTTGGGCGTAAGCGCCTCGAAGTCCTGCAGAATGCACATGCCGTAGGTGTTACCCAGGATCTTGTCGGTTTCCTTGTAGTAGACATATCGGATGTTCTGTGTCGAGACGAATAGTTCGAAGGGGTCTTCGGTGTCGACGTCGCGGATGCCTCGCTTGATTTCGTTCTTGATCTTCTTTTCGCGCTTCTTGCGATGGCTGGAGAAACCTAGCAGTTTGTTCTTATAGGCCCACAGCACCGACTTGTTCAGCTTGACGTCGACGTTAAGCAGAATGTGGTAGAGGTTGACAATGACGTCCTTTTGACGATCGCCAACAACCACGAAGAAGCTGCGCTTCTTTTCCTGGGCGCCATTTCGAATCAGCGCCGGTATGCGGGAGTCGATGGCTTTCTTCGGCATCGTGAGAGCTCGGCAGGCGTCCGGGCCTCTTCTTCCGTGATGGGTGATTGCTGGGTGGCGCAAGCGACTTTCGGGCAGAAATGAGGTCGCGGGGTGTTTCTGGCTGGTTGACAAGGCAGTGGCGCCTGCTGCTCTTGTTGTGGTGGGATTTGCGGCGCGTGGGAGCAAAAGTTCTGGCCGCCGAGGAAGCTTCAAGGTTCCGAGAAAATAATTGTTATCGATAACGGGACGCGCTAGGACGCATCCCTCACGCGCCCGCGAACCATTCCATCTCACATAACCCGCATCATTCAAAAGAGTAATGTACAATTCCATTCTCATGCTTCCAAAATATATACTTCATAGATAATCATGAACATGGCGCGTCCTACTCCTCCTTCGCCGCCTTCTGCCTCTCAGTGTACTTCTCCAGTCCCACATGCTCGTTGATCCAATCCAGCACCACCTCATGCCACATCAACCCATTCTCCGGCTTGAGCACCCAATGGTTTTCATCCGGGAACGTCAAGAGCTGACTCTTGATTCCCTTGCTCTGCAACACGTTGAACGCTGCCAGCCCCTCGCTAATCGTCAGTCTGTAGTCCAACTCACTATGGATCACTAGCTGCGGCGTAGCCCAGTTCTCCGTAAACTTGCTGGGGTCCCACTTCGACCAGCCCTCAGGATTGTTCCAGAGCGTGCCCTCAAGATCGTGAAATGGGAAGTAAAGCTCCTCGGAAGCCATCTGGCCGTGCATGCTGAAGACGCCGTCGTGAGTTACCAAAGCCTTGAATTTGCGGCCAAGAGGGTGGCCTTGGATCCAGTTCATCATATAACCGCCATAGGAAGCGCCGAGAGCGACGGCACGTTCGGTGTCGACATACTCAACATTTGACTTGATGTATTCAAATCCCAGTTCAAGATCTTGGTATGGGAGACCTCCCCATTGACCCTGTATAGCATCGGTAAAGTCTTGGCCGTAGCTTGTACTGCCTGTCGGGTTTGGGCAGATGACTACGTAGCCTTGCTCTGCAAACACAGCGGGGTTCCAACGTGTGCTCCAGCCATCGGTCCATGCACCTTGCGGTCCGCCATGGACGAGGTATGCGAGTGGGTACGTCTTCTTGGACGAAAAGTCACTTGGCTTTACGACCCAGGCATGGACCTTGGTACCAGATGCCGCACCATCCCAATGTATCTCGTCGATTTGGTGGCGCGACAGCCCAAACATGGATCCTGAGCGCGTGTTGGAAGAAATGTATTTGGTCGTGAGGTGCTCGGGATCCGAATCATATGGCCGATCATCGGTTGGGAGACTGTACACATCGGCGCTATTAGACCGAGCACTCAGAGGTACTAGAGAGTACAAAGAGTTTTCGATTAAGCTGGTAGATGTAACGAATACATCGCCATTCTTGAGGACTTGGGCACCGCCGATTGTCCCACCTTCCACGAGCAGCGATGGAAGGGGCTGTTTTTCGTTGCTGGGCTTCGGAGGACCGGCGCTATACAGGTTTCCGCGACCGTGCGACTCCGCCGTGAAGTAGAGACGCCAATCATCGGGGCTCCAAGCTATCGATTGTGGGCTGCGATCCCACTTGCCCTTGCCATCCTCAGAGGCATAAAGAAGGGTGGCTTGGGAAGGGTGGTTGTAATCGTGGATGATAAAGGCTTGGTTCTTGTCGGACTCATAGCCGTCAGTCTTCATCGATAAGAATGCAATCATGGTGCCCGAATTGGACCAAGTGGGAGAAGTGCTTGCGCCTTCGAATCCTTCAATCGACGCCTTTTTTATCTCTGGGATGGATTTCGAATGCAGATCCTCCCAGAAACTGGGAGCGGCGGAAACGTAGATGTTAGTCTTCGTGTGGGTAGCCGGGTTGAGGTCAGGATCCTTTGAGGTGAATACCAGACCATGCTTTGAGATGTCGAAATGATCCTTGCCACCAAAAGGCTCAATTGGGCTCTCGAGAGGCGTATCCTTCAATGCATTCTTAAGTGGCTTCTCCAGCTCAAAGATATTTGATCCGTTCGCCTTCTTTGGACACAGCTTTCCGAGCCATATTGCGTTGCGGTTCTCAGTCACGTAGTGGTCCCAGTGGCGAACAAAACCAGACTTGTACAGCTTCCCAGACGTATGCGACTTCTCAACCTTTTCTGGGTTGAATAGTGTACCGTCTGGCTTTGCTTTTCCAACCACGGCGAGGGCGAATTCACCGTTACCGAGAGCATAGACCTTGGAATCGCTTACTGGTCCTTCAATAGTAGCAGCCGTGTACTTGCTAACAAGAAGTCAGTCATTAGAGACTTAGATTCAGACGTAATGCCTACCTTTTCTCAAAGTTTTCGGGTGGGCCGATAAGCAGGTCCGTGGTGCCGTTGTCGTTGGACTTCAGCAACAAGACAATCTCGTCATCGAGCCATGTAGGCTCGCTGCATGACTTGTCATCTGTCACGAGGCTTGTCTGTTGGCTTGCAGTATCCAAGAGACGTATCTCAGATTTCTTCGCGTGCTCAGTAAAGCTGTACGTCGATACAGAATACAGAATCTTGGATGCATCGGAGTTGGGTGAGCCTTCAGACCTCCGGGGTGCCTCGAGAAGCACCTTCGGCGTGAACTTTGCAGCCCTAATCGTCATAATGGGTGCGACGCGGGAAACTCAGGCGCCTCTGAGATATGTTAGTCCAGGACTTATGATATAAAAGCCAAAAGTATGTGTCCGGATCATGGTTCACTCGCAGCTACTTCTGTTGCTCGGTTCAGGACCCTTGTCAAACAAAGCAACGTATACAGATGCAGACCGCCATTTGGAAACGGAAAGTTCCCACTTTGAACGTAGAAATATACGGAAAGTAACTTACAAGACAAGAGATAGTTTCAGATGCGAATCTTGCTACAGAACAGGAACGACAAGCAACAGACGTGAGGGAGCACCGTGGTAGATGTTGAAGGTGGAACTAAGCGGATGCGGTTGGCCGACCCCCTCACGCCAACCAGCCACCCCGCCGCCTTAGCTCCACTCAGAGTGTCATCACTCACCGACGTTTCCATTGCCCCGCTCGGGATTCGCAGCCCCGATCTCATCAGAACGAATGATACCAGATGTGCCTGCTCGGATCGAAGCTGTCATCAAAAATGTGCAATATAAATTATCTAACTTTCCAAATTGCCAAAAATCAGTCCAGGGACAGAAAAGTCCTGTGGCGCAGTGGTAGCGCGCCGTTCTTATAAGATTCGTCAGACTCTTATGACCTCATCCAGGTTATGCGGATGCCGTGGGTTCGAAGTAGGTTTCTCCCACACGTCGCAACTGCGTTCGATCTCCTATACTAACAGTTGTTCCAGCCCCACCAGGACTATACAACTCCTTGTTTCTTTTTTGCCAAAATTTTGGACTCGTGCAGCGCTGTGCCTTTATCTGTGTGGGAGTGCGTGGAGGTTTCCGAGCGGGGCTATCCGGGCGAAGCGCCCTGCTGCACACGTTTGCGCACTTGTGATGCACACCCAGCTGTGATAGAACGTGTTGTGTTTTTGCTCATTGTTCAAATCGACAGTAGTGAACGTGTGCTCAACAGCATAGCGAACCCTTCTTCACCTCTCTGCCATCCTGTGACATCAGCACGTTTTTGCAGGAAAGAAGACGCTAGAATAATAATAAATTAAGCTCAATGATGAATCAAAGGATATCCGCTATGTGAAAAAAAAAATCCCCACAAAGAATGAAAAGAAACGCTCCGACACACATACGCCGCGCTATCGTGTACTGCCCAAGTTTCCGTCGTGTGACCCAATCGTAACATCATTATTAAACCAAAAGCCGTGCTCCAAACCCAAAGATGGTATTACCCTCCATTACAACCTTCCCAACACGCCACTCTGACCTTTTAATTACCGCCAAATCTGCCACTTCTTCTTCGGCTTCGGCACCACGAAGCTCTCCTGACTCATTTCTTCTCCCTGGGGACTAAATCCCGGCTCCTCTTCGTCTGCGCTGTCGAAGCTGTCTTCTCCGTCTTCATAACCGCCTCCGCCGAGGTATCTGGCGCCTCCGCCAGCACTTCCGTTGCGTTGAGGGTACGTGGGATACGACGAGGTTCTGTCGTAGCCTCCGCGTTGGGGCTGTGCGGCGTAATCTGCGCGCTGGACGGGCTTTTCTGTGTACTCGGGGTCTACAACTTGGCGGGGTGCCATTGCGGGGTGGCTCTGTCCGTCGCGGCCGCCGCTGCTAAAGTAGTCGCCTCCTGCTGTGTCTTGTCTGGCCTGGAGGCCCTGGCCGTCTCGCGTGTATGGTGAGCCTGGGCCCGCGCCGACGATTGCTGGGTGCGGCGGGTATGATTCCCGCTTGGATCGCTTTTGCGATAGTGTAGGAGCAAGGTTGTACGCGTTTTGGCCCGCGGCACCGCTCATTGACCTCCTCTTCATGCTTACATCCTCAGCCGGATTGGCAGTGGGGAGCTGTGACTTGTGAGAGGAGTTACTATACGAAGGCTGTCTCCGGGTCGAAGGGGAGCGAGATGGAAGCACCGCCGTTGGAGGCGTATTTTGCACTATTGCGGGGTGCTGAGGCGCGCTGACGTGCCTCCTCCCAGCGACGTTTTCCCAGGCAGAAGCTCGAGAACTAGCGCCTGCAGGCGCGTCCATGCTGCGTCGCCCTCCTTGGTTCTGAGGAATCGGTCTGTTCACCGCTCCGTCAGACTGAGCTGGGCCAACTGTCCGGGCCGTGTTGGCATGGAAGCCAGAGCTCAGGAGATTCTCTCGTACAACAGGTGCCGGAGTAGGTCCAATAAGGGGAGCAGGTGCCGATCCTGCTATCGGAGGTGACGCCACAGCAGGACCCGGGGCGACCCTGGGCCCAACTCGGTACTGTTCCTGCAAACGTCGTTCGTCTTCACTAGAGATTTCGCCCAGTTCGCTCCCGCTGTCGCTACTCGAGATAGAGTCACCGTCATCACCGATCGTAGCCTTACGTCTTCCACCAAATGCGCCAAAGAAACCACGCTTGTGAGGCTCCTTCTCTCCGATACCAGCTTCAGGCTCTGTGTAATCCAGTGCCGGTACAAGAAGTCGGTATGGCGTTGTGATACCCGCTGGATCATGCTGCGACACCTCAACATTGAGACAAATGTCAAGACCACCTTCAAGATTGATGTACTCATCCTGCTTAGGGTTCTTCTTGCTGAGTACGCTGGGACGGCGATGAAAAGTAGTTGGTCGATCTTGCGATTCGCTGCGACGACTCCGAGGAGGCGTAGCGCTCTCTGATGTGTCTGGACGGGCGCCGTCCACCGAAGCGCGACGTCGGAACAACGATGACAATGAATTACGGCGAGAACGGGCAGGTCTCTCTGGTTCTGAACGATCAGGCGAGAACGAGGATTGCGGCTGGTGGTGACCAACTTGCTGATCATCGGCAGCAGCATAGGCTGGATTGTTGCGATATGACACGGGCGGGCCCCGACTCCGCGCAGAGGGTCTCGTCTGTCCACTCAATCTCCTCACAAGTTGACCAGGCGCAAATGACCTTCCAGTGTTATCTGGTGTTGCAGGAGGTGATGGCGACCCTGATGGTGTGAATCCTGGCTTGTACTCTCGAATGCTACACCAGTTCCGGTGCGGCAGTAGATGATTGTTATTTCTCTTCTTTCCGTCCACGCCATGCGTGAAGAGCGGTATCATGTCTTCGTCGGTTTCCGAGTCTAGATGGTGCACCTTGTTGCGCTTGTTAATAATGTCCGCCATGATGTCGGGAGGTGGTGTGTTGACTATGGCCGAGGAGACGACATTTGGCATGTACCTGTGATCCTTGTCCTTTGGTACATTCAGCTTCTTGTTGCTGTAGAACTGACCGACCGCTGCTAGATGGACGTCGCCACCAAGGATGGTGACACGAACAGACTTGGTTGAAGCAATGTGCTGCAACTCCTTAATGAACCAGTTGCGCTCTTCCTTGTGGTGCTTTGCTGTCCAGTGGTCGTCGAGGTCGTCCAGAATCTCTACCCCTCCGTCAAACTTGTTCACGAAGTTGCCTAGCAAGCCAGCGCGACCAAGTGCCTTGAGAGGATCCATAAGCCTACTAGTTAAAATGTTCTCAAGGAAGTTCAAGCGAGGGTACGCAATTGGTACGCCGAGAAGTACAATCAAATGCTTTGTCTCGCCCTTGATGATCTCATCTTCAAGACGATCGAAGATGATGTCGTAAGAATCTTCGGTAAGAATCTCATCTCGCTGACGCTCCGTACGGCAATCAAGACCAAGAAAAGCCACCTGGCGGCCGAGTTGCATGAAGACGCTTCTGGAACGCTCTTTGATGTAGGGACCAGGGCTTTTCCCAAGCAACCATGACGGCTCAGTCTTCTCCGTCTCGGCGGCTACGGATTGGTGTTGAAACAGCATGTAGTATTTGAAGGCGACTGCACCGACGCCAGTGAAGACGGGCGTTTGCATGAAGTGGTGAGGATAGGATCCAAACCCCTGAATATGTTAAAAATGTTCAAATGGAAGGAGGGAAATTTGCTTACGTCAATGATATCATGGTCATCCCACATGTTGACCATTGGAATCTGCGAATTGGCCATGCCGAATAAACCCTGCGAGAACCACATCGAGTATCGATCTAGGTAGAATTGTTCCAGCTCGTTTTGCATCTCCTCGGAGAATGGTTGGTGGTGCTTGTGCATGGGGTTCCTGCTCTCGGTCCATTGTCTAAACAATGTAGTCTGATGCATTGCGGCATCGTTGTAGATTTGGTCTCCACCACCAATCATTACATGAAATGGACGGGTCTGGTGAGTGTTGAGGACATCTCGCCACAGGGGGTCTGGGCCACAAAATCCATCTGGTTCAACACTTGCAGAAAAGCCGTTGCAGCTGTGGAACATGATGTTCATAGATTCTCCCTTGGCAGGGACCCAAAATCCGATGGCAGGTCCCTGGTTGATCTTGTAGGCGATGCGCGCCTGTGTAGTCCCGAGTTCGACTTCGATGTTGAAGCGCCAGAAAGTCACTCCTCGCTCAGCGTAGAGACGAACACCAGGAAAATCCCGGACTTTGCCTAGTTTCTCACCATCTCTTTTGTGAATGCGGGTGGACTTAGCAGCCGTTCCGTTGGTAGTGCTTCGTGTTCGGGAGAAGAGACCTGTGTCATCCTCGACACGCGATAGGTCCTCATCTTCAGCCAGTTCATCAATCGGCTTCACGTATAGTGTCTTGCCGGTGCGCGACACTTTGACTTGGCCTTCAATGGGATCGACGTACGATGGGTCGAGTTGGTCCTGGTCGACCTCTGCTGGGGGTGGAGGCAGAATATCCATTGGCTGCTTGAATAGTCGTAGCGTGGGCGGCTTTGTGTATGAAGAAGAAGCGTCAACCGTAACGATCATGACGCTGCCTCGCCATATCTCTCGCTCCTGTCCTGGCTTGCTGCGGTCTTTGCGGAGGCCTGTGTAGCGCAGAAGAGGTCCACACTTGAGGTATAGTGCTGGGTTAAAAGCAGTTGGCGTATGGGTGTCATCGGCATAGCCGTCGTACGTCGGTTCTGCGTAACTACTGGGACGTCTCCGCCGGGCCAACTTGGTCTCTTCCCACCATGCTTTGTTGCCACTGTTGGCTGTAACTGGGGCGTTCAGGTCAAGATCCTCAGCGGCAAGGATGCCAACCGGAGCACTTCTCCATTCGTCAAGCTCAGGCCCCGGTGTGTATGTCCTTTCGGGTTCGTCATGATGACGGCTTCGACGATGGCGCTGTTTCTTCTCGGGATCATGCTGATCCAGTTCCGACTCGGACTCGGAGAAGACCACGCTCTTACGGTTGGTCTGAGGTACTGGCGGCATGATTACCGGAGTTGTCTTGGGTACAGGTGGTATGCGAGGTTTCGTTGGTGGGATATCGACTACGCGAGGCGCCCCCTTCTGGTCAATTGAATCTTGTTGCATTTCCATCTGCGCAGCCATAATGCCTCGGCTATCCCTTCTCCCTTGGATTCTGGTCGGGCGAGCGAAATCAGAACCGGCTGAGGTACCAGCGACGCCGACCAAACCCAGTCCCGCGGTATTGGCGTCGGGTTTGTGGTCTCTCTGTGAAGGAAGTGCGCTCCGATCGCTATAACTACCACCTCGTGGTGAGCTCCTAACTGGCTCCTTGCCTTTTCTGCTGGTCGTTCGCGCAACAGCACCGTCGGTGTGCGGTACCTGCTGGTATTCGACCGGAATGGCTTTACCCTTCTGTCTCGTCGCCTGCTGGGCGGGTTGGACGGCTCCGCCTTCGGACGCGGTGGGATTCCAGGGCTCGGGGAAGTCGTGAGCGTATCCGTCATCTGATTCCCCTTCGCTGATCTGCGACCGCGGAGACATGTGCTTGTTCTCTGTCGGCATTGAAACATGGCGTTTGCTACTGCTGGCTTGGTTGGATGCGCCAGAATTCTTCTCCGATGTTGGCACTGGATGAGACACAACGCGCTGTTGCTTTTGCGCAGCCTCTCGCGCAGCCTCTCGCGCCCGCCTCTCCCGCATCTCGGCTTCGGCCTTTTCCTGCGCTGCCAGCTCGGCTTCTAGCATCCTTGCTCTCCTCTCCTCTTTGCTGATGTCATCTAGCTTCCCCTCTAGCTTTTGAAGAGGTGACCGGTCGGGCACAGAAGGTCCGCCGCGCTGCGAGGGTCGCCGCCCTACGGCTCCGGCCAATGGTTCGACTGGTGCATACGGTGGTGACCGCAGGTTGTAAAGTCGGTCTGCAGCTGTTTGTATGGTCGCCTGCTGTCTGCTCGGGTTCAATTGGATGGCCGGGTCCCGTGAGCGAGCAGAAGTTGTGCGCGCAGGCACTTTTGTGCCTCTGGCATATGGATCTCTGTACGAAGAGGGCGGCGCGCGCGGTACCTCTGGAGCAGCTGGTACGGGTTCGTTCATTGCGCCTGTGGTTGGGGGAAGAATGATCTTGCTGTTTCTCCGTCGGCTCCCTGAGCCATTTGAGGAAGCGGTCGAGACAGGTCGTGCAATGTTGCTGGGCATCGCATTGGACATGGCGGATTCGGGTGGGGATGCGCCGGCTGGTTGGGCGTCGGCTGGACGACGATAAGATGTGCGTCTCTGAGCAGAGCTGTCCGGGGCCTTGACGAGAGTAGGGTTGAGGGCGCGCGAGGCGTGAGAGCCGCTGTTCCTACTGTCTTCCATGTTGCGACAAGCTCATGGGGTCGGAGATGGTGAGGCGGGCGGGGCCTATCACCGTCCTGTGGGAGATGGGACGAATTCCAGGCGGGATAAAATTATGTAGTCAGGTAGCACTGTCACATGAAGCCTTAGATGTGCGTCTTGACTCGTATCATTCGCGATAGCTACCTACGACGATTGGGTGCGGAGGTGCGGCGGAGGTGCTGGGGGTGAATATGCACTGGGCAAAAAAACTCAGGTACAAGAGAAGCGCGCGATGACGAGCGGGGGCCAGACTATAGGAAGATGCTATATACAAGGGAAGAGGAAGAATGGTACGGGTGCAAGGGACAGGCAGATATCCATGGCCAGCCAGCGCATCATAGAATATGGGTGGCGGGACGTCGCGAAAGAGATGGCTGGAGGCGGCGTCTGGCATGGGCAGGGCAGGGCCGCCTCCACACACACACGGCACGCTTGGAGCCTGGAAGCGTAGGGCAGGCGGTAAGGCGGGAGCGGCTGCCGGCCGAAAGGGGGAAGGCGGGCCTCGGGGGTCCATGGTCGCCGGCGGCGCTGGTGCTGGAGGGTCAAACATCGACGTTTCACCGGGAGCCTGTCGCCTCCAGTCCAGCAACACCGGCATCCGTCGAGGGCAAAGCGCTTCCCTTGTCCGCAGCACCTCGAGAGCGCAGCACCGCCCAGTATTTATTTGCTGCCTGCACATCACTCGGCGCCGATACGCGTGTCCGCCCTTGTCCACCCTAATACCCCCGGCCGCCGCAATCTGGCTCCTCAATAAGCTGAATACATATCCTTTCCCACGCCCGACTACCACAGTATCCTCAATTCTCCCCCAGAATCTGCCCGCCTCGCACAGCCACGGTCGCCTGCCACGGTCGCCTGCCACGTGGAAACAGCTCCCTATATATAACCGACGCTACATGACCGCAGCCGGCTGCACATAGTCTCCTTTCGGCGTCTTCGCCATGCGCATTCACATCTGGGGGCTGCTGTCGGCGGCGACTCTCGCTGCAGCAGGACACCACCTGCCTCCCCGCAACTACACAAGCCACGACTATTATGCCATCCACATCTCCCCGTCTGCATCTCCATCAGACCTCGCTGCCCATCTCGGGCTGACGTACGACGGCCCCTTCGGCTCCCTCGAAGACCATCATGTCTTCAAGGCGCCGAAGCACGAGAACGACATCGTAGACGACGCACGACAAGAACTCAAGAGACGGCGACGGAAGCGCGAAGTGGGGCTCGAGCACCACCCGCTTGATCACATTCACTTTACCCAAAAGCAAAAGCTCAAGCCCCGGCACTGGAAGCGCAGCGTGATCCCCGAGCGGCCAGCACGGGCTAAACCCGAGGTCACGGACGCCATCACGGCGCAGCGCGAGGTCGCCGGCAAGCTCGACATCAAGGATCCCATCTTTGAGGAGCAGTGGCACCTGTTCAACGTAAAGTCGCGTGGAAATGACATCAACGTCACCGGCGTATGGCTGCAGGGCATCACGGGCGAGGGCGTCACCGCATGCGTTGTCGACGATGGTTTGGATTATACCAGTAACGACCTAAAAGACAACTTCTTTGCTGATGGCTCTTACGACTACAACGATCACGAAGACCTACCCACCCCGAAACTCTCCGACGACCGACACGGAACAAGATGCGCTGGAGAGATCGCCGCAGGCAAGAACGATGCTTGTGGGCTCGGACTTGCCTACGACGCCAAGATCTCGGGTGTGCGCATTCTCTCGGGCGACATCACAGACATGGATGAGGCGCTCGCTATCAACTACGAGATGCAGAAGAATGACATCTACTCCTGCTCGTGGGGTCCGCCCGACGATGGCAAGACCATGCAGGCACCGGACATTCTGATTGAGAAGGCCATGGTGAACGCTGTCCAAAAGGGCCGTGGCGGCAAGGGATCCATCTACGTCTTCGCAGCAGGCAACGGCGCTGCCAGCGACGACAATTGCAACTTTGACGGTTACACCAACAGTATCTACAGTATCACCGTCGGCGCCATCGACCAAAACGACGCGCACCCATACTACTCTGAGGCGTGTTCTGCCCAACTAGTCGTAACATACAGCAGCGGTGGCGGTGATGCCATTCACACAACTGACGTGGGTGCGAACAAATGCACCAACCTGCACGGAGGTACATCTGCTGCCGGCCCAATTGGTGTTGGAGTCTTTGCCCTGGTACTGCAGGCCCGTCCCGAGCTGACATGGCGCGACGTGCAATGGCTCGCCGTCATGACTGCAGTGCCCTTGGATACCCCGAGCGACTGGACCAAGACCTCGATCGATCGCATGTTCAGCCACCAGTTCGGTTACGGAAAGCTCGATGCCTACGCAATTGTTGAGAAGGCGAAGACCTGGAAGCTCGTCAAGCCGCAAGCGTGGTTCTATTCGCCCTGGATGCATGTCAGGAAGGCGATCCCTGAAGGCAACCAGGGCCTTGCCAGTTCTTTTGAGGTCACGGAAGACATGCTCAAAGAGGCAAACTTTGAGCGCGTCGAGCATATCACCCTAACCATGAACGTAGAGCACCAGCGTCGCGGAGACCTCAGCGTCGAGCTGCGGTCCCCTAACGGCATGGTCTCCCACCTCTCAACCGCACGCCGCGACGATGAAGCACCTTACGGCTACGTCGACTGGACTTTTATGTCTGTCGCTCACTGGGGCGAAAGCGCCGTCGGCAAGTGGACCGTGGTCATCAAGGACGTCAAAGCCGGCAATGGCAAGACGGGCACATTTACAGACTGGAAGTTGCGCCTCTGGGGCGAATCCATCGATGCATCCAAAGCCAAGCCCCGCCCGCTGCCCGACAAGCACGAAGATGACGATCACGACAAGATTGACGAACATCCCGCGCATACCACCAGTGTCGTTATTCCCACTGGTACTGCACCTACTATGACCTCTGTTCCACATGACCACCCCGATCGCCCCATTAACCAGAAGCCTACTCCCACTCCAGCCACGACTAACGGTGGTGCACAGAGTACAGTTACCGCAGCACCTAGTGCCACGGCATCTGCATCTGCAACTCCACCCGAGAACTTCCTCCCCAGCCCCTTCCCCTCGTTCGGCGTGTCCAAGCGCACGCAAATCTGGATCTACGGTGCTCTCGCACTGATTCTTGTTTTCATTGCCGGCCTCTGCACATACCTCTTCATCGCCCGACGTAAGCGCATGAAGGACTCGCGCGATGCGTACGAATTCGAAGTACTGGATGGCGATGAGGATAGGGATGATGCAGGCTTGCTTTCTGGTGCTGGAGCTGGTGGCAGGAAGAAGCGCGCGAAGAGGGGTGGCGAGTTGTATGATGCTTTTGCGGGCGAGTCCGACGAGGATTTGCTGAGCGACGATGAGGGAGATGAGGGTCCATACAGGGATACGGAACGTTTTAACGAAAAGTACGCGCAGGATGAGGGCAGCGATAGAGAGGATGAAGAGGAGGGCAGCAGCAGTGGTGCTAGCTCGGCGGGCAAGAGGCAGTAGGAACGTCTTCGCTCCTAGTTCTGGCTTTCAAGCCTGTTTGGTTTTGTTTGCAATGGTTATGGCGAATCGATCATTGGGCGGCGTCGTTCTGTTGCTCATGCTCCTTAGACTACGAGGAAAGAGACCCTTTAATGGTGACGATTGGAACGACACAGCATTGAAGTCTAGCCCTTGTAACAACGTAGTCTCATGAGGAACATGGGAGGGGGTATCATTATTGCACACGAAGATATGTAACTTTTCCAACCAAAAAAAAAAACAGCAACAATCTAAGCCACCTTTCTTCCCACGTTACCCACACCTTTTCCTACCACGCTGACGACAATCTCTTCTTTCTCGCCTCCCGCTTCTCGGAAGCCCCATGCACTACCGCCGAAGACTTTGGAATCCCTTGCCAACTGTATGATTTCTTCGCTCCCGAGGACGTCTTTGCCCAGTGCCACTCTGCCGACATCTTCACTGCCCATGGCCATGAGCATGAGCACTGTGGGTGCGGCTACATTCTCTATGCAGCCTCCCTGTGATATCTTCTCAAGAAGTTGATAGGCGCACTGCTTGCCAATCTCATCGGCGGGGACACCGCCATCAGGTGGTGAGCACACGTCGGCCGAGTATATACAGCCAGTGCTGCTCTCGGCGACCAGACTGATGCCAAAGCCGACAGCTCCCTTGACCTTGCCTGAAGCATGGCCCTTGGCATTTGTAGGTATCAAAGGCGCGGCGCTCGCGTCAGAGAAGATGTACGTATCCGGTACAAACTTGTTCAGAATACCCCTCGCGGTGAACGTCATGCGCTCATTGTTGGTCTTGGGGACCTCGACGCAGTAGGCCACACCGCGGATCTTCTTAACCCTGCCCGGGTTCAACAGGTGCAGGGTCTTGGGCAACCGGACCTGATGGTTGAAAACGAGCTGGACTTCGCCGCCTGCGCCTTTTCCGCCGGCGGGGGCACACGAGCGCTTGAGGATGCGCAGCTCGATGTTTCGCTCGATGGCAAAGTTTTTGTACAGCGGGAGTATGGCGGTGCGCACCGTGTCTGCGGAGATGTCGCCGGCAATGGTCGACGAAGTGACACAGCCTTCGCCGTGGAAGACGACGTTCATGTTGCCCTTGCTGAAAGGGGCCAGCATGCAGAGAGGAATCAGCCACCAGCTTACTCCTCGCTTCCTGCATTCGGCTGGTATCTCGTGTCGGATTACGCCTCCGCTTGCTCCTAGGCCCTCGGCTGAGCCCGTGATCAGGCCTGGGCGGTAGACGAGCGTGGTGCCCGTCATGCTGAATTGTATCTGCGAGCCATTTGTCACGGAGTCGAGCAGGCGGATGAAGTTTGTTTCATGGCGTGTGAGGCCGGGGTTGGTCGAGGAAGAGCGAATTTGCGATATGCGAACTGGTCGGCCGGTGAGGGTGGCAAGGAGGAGGCGCGATATCAGGTGGCGATGGCCGGTGAATTTAAGAGGCTGCTGGAGAGATTCGTCGAGGGCCATTGTGAGGACGTGTTGAGGGTTTGGTGGTGATTGAGAGGGTTTGCGACAGTTCCTTTGGGTAACTTTTTTTGGCGGAGCTCGGGCAAGGTTATCGATAAGACGGCTAGCGCAAACGCGGTGTTCGCGTCTCCCGAGGTCGCGTTGCATGAACCGCCCTCTGTATCTCCGGATACCTGGGTAGACAAGCACTAGTATCGCTCTTCACTCTCGCTAATCTCGTTGTGTTCGCTTTGATTGCGCCATTTCATGCGACAATGGCCGGTCTAACTAGGAATGGGGCTCGTCCGCTGCTCAAGACTGTGGGTGGAAAGCGACATGCGGTCGACGAAGATCACGAACTGCCCACGCCGAAGAGACGAGCAAACACCGACGTCTCTGCCCGGAAGACACAAGAAGAAGCAGACATAAATGCCGAACCTCTCTCCTCGGACGATGAATTACGCCTTCCCCCGCCCCGCCCCGCCAAGACGTCGAGACCCATTGTACCAGCACCTAACAGTATGGAAACCGAGTTGAAGAGACCTCAGAAGGCTATCAAGAAGAGCGCATTGATAAGAGCACCAGCGAGAGGAATGTATCAGAACAGTCGAGCGCACAAGGCGACCAATCGACTGGAAGACAAGGAGAATACCCCCACGTCGTCCGCTGCATCCGCTAGCGACACCCCCATTCAATGGGGTATGGAACATGTTTCTCAGAAGAAGAACAAGAATGCCAAGGGATATGGGTCAAAGACAAAGAATATACATGCACCCGTACCGAAGGAGTTTGGCAAAGCAGCGTCAAAGGACACGGCACGGACTTATGGCTCTGGGAGTAAATTGAAGGGCCAGCCTCCGCCGTCGGATTCCGATAGCGACTCAGAGGTTTCCATGTTAGATGATGAGGAGCTTGAGAAGCTTGCAGAGGAAGTAAATGGCCCGGAAATATCCGAAGATACAGAACTACGCAGAGTGGTGAATAAACCGAAACACACCAAGAGCGAAGCCAGTAGCGTTAAAGCTGCTCCTCTGGACGCTGACGAGCTATCCGAAGTACTCGATTCAATACCGAAAAGTCCTGCTTCACGAAAATCGAAGAAGGCAGCCAGAAACGCCCAGCTCTTTGAACAGCTCAACTCATGGAAGGAGAGCCACGACATTCCATCCTCACAGCCAGATTCCAGCGCACCTCAGGAAGCCCTCGAAGACGTTAGCAACTACATAGAACGGCTGCCCCAGGTAGAAGAGGAAGGATCGCGATGCACACTATGCAGCCAGCCAGTGGACCAAGAAGACTACTGGGATTTCTGGCGCGGCAAAGAAAAAACCGTCAAAAACAAATCCGCCTTCTGCCACCTACACAAGAAGCTATCAGCCCAGCAACAGTACAGCGAAAAGGGATACCCAGAGATAGATTGGAAAGCACTGCCTCGACGAATCCGCAGAAACAAAGCCGCACTCTCCGAAATCCTCAACAACACGCGACAAAGTCACCACCGCGACCGCTACGAGCCCTTGGCCCTAACTGGAAAAGCCGCTGCCGTGCCCTCGCGCCGAAAAGACCTCTCCCAGTCCAAACAAGAGGAACTAGCATCCTACGCCCTCGACGAGCGCGCCGCGTACCCGGGCTACTACGGCCCCCACGGCCGCCGCGTCATCACCGAGAACGTCATGGATATTCTCAAATCGGACATTAAAACTTGCAAAGACGGTGTTGTACAGGCTTCGGGCATCGCGGCTTTTGTCCAGGCGGTCATGGTGCCTGAGGTGGCTGTCTTGCTCATTATGGAGGATTGCGATGTGGATGGAGAGGAGGCGGAGGCGATAAGAGTGGATACGTATGAGATGGGGTTGTTGTTGCATGAGGAGATTGAGGATCAGCTTGAGCGACGGCCCGAGGATGACAGTGATGCTGAGAATGAGTATTTGCAGTGATGGGACTGAGAGAGGAGAGGGGAGGATTGAACTTTGATAGTATTAGTTGGTGGTCTTTTGCGTTCTTTCCGCGTCGTCTGTTTGTGTGAGGTGACGAGTTGGACTGCGGTCGAGCATAGTTTTTTTTTTTTTTTTTTTTTTTTTTTTGTATCCTGATACCCAGATAATAGATTTCGACACACTTTTACCACAAGAATCATCGAAGGCGGCTTATTGACATGTAACGGGTATATTTCATTTCGCAAATTGCACCAGATCATATGCTGGCATACATCTACCTCTCATAAAGCTTTTAAAGCCCCCATCGTTCCCTTGTTTGCGCTGACGCCATTACTCCAATACGTGATATTACAAGCTTTTTGATCGCATCTATCCATCCAAGACACCGCTTTCCTTCAAGCTGCGGAACAGTTCGGGCTCCAGGAACTTGCTAATGGTGACATCTTCGGCAAGACCCTTCCTCCTGCGCGTCTTGAGCACAAAGTCGCGTGCTAGTTGTTGTGCGGTTGCGGGCTCGAGCGGTCGGGTGGTGATGTCCTTGTCGAGAGGGTCGCCAGGGACGATGGACCAGCGGTCGAAGACGAGGGAGAGAGAGACTTGGCCTTGTGTGTGAATCTGCAGAAAGTTAGTGAATGTGCAAAGTAATGAGTGG
Organism: Stemphylium lycopersici; assembly: GCA_003268315.1. Lineage (NCBI taxonomy): Eukaryota > Fungi > Ascomycota > Dothideomycetes > Pleosporales > Pleosporaceae > Stemphylium > Stemphylium lycopersici. Next base: position 124,781 of record QGDG01000015.1, read on the forward strand.
AATCTGGAAATATATGTACGTACCCTTAGGTCGGTCTCGAAACCGAAGGAATCGATGACCGGGATAAGACCTCGCACGTTGTAAAGTGGAGTGCCTGCAATGGGCCCGTCTTGTAGAACATGCCCTCTCCTCCTTGCAAGAACTGTGTAGAGACTGCTCTTGGTGTCGGCAGGACCAACCATGCTGCAGGAGTATACGGGCTCCATTAACCTGGGACTTGCCATGAGGAACGATGAATAGCATGCTCGTCGACTCGTGGGGATGATCTGACCGCCACCACGGAAGATGGCTTCGGAGGCGAGCTCTACATCTGTAATACGGAACTTGGTGTTACGGATGGGCTCTTCGCAGAGTGGGCCTTCACGGGTAGCCCAGCTGAAACCTTGTCGTAGGGTATCTCGCACCGATCGTAGGGTCTTTCCGTCAACCTCTGAGGGCAGTGTGTCGTTTTGTAGGATGTTGGCTCCCATGTCGTCGGGCCCGAAAGCCCAGATGTTGCGCGATGCGAGAAGATCGTATCCGTAGTTCTCCTCAAAGAACTTGCCGACTACACGGACAGGGTCCTTGATGTTGACCTTGCCAGCCTCGATATCTTCCGCGATACCTGGGTCCAGCGGCTCAGCAATCATGGTAAGCTTGTTCTTCTTGTTTGGTGTAGACGCATAGCATTTCATTGCAGACATCTCGACGACTGTCTCACAGAACCGGGTAACCGGATCGGAAACCTTGATCTCCATGTCGGCATACAGTCGTCGGAGATCGTGCAGTACGCAATCCATGTACAGCTCGCCAGTACCAAGAACGACGTGCTCTCCGGACTCTTCGACCTTTGTTGTGATGAGAGGGTATGACTTGTTGATCTTGCGGAGACCGTCGAGCATCTTCGGCAATTCAGAAGGGTTGATCGGTTCGACAGCAACCTTGAAGACGGATTCGAAAAAGTGCCGAATGGGTTTAAAGATGTAGGCATCTTCATCTTCGGGAAGTTTGGTGGCCACAAGCGTTGCGGTCTTTACTATCGAGTTGTCGACACCGCCCAATAGCACCCAGTTACCCGCCGGCACGCCACTAACGGGAATGTTATATCGCGACTGGGCTATCCAGGTATCCGTCACCGTTGCAACGACCATGTCTTCCTCGTCCTCGATCGTGTAACCTTCACCGAGCACGCGCAGTGATTGTGGCGAGGTTGCGGTACCGCTCATTACTCTGCCTAGTGCAGTAAAGGATTTGGCGTCTGTAGCGTTGAAGAGCTTCGTAACGTGTACAACCAGTGGTCCGTTTTGATCGCACTTTTGCATCGCTTCGGCAGTCTTTGAATCCAATGGTCCGGTGTAGTGCTTTTGTAGGAGCCGTTGCGCACCCTCCTCGGGTGATGGGACATGTTGTGTGATCATATCCACGAAACCCAGGGAAGGACCGAAGTACTGCTGGCATACTAAGCGCATCAGCTCCTTTGCGTCCGTCTTGTACTCGGATGGCTTCAAGCGTATGCCCAGAGCTTCCAGGGTGTCCTTGAGGTCGTCTGGACTTTGGCTGAGCGTATGCGAATATATCTTGTAGACGGGCTCCAGGATCCAGTGCACAAACGACCGCTGTGAGCCCTCCTCTTGGCGCTTGCGACTAAACTTGCGGCTGCCTGGGTTGTAGAAAATGTCGCCCCAGAGTCGCATGGCGAATTTTTCGATATCAAGTCCCTTGATTGGGACGCCAAATCCTGGCAGCTTCGAGGGGCCGGGGTAGAAGTCGGAGTACATCTTCGCAAAGGACTGGACTGTGAAGCACCATCGCATGCTGGAGCAGGCGAAAGCGACGTTGCCTTTTTCAGGGCTTACGCGCCTGCTCTCGCCGCGACCTGGAATCGTGTTCTCAATGACGGTGTTGACCTCCTCGATTACATGCTTGATCTTGAAGTATGCGTCGGCGGGCGGTAGCTTCAGCTCCAGGATCAAACGATCCATCTTGTTTACAACCAATGTGATGGGCAGATCCTCGAGCACGGCATGCTTGATGATTTGCTCCGTGTTGACCTGCACACCCTCCACAACGTCCACAACCAAAACCACACCGTCGACCAGGCGCAACGAGGCGGCGACTTCATCGGCGAAGTTTACGTGTCCGGGTGTGTCGAGAATGTTGAAAAGATGCGACTTTAGCTTGGTGTTCTGGAGCACCAGGCTCATGGGCGCAGCCTTGATGGACAGGCCGCGCTCGCGTTCGAGCACGTGTACGTCGGTGTAGCGCAGCTGCTCCTCCCGCTTCTTTCCCTTCTTGTAGTCCAAGCGATCCTGGATGTCGTGCGTCTCCATGACCAGCATGTCCATAAACGCAGTTTTTCCATGGTGTAGGTGTCCAGCAATAGCAATGTTTCGTATCTGGTCGGGAAAGTTCATCAGGTCGGTCAGGAGTTCTCGCGAGTGGTGGACTGGTGGCAGGTCGGCCTCCTGGACTGTGAACTTCTTCTGGACCACCGGGGCAACGATAGGCTGCGCGAGCGACTGGGTGTCTTCCTCCTGCACCAAAACCTCGACATCGGGCCCGTACACGTCCGAGGCGGAGGGGTAGTATTGTTTGTCTTCGTGGAGGATGACGGCATTGGATGGGCCCTCGTCGACGTCCATCAACTGCTGGTCGTTCGCCTCTGCCTCGTCATCGTCGTCAAGGACATAGGCGTCGGCTGCCTCGCCGGTGCTCTGGACATCGTCGTCGGACTCGGCCTCGCCAATAAAATTTCCGAACCTGCCAAAAAAGTCAGTCGCGTGCTGCTGGCGGCAGTGTAGGGGATACGTACTCGTCGTAAAGGTCATCCATGGTGGCTGTAGGCGTGGATGGTGCAGCGGCGGTGATGCGCGTCGAGCTGCTAGAAGCTATCGCAAATGTTGGTCGCGAAAAGGTCGGTGCCAAGCATCGCCTTTCCGCCGCGGATGGCCCACCTAGCGTAGGCGGTGAACCTTGGGTAAAAGGGCGTCCAATGGGAGAGGAGAGGGTGGCGCTTGCTGCAGGGACGAGGCGCGCTGGGAGCTAGCTGCTGGCCCTGGTCTCCGTTGTCGCGAAGAACTAATCTTGACTTGAAAAAGGTCCGTCGTCTGCTTTCCAAGCGCGTTGAGCTGTTGAGCTGCTTTCTTCCTTTCAATCCATCTGCCAGAACCCTCGAGATACCCAGAATGTCGTCCCTTCCCCCAGTCTACATCGTTTCCGCCGCCCGCACGCCCACGGGCATGTTCTTGGGGTACGTTTTCAAGTGAAGCCACGAGATGAGGGGCAGCAACCAACTCACGCCATGACAGCTCCCTTTCGAGCCTGAGCGCCGTCCAGCTTGGTTCGCACGCCATCAAGGGTATGGAAAGTTTCCTGGAATTCAACCTTGCAGCTATTCTAACACTTCCATGCAGCCGCTGTCGACCGCGCTGGCATCAAGCCCACCGACGTCGAGGAAGTCTTCGTTGGCAATGTTCTCTCCGCAAAGTATGCGACACCTTCGGGGCATTTCGGTCCATTTGCTAATCCCCCGACACAGCCTCGGTCAGAACCCTGCCAGGCAGTGTGCCATCGGCGCTGGCCTCCCCGAGTCGACCGTAGCCACCACCATCAACAAGGTGTGCGCCTCCTCCATCAAGGCCCTCATCGTCGGTGCCCAGACCATCATAACTGGCAATGCCGACATCGTCGTCGCAGCCGGCACCGAGAGCATGTCCAACACTCCCCACTACCTCCCCAACATGAGGAGTGGCGCAAAGTTCGGAGACCAGTCACTGGTTGACGGCCTCCTCAAGGACGGCCTGACCGACGCATACAAGAAGGAGCACATGGGACTCCAGGGAGAAGAATGCGCCGACGACCACGGCTTTTCTCGTGAGGACCAGGATGCATACTGCATCCGCTCCTACAAGAAGGCCAATGCCGCCCAGGAGGCCGGTTGGTTCAAGGAGGAGATCGCTCCCATCGAGGTTGCCCAAGGACGTGGCAAGCCTCCCGTCCTAGTCGACGCGGATGACGAGCCCAAGAACGTAAGCAACGGCGCTTTTTCAGCCCTCACTAATCGGTATATATCGCTTACTAACTTGTTCAGTTCAACGAGTCCAAGACCCGCACACTAAGGAGCTCGTTCAAGAAGGATGGAACTGTTACTGCTGCCAACGCCTCACCGCTCTCTGACGGTGCTGCTGCCCTCGTCCTCGCTTCCGAGGAAGCCGTCAAGAAGCATGGCCTCAAGCCTATTGCTAAGATCCTCGGCTGGGGTGATGCGGAGCAAAACCCTTCCAAGTTCACCACCGCCCCCGCGCTCGCTATGCCCAAGGCCCTGAAGCACGCCAAGGTCGAGCTGTCTGCTGTCGATGCCTTCGAGATCAACGAGGCCTTCAGTGTCGTTGCGCTGGCTAACATGAAGATCCTTGGTATCCAAGAAGACAAGGTCAACCTACACGGCGGTGCTGTTGCGCTTGGTCACGCGCTCGGTGCCTCGGGTGCCAGGATCACCACCACACTGCTTGGTGTGCTCAAGGAAAAGAAGGGCAAGGTCGGCTGTGCTGGCATCTGCAATGGTGGTGGTGGTGCTTCTGCCATTGTTGTCGAGTCGCTACAGTAGAGGTCTTATCTTAATAGTCACGCTTCATGTCCGGAACAAATGAATCTAATTACATCTTCTCAAAACAAAAAATAGCTCTTCTAAACTCACATGGGCTGCAAGATTTCGCGGATATATCAAGTTCCAATATAGCCATCCTGAGTCATTCATTGGTCGAACCGAGGGTTTCAGGGTGGTGGAACGCCTTCCCTCGCTTCGAAAGCGCTAACGACAGCGCGCGGCATTGGCTAGCAACCGCTCTCCTGTACATCCCCATCCATCACTCCGCGTTTCAACATGACGACAGCGAATCATGTCTCCGCAACGTCAGAAATGCCTCAGGCAATCGATAACGATGCCGTGTTCCCGCAGGGATGCGGCTCTGTGCCTGTTTCAGGCACCACTGCCCGCTCACCAACGGCCCATCCGTCCATTTCCCATGAAACAGCGCATGTTTGGTTAAACATCCGGCCAGCCTTGCTCAGCGCTACCGAGTCACCACCTTGGGGACCTGACTGGTTCCTGCAGGTCCCCTAGATGCTACTAACCAGAGATAAACTCAGTCCATTTGCAAATCTCCTAATGTTGAAACGACGCCGATGCCTGACGGGAGATGTTCACTCACCCGCGCCCGCCTGGTCTTTAGGCGAGGCCCTTGGGGCAAATCCATGGCCATTATGATCAGGGTACCGCCACGTCTGCGTCCTTCGACCCGCGTATATATCTAGGTCGTGCCAGTCCGACCGTCTGGTACCTTGGTACACCGTCATTCCGTACTATCGTCTTTTCACTTTGTGTATCTGTTTTTCTTCACGCGTCTAGTACGCAGTCACTCCTTTCTTGATTCATTGCCTTTTAGCGTCTTGACGATGCGTTTCTCCACACTCACTTCGGCTGCGGCCTTTTTCCAAATGAGCATAGCTGGCTATGTTCTAGAGGATGATTACATGACGGACTTTTACGGGGCTTTCAATTTCTTCACGGAAGCTGATCCGACCGAGGGCTTTGTTCAGTATGTCGATGAAGATACAGCGAGGCAGACGAACTTGATCAATGCGTCTGTCGCTACAGGAGCGTCGTGGGGTGTGGATACCCAGAACGAGTGCCCAGAGGGACGACCCAGTATTCGCATTGAGAGCAAGAAGACATATGACAGTGGCCTGATCGTTCTTGATGTCGCCCATATGCCTTTTGGCTGCGGTACATGGCCAGCGTAAGTAAATCCAAGACAGCTTGAATGCAATTTGCTCAATATCTACAGATTCTGGACAACCGGTCCCAACTGGCCTAAGAACGGCGAGATCGATATCATCGAAGGTGTCAACGACCAGACGAACAACGGCATGACTCTCCATACAGGACCAGGCTGCCAGATTGGTTCGGACACCACCCAATTCGCGGGATCAGTCACTACAGGAAACTGTGATGTCGCCGCTGAAGATCAGAAAGAAAATGCGGGTTGCTCCATTGAACATCCCTCCACCAAGAGTTACGGCGCAGGCTTGAACGAGATCGGTGGTGGTGTATACGCAACCCAGTGGACTGCAGATGCCATCAGCGTCTACTTCTTTCCTCGCGATTCGATCCCACAGGATATTCTTGGCGACAGTCCAGACCCAAGCGGCTGGGGAAAGCCAGCTGCCAAGTTTGAAGGTGGCTGCGACATTGCAGATACCTTCAAGCAGCAGCAAATTGTATTCGACACTACATTCTGCGGTCAATGGGCGGGCAGCCAGGACGTCTGGGAGTCTGGCACATGTGGACAGAAGGCTGACACATGCGAGGAGTGGGTTAAGAACAACCCTGAGGCATTCGCAGACGCATACTGGACTATCAACTCGTTGAAGGTTTACCAAGACAACGGCGAAGCCTCCTATCCCGCACCTTCATCAGCGCCTGCCCAGAGCAGCGCTGCTTATGTCCCAGAACCCGTTCCGACCGAGGCGCCTGCCGTGTCTTCTGCGATTGTCGAGCCCACCCAATACCCTGCCAAGCCCACCTCGCTCATTATTCCATCTGTGTCTGGAATCTTTGCCCCTATTCCCACCAGCGAGACTGCCTCAGCCCCGGTCGCCTCGCCACCCGCCGACAATGTTGCTCCCAGCGCCCCCGCAGAGACTCCCTCAGCCACTGAAACACCAGAGGCAGCCCCCATTGCCCCATCGACACCAGTCGCTGCGCCAGCTCCTGCACCCACGGGCGCAGGTGGCATGACGGGCTTCCATTGGCCCCAAGGCGGAGCAGGTGATTCCAACGACACTGCCCCGACAAGTTCGGTTGCCGCCTCACCACCTGAGAGCACCGGCGCCCTTGTCCCGAGCTCAAGCGATGCTGATGCTGCCCCCAGCGAAACACAGAGCGTCGTTCAGCCCTCCAACGCACCTGCCGTCTCTAATGCGCCCGCCGCCCCCGAAGCGCCAGCACCCGCCCCGACCGATGCTGGCAACGCGCCCGTAGCCGCCCCAGCCGTTCCCGTCGTCACAGACACTGTCCAAGCAGTCAAGACGATCTACGAGACCGTTTATGCCACAGTTACCGCTGGTGCCGGCGCCACACCAGCGCCCGCACCCGCACCAAGGAACGTCCGCATGGCGAGGTACATAAGAGAGCACAGACAGAGGCTCACCAGACATCACGCAAAGCACTAAGCGATGCAGACAGTTCAACAACTGCGAGTGTCCAATTAATACTCGCCCACATGAGTGGATTGGAAGGAAAAAAAGAAGAAGTCAATACTGGTTGCTGACTTTGCTTTGGCTTGTGATGAAGGTGGTTTGGGAATTGGCGCAAACATATACCCCGGGGTTCTTCTTTGTATATATACATCTCTCTCTTCTTTTGCGACGGTGTTAGCAGCAATACACTTTTATGTGATCTGCTCATTTGCATTGACAAACTACTGCTCATCTGTTTTGTTTTTTTCCTTTGCTACCAAATAGAAATTACGCCACTATCCCAGAATTGCTTTGACGTCTCTAGCTGTCTTCTCGCCCCCTAACCATCTCCTCATCTACCCTTCCCCAAAAAGAACATTCCCACCTACCTACTACCCGAGGCCCAGCTATTTGTTCTCCTCTCCCACCAAGCACACAAAAAAACAGCAAAAAAAAGAATGTGGACGCTGTGGGAATTGAACCCACGACCTTTCACAAATTACGCATATGTATGCGAAGCGACTTTAATGCTGTTAGAAGCTAACTCCAGAGTGGTTTGATGGAGTGGGTGGTGTCTTACAAATCATACCCCTAGACTTTGGACTGTTAGAACTGAGGGATGGCGAGTGGGGTGTTTGGTGGTGAGAACTTACCCAAGCGCCCGTATTAGGTAATCGATGGAGATGTTTGAAACAATATGATATATAACGGATTGAAAGATGGGTTTCAAGGAGGAGTGGAGGAGGTGTTGGTTTGATGGCTTGGTGGGGTGGTGAGGGGCAGGAATGATAGGGAAGTGGGATTGGTGGGCGGGGTAGGTGGGGGAATCTCGGTTCGCGTAGGTTATTCGTGTACTTGAACATAGCCAAGGAACACCCAATCAAATACTAAAACTTCAGCTGACTCTCCTCTCTCTCATTCGACTAATTAATAGGTATCACACTACGTTCTCCCCACAGCCTCTGCGTCCAGACTGCCGACTTAGCACAAGCAAATTACTTCCCGCGTCACAGCTTCCAGCAGTGCCTCCAGCTCCTCCCTGAACAAATCGTCTACTTTAGCCAAACCCACGCGTCGAAAGGCGCGATAGTGACCTTCATTTTTTCCGTTCGCATTCGCTTTGAACGACACCGAGCCTTCGCATTTGAGCAACAGGCAGTTCAAAGTTCGCTCACCTCTTCTGACTGTCCGTTCTCCGTACGCTGCTGGCATACAGTACATCTGTGCGTTTGGACCGAAGATGTCAGTATCGGAAGATGGGGCGTCGAGATAGTCGGCTGTATACTCGATGGACTGCTTGGGCTGCGACCCTGTCGTCAGGCGCCACATGTACGGCACTCCATGGCCAGCTGGCTGCTTGTGTAATTCAATGGGATGCAGATGGCGGGGTGCGAGTAAGATGCGCCCGGACTTGACCATGCCAAAGGGGTTCTTTAGGTCTGTCAGCGTGATGTTGTGGTCGACTGCTTTGAAAAAAAGTTGATCGGCGGGCTTTATGTGTCCATGTTGCGGAGTCTTGTAGTCTGTGACGTCGCCGTAGGTAATTCCGTGTGGAGTGTCGATGGATGCCCATGAGAAAGAAGGTCCGCTTTCTGGATGTCGTTGAGAAGGGTCATCGTACACACCGTCGCCAAGGTAGACTATGTTGACGTGCCATAGTAATTGACTTTCAATGTACCTGCTCCAGAGCCCGGCGACATATTGCTGCCAGCGATCTTCAACGAATAGTTCCTCTTGGAAAAGCTTCGCCATGCCACCGAGGGCGATTAGCCTGTCTTCATACTTTGTGAGTTGTGTTCGGGAGTAGTTCTCCACGGTCTTCTTCCACAATTCGTAGATGTACAGGTCTTTGATATGCTCATCGGGTTCTGTGAAACCGTTTAACCGCCCCTCGCGGAACGAGCGTCCGACAGAAGGTGTTAGAGACTTGAAGTGGCCTTCCTTGAGAAATCCTGCATGTCGAGATGGCTTGATGGCTATCTCATCGGGAATTTGGCTTTCGGAGACGTTGAACTCTTGGCATTCCCATGCCAGCTGATCATGGCCAAAGTGAAGGACTCGTGGCGCCAACAAGCGCTCTTGTAAGACCCAGGCCCGTCGGTTGACTGGAGCATGCTCGACGAGATCATCCCAAGTAGATGTATCCATGAGCGAGCATCTTATATACTCATCTTGTTCCGCCAGATCATAGTCCCGGGAGACTGATAGCTTGTCTTTGGGGCAGTAGATGTAGACATCATTATCCCAAATATGCTCTGGAAGATGGTCGAAGAACAGGCCTCCATGGCTGTCCGACGAAGCTGTGGCAGAGATGTTCAAGAAAGACTTCTGATAGACTTTCCCCATGTGACGGCTTTGCTCAATCCAGTCTTTCTGTTGTTCCTCTTCGTTCACGTTGAGATTGCGCACTGCTTGCCGGATGCAAAGAGAGTCAATCCATATAAACCCTACTCTTTCTAGTCGTGATGCGAAATCGACTGCATCGCGAAACGTCTTGGGTAGGTCTTGTACCATGATGCCTTCATTCTTGAAGCGCTCTTCAGTCTCAAAGGTCGTCATGAGCGGTACTGACCCAGGCTTCGCCTTGCCCCAACAGTGGCTCAGGGTAACGTAGCGGTCATTCCGGTGCTTGGCTGGATCATTATGGAGCAGGCTGTGTGGTTCATCTTGATCAATGCACTCCTTCGACTCCACCAAGCGTACCCTTGCCCGCTGTACGTCGCGAGGACTGGCGCGCAATTCCTGCAGGTCCAGTAAACGACGAGGATACCATTTCGGACCAGGCTGCTCCCAGAACTCAGCACACTTGCATTTCTCCATCCAATCCTGTACCGTCTCTACGTTGTCTTTCGAGGGTGCACTGCTAAGAAGGGAAGGCTTTTTCGGATCTGCACATGTAAGCCGGACGCTGCCAGACTTAGGGAATTGACCTACCTGTTTCTGCCAGATAAAAAAAGCATTCACGTTTCGAACCGAGCTCAAAGTTCAACATGAAAGTACGCCGACCTTGGGCCTTGCTGAAACTCCGTGCCATATCCAAAGTTGCTATGATAGACACAGGTTGATCTTTTTCGAGATCAATGTCAAGACTCAGCGTCTTGGCCAACTTCGTGCACACTGGACAATGTATAGCTTGTGAATGCAGAAGGGCTGTCGTGGACTTGTGGTGCTCGAATGTGTTTCTAACAGTGCCTCCCACGACTAGGCCTCTCCGCCGGCTAAGCATGTTGATACACACGTCGCAAAGCATGTTGAAATTTGGCGAAACGTTGAACTGAAATATGCAAAGTTTGAAAATAAAACAATGGTACAAAAGATAACCTTCCTATATAACTATCCTCGCTCTCCATGACTGTGGCTTATGGCGCGACACGCTTCGAACTCAGGCACCAGTAGGCTACCTCAGAGGAGGCGCGCGGCTCTGCTTCTACGATTCGCAGCCGTTGCATTGCACTTCGAAGGATCCAAGCCAGGCTTGCTCTAGGATAAATTTGTACCATCATGAAACGTGATATTCCTGCCTGAGTGTGTCTACCGCCCGCATCCACCGTCTCACCGGCGCTTGCACCTCCCGAAGATCCCCCGCGCACAGACACCCTCCCGCCAAGTCTAGCTTTCACGTGATCTTGACACTAGCGCGTCCCCCATCGTCTATATAAACCGCCCATCCCCCGTCCCCTCAACCAGACCTCATACTTACCTTCTTGCGATTACCTAGCTCAAAGATTAGGTTAATCTGACAGTCCCGTCTGCATTGCACAGCGCGGTATGGGATTGTTACGAGCTTCCTTCGGGAATCTCGGCGGGGCAATTTTTGCTGGTCATTACACATGCGTGTACTTTTTTCATTGATTACATTGCCTTGCGCAGTGTGTTGAGGAAGAAAGGTAGGATTGGAGGTGGTGGTGAGACACGCGCCGTTCGGGTAGGGCTGTTTCCTTGACTGGATGGGGGTGCTGTTGCGACGCGTCTTTTACCGGGGTGCATTCGGTCGACGTGGGCGCTGCTGCCTTGCAGGCATACTGGTCGCGTTTTCTCGCGTTGGTGCCTTCTACGCGTCCCACGCTTGCGACACAGCGGCCGTTGTCTTGCTGCAGGTTGGCAACAATATCGCTGAGTAAAGCACTTGCGCCCGCATCGAACGCTTTGTCTTTTATCGTTAACCCTATCCTGGCACACATTACAAAGTTGAACCTCATCCTCAGACTGTAGCTTATAACACGTACATTTGATTTGGCTTTGCATATCCTGATTCAACGAACCACCCGCTAATAATCCATCAACGCTCCCGCCATCCTCCTTTGATACTTCTCAACCACTTCCTGACACCTAACCACGACGCCCGCTGCAAGAACCCTCACCCTCTCGTCTTCTTCACTTCCGGCACCCAAGCCGTCAAACACCATCTTCGTCCAAGCCTGCGTCTCCACGAGCTCCTTGCCGTGCTCTGTAGCCAGTCGTTCCTTATTTTCGTTCGTTTCGAGCAACATCAAGAAGCCGAACAGCAATGCATTCAGAATGTTCTTATCGTTACTGGCAAGACCGCGCACAGAAAGTAGGAGATCCCAGTACTCGCGCGTCATCTGAGGTAGTGCGAGAGTGTTCGGACCTGATGCATTGAGCAGGATAGAGAGCGTCTGCAGGAAGGGTGGCAAGAGGTGTGTAGAGGCATAAATGGAGTCGTTGTTCGCGCGGACTTGCAGCCACCAACGTCCGGTGAGCGGGAAGAAGAAGTTGTCTGCTACGATCTGCGCCAAAGCGTTAGGAATTGGCTTATGTCGCTTCTTCTCCACCTCCATACGTGAGGAGAAGGTTCGCACTTTGAGGACATTGGGGCCGCTGAGTTGGTCGGCTGCTTGAGATGCAATCGGGGAAAGCATCTCGCGCGCCATGCTGCTTGATATCTTCGCCATAGACGGCGCGGTATCTTGTTCCGCATATATCTTATGGAGGTGGGGTGGAAGCTGCTTGCTGGGAAAGTCTGGTTTTGCAGGTATCAACTCATCGGTCGAGGTGTCTTTCATGCCTGCCATTTCGCGTGCTCCAATACCCAGGGTTGTGAGCATGGCTATGCGTTGCTGCAGACTGTAGTCGCCGGAAAAGAAGGATCGCGCAAACCATTGCGCCATTTGTGCGGGCCTGGCAAGTAGTACAGCGATAAGCGCTTGCTGCCTTTGTTGCGCGAACGCCTCTAGGTCGGAGTTGTCTTGAAGGCCTGTGAGTAATGTCGCAAGTTCATCAAGGTGATCCGCCACTTCAGTCCCAAAGTTCGCTTTGCGACGAATCAGAGATGCTGCCGTTGCGAGAGCAAGCTCGTGCCTGTCATAGTTTTCCTGGTCACGAAGACCGGCAATAAGATCACGGATATAGACCGGCGTGGTGGGCTTGTTACGGTTTATGGCTGTAGGATCGTCCGTGTCGTCTTCTGGATCAGAATCTGGTTTCTCGTACATCATCAAGTCTGCGTCTTCGTCTTCAGAGTCGGACAGGACTTCGACAACTCGTGGACCTTGTATCTCGGTGATACCAGGTGATTTCCGAGGCTTCGGAGTTGGTTTAGGTTTCGGCTGCACCTTCTTGACCGGCGTTGCACTGCTTTTCTGGCCCTGAAGACCTGAAACAGTCCCGACCTTGTCATCAACTTCAGTGAGGCGTTGGTACCAACCCGCTTCTTCGGCTTCGGCACCTTCTAGCTCGAACTTCAGCTGTAAGTCTGGCTTGTCAACCATTTTGGAGATTGCAATACCGACGGCGATTCCTAGAAATCGGGATCGTGCAGATGCGGCGCCAATTCGGTTGGACATCCCGTTGACATGGTAGGTCGACTTTGCCATCATGGTAAGGAACATGGGCTGTGAGCGCTTAACGTAACCACTGCACAGCGCTAGTGTTTGAGTAAGAGCTGTTTTGTGTCAGTGAGGTAAAAATCGAGGCGTATGTAACAAATACCTTCTTGTTGAAGTACTGGCGTGTGCCTAACGTAGACCGAGTCTCCAAATAGTCTGACCAGACTTTCCAGAAGAGTATGTAACTTGTCTACCAGCTGTCAGTGATTATCACCTGGGCCGAGGTCGTCTGGTCTTACCATCGTCTTTTGTTAAAGCAGCCAATATACTTCGGCGAGCGGCTAGTGAATCGTCAAGTGCAGGTATAGTTGATCGTGTCAATGATGAGACCAGATGCTCTTTGAGAACGTCGTTGTCTTTGATGAGAGCGTGAATCAGACCAGCAACAGCATCTATAGTTGTAGATGATGTGATGGGGGAATCTTTCTTGATGGTTGAATGCGTTGAGAAGAAACACTTGACCACAAACGCTACAATGGCATTCATGTACTTCCTTTGCTCAAAAGTCTTCATCTGAGACAAAAAATCCGCAAAGCGCTCAATACTGCCGCTTTCAATTACTATCGGAAGGAGCGAGCTTACGATGCGATCTGTTTTGTTAGCATAAGCCGAGAAGAGGTTTATATGGGCTTACCAGTATAACCTAATCCCAGAGCTTTTGAGCAGAGCTCTGCTACAGCAGTGAGATAGTCCTCGCTTTCGGAGCGACAGTCTAGCAGGACAGCAACATTGCGACCTAGCCATGATGCATATTCGTTCCCGTCAGCAATCCAACTTGGGACTCTAGAAGCATCCTTGCTGTTCTTAAGCACGTCCTCAGCCTCGGCTGCAACGGACAATATACGTCCTGATACAGCCTGCGCAAGGTATTCCCTCCACATAAGCTTTTTCTGAATTGAATTCTTGCCAAATGATAATACATCCTGCAGTATGAGAAACGATGTGTCATTGCCGCGCAATATCAAATCCAGAACTTCGAACGTATCTGAGATGTGTTCAGCTGCATTCCGCGCTTCGCCGGGTGCTTTCTTCTGATGGCTGTCTGCAATGAGCGAACGAAGTCTCGTGATCAGATGTCCAAGGCTCGTTGGGTTTTTGAGTATCTTCTCAAGCTGCTTGATGTCTTTGGAGCCTTTGAGCGATTTCCAGTAGTTCGGGATAGTGTCGTTGACTAGCTGATGTGCGATGCTTGCATTGAGTGGGTCCGGCAGTAGGAGGCTGAAACCCGGAGTGGTGAGGTAACTCAAGATGTTGTTCACTGTCTTGCGACTCGGCTGATTCTTGAGTGCTCCTAACGCCGATTCTGCAGAATCGATGGAAATCGCATCCTCTTGTACGCTCAGGCTTTTGACCTCTTGAATGAGAGGCTCGGCATCGTTGACCTTCTTGGTGGATACAGCCGTCAAGAAATCAGTCATGGCGGTTTAATAGCCTCTGGAAAAATCAAACTTGTGCATAAGAAAGCGTGGTTTGCGCAGATTACTGCAATGTTGCAGCGTGAGATGCGTAGTGTATTGTGCCTAATCGGCGATTCCTTCCCCATGCGCAGACCCGCATGTTAGCGCCTTGGCAGGCCTTATACACTCGGATGCCTACGTCTGGCGTTTGCTCCATCAGACTTGTTCAACACTTATCTTCAACGCATTCATACAGAATGGCTGTCAACGTCAATGATATGAGCGCCGCATCAGCCAGCAGCCCGCGGGCTCGGTGGTAAGACATGGAAGTGAGAACACCTCAAGCTGTTCGCTGATATCATATGGTAGGAAGTACCTCGACAACTTCCTGACTCGCAAAGGCCCTTTTACGGATGAGGATAGCTTCATGGCTGGTGAACAAGTAATCGAATATTTGAGCAACCTGAAAGTTCTGTAAGGTTATCTATCTATCAAAACACGAATCACGGCTAACAAGATGCAGCGTCATGTGAGTTTGTTATCAACCCTGTGATAGGATACCACGATGCCCTCCATCTGCTCGCTTTACTAACAGTTCATAGCGGAGCTGGCGGTTTAGGCTGCGAGATCCTCAAGAACCTCGCCCTCTCTGGCTTCAAGGATATTCACGTAATCGACATGGACACCATTGACGTCAGTAACCTCAACCGCCAATTTCTCTTCCGGGCCTCAGATGTAGGAAAGTACAAAGCTGAGACCGCCGCCGCGTTTGTCGAGAAGCGCGTCAAGGGCGTCAAGATCACGCCATACTGTGGCAAAATCCAAGACAAGGACGAAGCGTACTATATGCAATTCGGACTCATCGTTTGCGGTCTGGACTCAATCGAGGCAAGACGTTGGATCAATGCGACGCTTGTAGGAATGGTTGATGAAAACGATCCAGACTCGATGAAGCCATTGATCGATGGCGGTACAGAGGGATTCAAGGGCCAAGCGCGTGTCATATTCCCCACCATGACTTCGTGCATCGAGTGCCAATTAGATATGCACGCCCCTCGCGCGGCAGTACCCCTCTGTACGCTTGCTACTATTCCCCGCCAACCTCAGCATTGTATTGAGTGGGCCCACATCATTGCCTGGGAGGAGGAGCGCAAGGATATCACTCTCGACACCGACGACCCAGAACACATTACATGGTTATTCAACAAAGCGACCACTCGCGCCAAGGAGTTCAACATCGAGGGTGTCACGTACAGTATGACGCAAGGCGTGGTCAAGAACATCATCCCGGCCATTGCCAGTACGAATGCGATTGTGGCGGCAAGCTGCTGCAACGAGGCATTCAAGATCGCGACTAACAGTAACCCATTCTTGGGCTATCCGGGTATGGATAATTACATGATGTACACTGGAGACGACTCCGTGTATACATACACCTTTGAGCACCAGAAGAAGGATGACTGCCCCGTGTGTGGGGCTGGAAACATTGCGCGACCACTTCAAGTTCTCCCTGGTATCACGTTACAGGAGTTCATCGATGGACTGGCAGAGCATCCAGAAGCGTACGTACACCACTTACTACTAGACCACATTAGTCTTGCATAACTGACGGATCACAGGCAACTCAAGAAGCCCTCCATCCGTACGGGAGAAAAGTCACTCTACATGCAGCTTGCAGGTCTCGAAGAGCAGACACGCCCTAACCTAGACAAGAAGATGATTGATTTGGTGGAGGAAGGTGAGGAACTACTCATTACGGACAAGAGTTTTCCCACGCAGTTCAAATACAAGGTCGTCTGGGCGTCGAAATAGGACTCGGTATCTGGAAGTTCAGAGGAGCCGCCTGTTAAGGAAAAACTGGCAGAATGAGCTATCTTGTGCTATGTCCTTGATAGATTGTCAACACTGCACTACGCGCAGTACATCACGAAATAGAAACGGTTGACCATCATCGGCAGTTCCCATGCTAATGGGCATCATATGTGTGATTGTACAGTTCTCGTATACATGCTCTACGCTCTTCTATTGTACAATAGCCTCCTTCTTCTCAACACCCTTGACCTCAACTGGATCCGCTTCCTCTAGCACTTCCTGTCCAAATGGCTCCGCATCTCCATCTGGCACCCGCCTGACCTTGAGATGTGCCTCGGCGCCAAACATACCCACAACGCCAATGCGCTTCTCTAGCGGCCCCCAGATCTTGATCGGTGGGCTCTCGCCCTTGAACAACTCTCGCCCAGCATGTATCAACTCGTTCGCAGCGAAGCTTCCCTTGGCGTACTTGGGCTCGTACGGCACACGATCCCACTCCTTCTTCTGCAGACGGAGAAGCTGCTGCATCATACCATCCGAGATGGTGTCTTTGAGGTCGACATCGGCGAGGGTAGTGCCAATAGATTCGTCACCACCAGAATTTCTCTCGCGCTTCTTGGGGCCTCCCTCACCGCGGTTGTTTCCTTTGCCACCTGCTTTCCCACCTGTCCTTGGTCTACCGGCATCTCGCCCACGGAGATTGAGACCTGGGGCATTGGGCCCACGAGCAGCACCTCCGGCTGCCGTGCGAGTTATGCGCAGTGTGGAGGGGGCGCGGACCATTTGGCCCTGAGGTGGGGCTGAGCCGCGGGTCGTCCTGGGACCTGCTGCGTTGCGGGCGAAGCGGGAGCTTGCGTCTGGCTGAGCATCCGTCGGGGCATCTTCGGGTATGAAGCCGTCTTCGTTGAGTTGAGGGGTCCGTCGTGCCATTGGGCCTCGTGCAAGTGTGCCAGGCTGGCGGCGTTTTTGGAGGTTGGTAATCTGGTTGAGAGCACTCGCTGAGCGAGCCTTGCGGGTATTTGGCGCTGTAGCTGTGTCAACACCGCGGCTCTTTGGCCCTACAGTTGGGAAAGTGAGGGCATACGGTGGGCTGGAGGTGCGCCGCTGGGTTGCTCTTCAAGCCTCTTCGCTGAGCTGTGCAGGGCCCTCGACGAGCATGCTTGTACTGAGGCTACATCTGCTACTAATGAGCGCCGTAGCGCGCCCATTGAAGAGCACATCTGTCGTTGCGCCATGCCGGAATGGATGGCAGTCGCCGATGCTGTCACTCCCCCAACTCCAAACTTTCGAGATCGCGAAGTCTTGGCAAGACAGGGATCTTTGCTCGACGGACCTCCGCACCACGTGCTCCGCGCTTTCACTGCCCTGGCTCTCCGGCGTAAAAGGAGCCTTCACTTTCACCACGCGGTATTCATCTCATCTCATTTTGTCACAGAAATTTGTTTGTTTGTTTTGAGTACCTACATAAATGAACCTTCTGGTCGCGATTGGGAGTAATCTACCATTTCCATCGACACCTGCAACCAGCCCACTTGGACGCCACGCCTCTCAACCTGGATCAGCTACGGTCGTTGCTTGACCTTTCATTCTGACTCTCATCATAAGACTGTCGCATCGACTCCCACTCCAACTGCGTCCCGACCAAAACATTCGACGACGCGACAACACAACCTTCTATCGCGCATCATCCCTTTGACCAGCCACCCTTTCAACTCCCCGTCAGATTTATCAGACAACTACCAAACGCCACTTTTTGGATATTGGCGCAGTTCAGATTTTGCCCTCATCCCAAGCCAAAGACCACATCACCATGCTTCGACGCGCCCCTACCACCATCACGCTCACTCAGGCCGACATCGAGCAATGGGAAGCAAACCGCCAGCGCAAGATTTACGAGGCTCAGCAGCAAAAGCTCGAGGCTGAGGCGCAGTCTACTGCAGACGCCAGGTCTAAAGAGCCGAAGCAGAGGTCTAAGAAGGATCGCATTATGGGTGGGACCGGGCAGAGAAATTGAGCGGCTGTACTCACTTTGATGCTGCTATGCCAGGATCTTGGAGGCATTCACGGAGTTTCCGCCGTTTTGCTTGTTGGGTTTCGAACGACATTTCTCGCTACAGTTCGATTGTGAGTCACGTGTTGGAAGGTTGAGTTGCTACGATGGGGCATCCTCTCTACACTTGTCCTGCATTACGGGATTTTCTTCTGGGGGATTTTGGCGTTTTTTTTTTAATTGAGAAAGATACCCGCATCTTGGTACATCGCGGCCATCGCTCTTGGTATGTTACAAGCTATCCACCCTTTGTACGCTTGTCGCTTACTGTATAAAAGTGTCAAAAGCCTTGGGCAGCGAATCTGGAAACTTGGCACGATGATGGACTACATTGAGAAACTGGAATAGTTCCTGTTTTGTGAGTGTGATCATGTACCATAGCAACTTCACAGCGATGGACGATGTGGCGCTAGGTCGTATCCAGAGGCTTGCCATATAAAGTCTTTTGGCGCGCAATCGCCTTCCTTGTCTCTTTTTTTCCGCAAATCTAAAGTCTTTCCTGGGAAATAAAACTGATATGAGAGTGGAGCAGTGCCTGGCTCTCGCCCAGAAGTCCGCATTCGCACAGCTACGTCTCCTCCAGACCGTGAATCTGACCCCGTAAAATCGGTAACCCGCATTCCATGGGGGCCTTTTGGCCAATTAGAATAATACCACATGTCTCTATATTCACCGAAATGTATCAAAATACCAGAAATATAACACAACTTTTGGTCATGAGAGAAGAAAGAATCCGAGGCCTTGTTGCATCAGCAAAACTCCAGTTTGAAATTTGATCCATTCCGAACATGTTCCCGTCGCCACGCTTGCAGGGTATGCCTAGCATATAGATACTCCTGCGGCTTTGCTACAAGCCTCCTTTCTCACACTCCACGATTTTGACTGATCCAAGAAAGCTTACAGGCTACCCATGTCTTCTGCCGAAACAAAATATCCTTCATGATTACGGTGAAGTTTTTCATCATATAAATATTCTTCGTCCTCGCTCCGGCTTCCTTTCACACACTCCAAAAAGTTGATTGATCGAAAAAGCGGCATCGGCTACCCATGTCTCTTTTCCAGAGTAAAAATCACTCGACGAAGACGTATGTGTTCTGGCGTTTCTTGCCATATTTTGTACTTGTACCTAAATCAGAGACAAGAGGTCTGAAAACAGAGCCTGGCGAATACACCGGGATAGTTGCAAATCGAGACAGCATCGTTAGGTGCTGTGAGAGTGAGACAGTTCTGTATTGCGAGAAAACATCAAGTGCAGGTTTAATATTGGAGCTTGTGTTCGAAACGATACGCAGGAGTCGATGGACTCTGTGGAGTATTACATGGCCAAAAAGGCTATGGAAAGAGCGTCATGTGGAAATAAATGGCTAGAGAGTCGATGCTAAGTTCGTTCCTGCTTCGCGTATTCCCATCTGAATGTAATTTCTACAGTAACTGTTCTTCTTATAGACACTACTCAAACAATACCAAGGCGCATAAAGAAACGAAACCTGGGGAAAATTCGTAACAAAAGATCTGATGTAGTTGCATCACGTAAGCAAGAGAACATCATGAACACGCTCATCTATCGCTTCTCATAAAAAAAATATACCATCTGTCAACGTGCATCTCCGCCCATCAAACGAACATACACCTAGCCCACTTTCACACCGCCCAATCTACGCCCTCACTTCGTCCACGGCAAACCCAACCTCTTCATCTCAACCGCCAACTGCAAAATGTAATCAATACTCTCGGCCTGCGTCTTAGCCTTGTGCACATTATCGCCCCAAACATAAATCCCATGCCTCCTGACGAGAATGGCGTAGGAATCCGGGTACTTCTCCATGGCCTCCTCCAAGCTCTCCCTGAGATCCTCTTCATGCGCCGTGTTCTCGATGATGGGGATGCGTAAACGGTCGTAGTAGCCTAGGTTGCCCTGCTTGCCGCGCCCCTTCGGTATGCCCTTGATCTGCTCGATTTCTTCGATTTCGAAACACGCGTCGCGGCCAAAGTCGCGCTCGACGAGAAGAGTTACCAGGACGGCCCATTGCGAGTGTGTGTGGATGCAGCAGCCGGCGCCGCGCTCGAAGGCGGCCATGAAGAGGGGCGTGCAAGCCGAAGGTTTGAGGACCTGGGAGTTTGGATATCAGCTTTTCATGATGCTCCCCTCTGTCGCGGGAATCGCAGGGTTTGTGTACCTCTGGTTTCCTCAAGTACTCTTTGCTGTTAAAGTCCATGACAAACATGTCAGTGGGCTTCATGAGCTCTTTTTGCACCCCGCTCGGCGCAATGTATATCTTGTCTTCATGGCGTATACTCGTTCCGCCGCCTGTGCCTGTCACCTGGGCGCGCAATTCCCCATGTTAGCCGTCGCTCTCATCCAAAAAAAAAAGAGCACCACTTTGCGTCCCCACGACAGCGGTCGGGGAATTTCATCGTACCCAGCCCAAGTTGTAGAACTTTGCGCAGAGCGTGCAAATGTGGTTTGCCGGATGATTTGGATCAGAAGAGTGCACGAGTGCCTCGGCATCCTGTTGGTTTGAAGAAGTCATTTTTGGACAAAGCGCAAAGAATTTGTCTCTCGAGTCGCGAAGTTTGGTTGTTTTTTGCGAAGAGGCCCAATGACGCGTTGGGGGGCCGCGGAAGAGTTACCCCACGTTGGTCCGCGCTGTTAGTCTTCAACCCCTCCCTACCATTCAAGTCAGGCACGGCGCAAACAGCATCGCGATTGTGTCATGAATAGCTTATAGTGCTGCTCGAATGAGTGTTTGTGTAGTTATTGCCTCTACAAACATTACTAAAGGAAAAGACAAGGCTGTCTCATGGGAGACCACAGCCTGAGGTATCATCGACGTCTAAACCGCTTATGCCATTACCGTGTTCCTCCGCAAGGGTCGCGCAATCTGGGGTATCACAACTACTTCACAGTTTCGTTCTGTGCCAAAGGAGAGGTCTCGTGCTCTTTCTTCTTATCGAGATGAAGCGCTTGCTTGACCTTTTCGCCGAGGCCCTGGCGATCTGGGGAATGGCTGTGTCCACCATGCTTTTCTTTGTAGACGTTGCCAGCGCCACCTCGCTGTCGTGATGTCAGACTTGTTCACCACGAGATTGATATAACATGACGTACTCCAGTGTGGAACTCGTCCTGCGCATTGCGTTGGTTGATCTCAGGGACCATGTCGACCGGGCGGCCCTCATCAGACTGAGGTCCAACCCGAGGCGACTTCCCAATGTTGCCAGCTCCGCCCCGGCCAGTCGAGAATTCTCCTTCCGGAGCTTCACCTTGGACACCTTCGCGGACAAGACCTCCATCAGTGTAAAGGGTCTCGTCAGGGCCGATGTTGCCGGCTCCTACACCAAGAATCAGCTTTTGCTTTTGTGTAGATTTCCATGCTGTTCTACGAAGAACCCGACTAACCTCCACGGCCCGTGGAATGAATAGGTGTGCTAGTCATCTTTATCTGTAACTGGGCCGTAAGAATGTCTGTGTTTGAAAAAAAAAAACAAAGGGTACACTATCAGGAACGTAGGGAGTTCAAGACAAGGATACACGGTATGCTGGGGTATGTGAACGGCTGGACGAAGCGCGAATAAAGCCCTTATATTTACTCTCCAGGTCCCTAAAAACAAGCCAGCCACCTTGGAGTGATGCTATGACGCAATCGCATTCTCAAGTTACTCCAAACCATTGACGACGCGGGATGGAGTGAGCTTCCGTGTCAAGAAAATCCGGCGTCGGCGCGTTTACGGCTGCTAGTCATCCAGCTAGGCCGTCAAGCCAAGAAATGTTGCAAGCATGAGGTATGGAGTCAGCGTGGTGGATGTCCTCCCATTGTACCGTGCATGGTGGTTTATGCGATGGTGTGAGGTGATCTGCGTTGCCCGCGCGATAAGGCCGGGTGAATTGATTCGCCCACTCTCTGACTAAGCCGGCCTGTATCCCACTGTTTCGACCTGGTGATTGCATTCTTACGCGACCTTTGCGACAAAGACAGCGGCTGGTGTGCGGACTTTAGTTGGAGGCTTTGGCGAAGCATGCAAAGCACGAGGATCGTGGTGCTTTCTCCATTCTCGGACTTGTTGCCGAGCCTAACGCAGGCACTTTGAAGGAGCCATGATGCAGGAACCAACCTAAATCATTTCGCGTGGTAAATACCAAAGCTGTATCTCGATTTCATTCCTTGAAGAAACAACATTGATATGGTGTTCGGTTGGAGCTTGTCACTTTCGGTGCGGCGGATTCAGTACTCATACAGTACCTGTCGTGTAGTGATGGGTCACAACCTCAGAAGAATCAAGGCTATCCCGCACTGATTTCGAACAGGCTTGTCATCGTCTCGTAGAGCATACATTCCACCCTAGATAATGTAGGCTGCCTTGGCAAATTTGTTGTTTAGAAACTAGGGGTTGATTACGATTACGGGCTTGAAAAGCCATGTCCGATGTAAAATATAGGTACATCTCATCTAAGCAAAGGGGGTATCATCATGACCTACATCCAACATGCCCGAAACTACAGCCCCTAAGATCTCAGACCCTGTTCGTCACTTGGCCTGGCTTGACCCTCCTCTGCCGACCTAGCCTGCACCTTGTCCTGATCCGCATGCTTCGCAGGATCGAAAACATACATTGGGAATTCCAGAAAGATGGTGCGTTTCAGGAACACCGGCATCTTAGCGTAGAGTTGTGGTGGGAATGGAATGAGAATACTGGTCCGGTGAAGGTACCTCTCGTATTCAGGCCAATGGCTGCCTTTCTCATATCTCTTCTTCGCGCCTGGGCGCTCCTGCAACGGTAGACCTGACACAAACATGAGAAGTAGAGTCAAGAAGAACGGTCCGAGGATGGATGCGTAGAGGGCGTCATATGCGCCTCCAGATACGTAGTTGTATGCTGCTGGCGATACAGCGATGGTAAAGATACCTAGACATGTTAGTGCATATTACGTAGGTATCCATGACAGTCACTCACCAAATTGGATGATGATTTCTCCAAAATAGTTGGGGTGTCGAGTCCACGCAAAAAAGCCGACGTTGCAAACCGCGCCGTCGCTACCATGGGCGGTGCGGAAGCGATACTTTTGGATGTCGGAAACGCTCTCCATGATGAAGCCAATTGCCCAAAGGATGACTCCGGCGATATCACGGCCTGCTCCGAAGCTTGGCTGATTGAACTGCGTGACGTTGGGCGAGTTCAGAAGGGTTACTGGCAGAGAAACGGTCCAAACCCAGAACATCTGGCTATCTTGGGTCAGAAACGTCATCTGAACCACGACTAAATCTACTCACAACACCCAAAATCCGAGAAACGACCAAAACTTGTCGCGCTTGTCGTCGAAGCGATCATCTTTGCCCGTCTTCAGGATCCGGAAAAGCAGGAAGCCGCTGAGTCGTGCCGCCCATAGTATGATGAAAAGTGATGCTACAATGTTGCGCGCTTCACCACGGTGTTCGCTGAACGAGAGGGTGAGGATGGCGAGAAGGATGAAATTGGTGCCTCCAGCGAAATCGGTGAGCTTGTCGAATTTGAAGGAAAACGCAATGGCGAAAAAGAAGAGCTGGTACGCGACGGTGATGAGAAATGTGATGGCGAGATAGTAATTGTCGAGAACGTGCACGGCTGCCATGGCTGTTTTTTTGGGCGATGCTGCCGCTCTGGGAGGGTGCTGTGGAGAAGAGCGAGCGCCTACATATACATGATGGTCTGACTACACAGGCGTATCCGCTACGTACGGAACCCGAGCTTCGCTGGCAAAATTTGGCCGACTACCGTATGCCTCGCTCTGAAAGTTGGTCGAGAAGGGGTTAGAGAGAGGTAATGACGCACGTCATCGGGGCCAAGCCACGATTAGTAGGCACGACTTTCTCCCGCGATCATCAGCCCTATGCGCATCATCCGCGAACAACACCGGTCTGGACGCCTCACGCCCAAAGAAGAAGATGATGCGACGCTCCAAGGAGACCGGGGATAAATCAATCGGTATCGAAAGACCGATTTCGCGTCTGCACGAACGGAACGACGAAAACGCCATGCAAGCTGCACTGAAACGCGGCGAGTGTGAAGCATGCTACCTCAAGCACACCGCGTATCAGACCTCATCACCACGGCGGCTGGCCAGACTATCATGAAGCCCTCTTTGCAAGGTTGACCCGCTAATACCATTGTCGGAAGCACTACTGCGCGCCATCCCTCCTACACTAGACTACCCGTCCCGAGCCTTGAGACACGGTCAGTCACTGTTCGAGCAGCCGCGAAAGCTCGAAACTCAGCACCGCGTGCTTAGAAACAAGATGGTGGGGTGGTTTGTCGGACTTGTTAAGTAGCATGATTTCTGCCTCAGTCACCACCTTTTGAAAGGCTTGAGCACGCTCTCACACTACTCGGAAGCTTACGCTCGTTTGAACCCGGAGTATCTGTTTCTGCTGCGTCTCCACGTTTCTGTTCTGTTCTGTCCTCATCTCACCGGGTTTTTTCTGCTGTGCAGGTCCTGTGTGAGTCTGTATGCCTGTGACGTTTCCTTCGATTCTCTTCCAGCTGGACTGTTGATGTTTTAATTCATGACTTTTTCCCTTCGCAACGCCAACTAGAGACTTCAGCTTCGCGCAAATACCAAGCTTTCGTCATGAAAAGGACCAGATCGACCTGGGCGCATGCCCTGCTGCTGATCAGCGCAGTATGTACAGCCCATACCACGACTCGCCCATGCTAACGAATGCAAAGAATTTTGCTCAAGCAACTCTGGACCTCCCAAACAAGAAAGTACGACCCGATGTTGTCGGTAGGCGAATCGAGAATCTGATATCAGGTACCGATCGGTCTCAAGGAAACACGATTGAGGCACTCAGTGCACCCGCCATCGAGCAGACCAATACTCTGGACACTGGAAACATCGCCGCCAGATTTGCACAGAATGGCCTAGATGCCAACGCTTTGCTTGAAGGCCTTGCCCAAGACCAGAGTCGTGGGCAGAGTAGTACCGGTACCAGCGACGTTGGCGGAGACATCGCGAATCAGATTGCCGGTGGAAGCTCGAACAGTATCGGCGACATCATCACAGGCCTCAATGGACAAGAACAGGGCGCATCGACAAACCAGAGCGCATTGCAACCGCAAGGCCAAAGTGCTTCACAAGGAATGGTACCAGGAAACAGCCAAAGCACAGGAAGCGACATCAATTCGAGCAACATCGCAGGTGATATTGCCAACCAGCTCGCGCCTCAACCTGGCTCCAATGATGCCAATGTCGAGGACGTCGCTGGAGACCTTGCGAACCAACTTGCGCCAAATGGCCAAGGCCAGCTGTCACCGCAAGGTCAAGCGGATGCGCAACAAAACGGTGGAAGTGGCCAAATCATTGAAGTTGTTTCGACCATCATTACAGAAGCCAATGGTCAAATGATGGCGACAGCGCTGGTTGAAGCCGCATCGAATGAGCCAAC
Organism: Stemphylium lycopersici; assembly: GCA_003268315.1. NCBI lineage: Eukaryota > Fungi > Ascomycota > Dothideomycetes > Pleosporales > Pleosporaceae > Stemphylium > Stemphylium lycopersici. The sequence continues at coordinate 150,522 of QGDG01000015.1, forward strand.
AGAAGCATCGAGTCCGGCTCCTCAAGCAGCGGCAACGAAAGCAAGCCAGGCTGCACCGAAAGCACCGCTTGAAGCGTCTTCAGCTTCACAATCAGTCATAACCGTATTTCCTCCTGGAATGTCACCTTTACCTGCGGTGACCCCTATTCCCTGGACGAATCCACCTTCGCAGATGGCCGAAATGTCAGCGGGCATGGAAAGCGGTACAAGTGCAACGGATGCTGCTATGCCAGTCGAAACTTCCGCTGCAGCTACGAGTGCTGAGGTATGTAACGCGATCAATTATCATTCACAGGGCTAGCTGACACAGCCGTAGATATCTGGTGCAGAGATGCCTTCCGCGAGCTCAATGACTGCCAACGAAACTGCTGCAGCTGTGACTGTATCTGCTGGAGGAGACTCACCGGCCGGCGTACAAGCTGGTTCCAACTCAACCTCTGCCAGTGCTGCAGCGATCAACTCCGCAACTCTGACACCGGGTGGGCTTGCTGCAACGACCACCAGCGCGGTAGCTAGCGCTGTCACTGTCCAGGCTGAAGGAAACAGTACTTCTAACTCGAGTAACGTCTCTATGGGCGCACCTTCCAGTGGTGCTGCAGCGGCAGCGGTTACAGTTGTCGCTGGGTCCGGAAATGACACTGCATCAGCAGCTATGACGGGTTCTGGGACAGCCAGTGCAGCTGCACTTTCCGCGGGAGCTACAGTAACTGTAGAAGCCGGATCTGGAACTGGAGCTAACAATACCTCATCTATGAGCGGGGCGACAGCTGCAGCCAATGGTGCACCGGCCGGACCTGTTACTGTTGTCGCGAGCAATGGAACCGCCACGGCTGCTGCCGCGGCGTCATCGTCATCCTCTATGGCCTCAATCAACACGGAGTCCTTGACCGCTGCTGGGCTAGCAGGAGCAACCACTACTACAGCCGCCGGATCTGCAGTCACAGTTCTCGCAGGTTCAGGCTCAGGCGGCGCTTCTGCCGCAGCCGCCACACAGGCAGCGGAAAACGGTGGCTGCAGATGTTCCTGCATGTGCCCTATCGGCTCCTTCCCAATGGCTGCACCCCAACCCCAACCTTTTCAGCTAGGGTCCATGAGCAGCAAGCCGTCAGAGAGCGCGAGCACGATGCAGACAATGGTGGGGAGCGCAGTTACAGTCGTTGCAGGAGGCGAGGCTGCATCTGGGGCGCAACAAGCTGCTTCTTCAAGCTCAAGCAGTACAGTCTCGGTGGATTCTGCCACATTGACGAATCCTGGGCTCATGGCGGGGACTACGACAAGTGCAGCTGGCGCGGGTGTTACCGTGGTTGCTAGTGGATCTGCTTCTGCCGCGTCTTCTGCAGCGTCTTCTGCAGCTTCTTCATCACCTCTTGCTGAGACGTCGTCGTCATCTGCAGCCGAGGCCGCCAGCTCGAGCTCAAGTGCAACAGCGGCAGAAACGTCTTCGTCGGCCGCAGTCGCACAGAGCCAAGTCGCAGCTGATGCGCCGCCTATGCCCACACCTGTCGGCGGCACCGCTACCGAATCGCAGGCGACAGGATTGCCATTCAACATCAACACGGTAGATCTGCAGAGCCGGGTTACGGTGAACTTGGGACGTAGGCTCGCGAAGCCTACGCAGGCGAGGAGGGGATGGTGGTAGAAGGGTTAGTTTAGAAGCTTAATACTTGTCGTTTGATGCTCGCTTTGTTGTCCAAACTTGGTTCTATGGTATATAGTTGTTAGCAGACAGTCGAGCATTGAGTGCCCCTGTCATGTAGTAATGCTGGGGAATGAATATGATGGTATATGAAACTTGTTCTTGGGGGGGCATTACTGCTCGTGTCTATAGGGTATCTTTGGCGTCCGACTGGCTCTTCACGCGGGCTGTTCCTGTCCGGCTTCTTGCCCGGCTTCCTGCACCTTTGCCTTTTTGTTCTTGGCTTGTTGGCGCTTCGAGATGGGCTTCTCAATCTTGGTCTCGTGTGCGGGCGTGCCTTCCAGGGTCTCTCCTGGGCGCTTGCCGTTCTGGTTCTTGCTTGCCTTTGCTTTCTGCGCTTGCCTGCCTTTGGCTTCGTTCACGGGCTTCTCCGCCGGCTTCTCGCCTCCGTGCACGATGTCGATTATGCCCTTGAAGCTCTGGCGCTTTAGTCGCGCGTACTCGACCACGCTTCTCGGCTCTTTTGTGAGACCGTCCTTGCCCCCCTCTGTTCCGAGCCCCCACACTGAAGCTAGGTTGATGACGTCGCTGGGAGCCCTTATGCCCAGTACGGTCTTCGCTTCGGAGCTAAATATCAGGCCTCGGCCTCTAGTCACGCGTATCAGCTGGGTGGCATTGCTAATCAGGTTGCGCTTCGCCGCCGGGTCTGTGGACATGATGCCCTGGCTGTAACCTATCTCGATCTTGATTCCGCGGGCTATGGCGGTGCCCAGCATGGGAAACTTGAAGTGTGTTTCGAAGCGGCGGGTAAGGTCGAGTGAGATGATGTCTACGTCCAGGCTTTGGCATGCCTGTTGCAGGGTCCGGTCGTCGGTTGGTCGCGCAGCCACGAGATCATATTGCTGCTGCAGCTGAGGTATGCGGAAGTTGGAGGCAGAGTCGGTCAGGAAGATGTTGCACCGTCGCAGGATGCGCATTCGGCTGGGCACGGGGAAGGGTAGTTTGTCGGGCACGGGCGAAGTCTAGGGAGCGGATGGTCAGCGAATGGCGGCAGGCGCAAGTGAAAGCGACGGGTTCAAGGGTGAAGGGGCGCGGGCTCCCCACTACGTACGATGTCGGAGGGCAGTTTCCCTGAATATGTGTGCGTGAGTGCGACTACATCGTATCCTACTGCACCGCATCAGTCAACCATTCGCGCAGTCGACGAGCACCAACAGGCAAAGGAAGCGCGGCTCACATTCGTCGAGAAAAGCGACGGTGCGCTGCAATTCCCGCGTCGCGTCCGTCCACGGCACATGCAGGTCGTGGAACATTTTGCGCAATGGCTGTAGCAGGAGCAGCAGGTGTCCAAGAGCGTCGGCGGACAGGCAAAAGTGGTAGGTAGAAAGTGGCCGGCCGAAGCGATCGTCATAAGGCTGGCCTCGAGCGGGTTCGCGTCAAAACCTTGCCAAAGCTTGGCCCTGTCTGTCTGCTGAACTAGTCTAACGCCCACAAGCCGGCCAACACCATCAACCCGAGCAGCAAGAGCTCGACACCGCCCCCAACGAGGCCTCCACGCCAGAACACGACGCCCCCAGCCACCACCACCGCCGTCGTCGCGCATTCTTTGGGCCGCCGTACCGGAACAAGGCAGGAGCGCTCGCCGTGCTTGCTGGCCTTGCCCTTATCCTCGTCCACCTTCTGTTTGGTCCCGCCAACCTCCGCTTCTTCACCCCACCACGCGACTCCTCTGCCTCGCCCACCCACCAAACTGCGCCCGCAAAGACTCCTGGCTCGTCGCTACCCCCGCAGCATCGCCTCACTGCCGCCATGGCGCTCAACAACTCCAGCGGCGCCACGAGCATCGCCCGCGTCTACCCAGACGTAAATGCGAACATGCCCCGCTCCTACTGGGACTACGACTCGGTCAACATCTCCTGGGGCGTCCTGGAGAACTACGAGGTCGTCCGCAAGATCGGCCGGGGAAAGTACTCGGAGGTCTTTGAGGGCATCAACGTCGTTAACTACCAGAAATGCGTCATCAAGGTCCTCAAGCCCGTCAAGAAGAAGAAGATAAAGCGCGAGATCAAGATCCTGCAAAACCTGTCTGGTGGCCCCAATATCGTCTCGCTGCTGGATGTGGTGCGCGATAACCAGGTTAGTGACGGCTCCGATTGGCTTGGCGATTGGGTACTGCGTCTCGCGCACTGCTGTGTGCCTGCTGAGATGTGCTAACACGAGCCATGCAGAGCAAAACGCCCTCGCTGATATTCGAATATGTCAACAACACCGACTTCCGGAGCCTCTACCCCAAGTTCCAGGACTTTGACGTGCGATTCTACATTTTCGAACTGCTCAAGGCCCTCGACTACTGCCACAGCAAGGGCATCATGCACCGCGATGTCAAGCCGCACAACGTCATGATTGATCATGAGAAGCGAAAGGTAGGCGACGTATACTGGTCCACAAGAAGCGCCGCTGACACCACCTAGTTGCGCTTAATCGACTGGGGTCTAGCCGAATTCTACCATGCAGGAACCGAATACAACGTCCGTGTCGCGTCACGTTACTTCAAGGGCCCGGAGCTGCTAGTTGATTTCCAGGAGTACGACTACTCGCTTGACATGTGGTCGCTGGGCGCCATGTTTGCCTCGATGATCTTCAGGCGGGAACCCTTCTTCCACGGCAACAGTAACTCTGACCAGCTGGTCAAGATCGCCAAGGTGCTCGGGACGGAAGACCTTTTCGACTACCTGGACAAGTACGACATCGAACTGGACGCCCAGTACGACGACATCCTCAGCCGATACCCGAAGAAGCCATGGCATTCGTTTATCAATGCTGAAAACCAGCGCTTTGTTAGCAACGATGCCATCGACTTCCTTGACAAGCTGCTACGATATGACCACCAGGTAAGCTCGAGCAACACGCACGACTTGCCGCTCATGTGTTGACAACTACCAGGAACGACTCACTGCCCAAGAGGCAATGTCACATCCTTATTTTGCTCCCGTCCGACAGGCTGCGCAGCAAAACAGCACCGCGGCATGATTGAGATACCCAATTCACGTGATTAGACCTTATGTAATGGCATAAAAGCACAAGCGACGAAACTTCCACTCAACTCTGTCCATCCCACTTCCGGGCCCTTTTTAGTGCCGGCCGTAGCTGACGTGCCGGCGTACACACAATGCATGAAAATCGGAGTGAAGGATATATAGGGCAAGGCGCTGGGTACTATTCTTGAATAAGCGATATGGGGAGGCAATGGTGCAGCGCAGGCGTATGGTAGCGACGAAAGCTTGAGGGCTGGTTGTCAACACAATGCATAGCCAAGGTGTTAGTGGGTTGCCCAATGGCTCAATGGAGTTGTTTCCTCGAATGCTGTTGACCATTTACATCTTGCCGTGCCGTGTTTACTGTGCTAGCTATACGGAGCCGAGAACGGAGACGCCCCGATACAGTATCGGAGAGGTCCTATCGGAGAGGTCCTATCGGTTGATCCCCATGGTGCATAGCCACGACAGTCGGAGATGCGCACGTCCTGGAGTCTGAACGGTTCCCTCTAGTTGTATAGGCGGGGTCCGGCGCTCGGACTCAATGTGGGGGTGACGCAGGCCGGACTCAGACGACTCACACCCAGGCACTTTTTTGTTAATGTTGCCCCGCACCGCGCTCACTACACTGCGCGCTGCTTGCAGACGAAACCTCGCATATACCAATCCTTATCGGCACAGACTGCAATCGTCGTCGCGGATTTGTACTGCGCTTTACCCTCGCACTCTCGCCCACGCTGAGCGCGTGCTCCCACAGCAACACCACTACTCGACCGCAACCATGGCGCTCAACGCGTCCTCCCACAACGCTACCGGCGAGAAGACGACTCCCAATACCGCACCGCCGCCCCAAGTCGGCGAGGAGGCCAAGAAGGACATTCTTGGCGCCGCTGAACACGACGCCACCGGCCAGCATGCGCCCGGTCGCGAGAACGAAAAGGGCGTAGAGAAGAAGGAAAAGTCCGCCAAGGAACTCGAGAAGGAGAGGAAAAAGGCGGAGAAGGACGCAAAGTTCAAGGCAAAGAAGGCGGCCGCAGCCGGTGCCGCCAAGGACGCCGGCGCTGCTCCTGCCAAAGAGAAGAAGAAGAAGGGTAAAGAGGAGGAGCAACTGCCCGAGTATGTCGAGGAGACACCCAAGGGCGAGAAGAAGCGTCTGCAGAGTCTCGATGGCCCATACACCAAAGCATACATTCCCAAGGTTGTGGAATCTGCGTGGGACGCCTGGTGGGACTCTCAGGGCTTCTTCAAGCCCCAGTTCGCAGAGGATGGCAACACCAAGGGCCCCGGCCACTTTGTCATTCCTATCCCACCACCAAACGTTACGGGTAAGCTGCATTGCGGACACGCGCTTGCGACGAGTCTGCAGGATGTCCTTATCCGATGGCACCGGATGAGGGGCTACACTACCCTCTATCTCCCTGGTTGCGACCATGCCGGTATCGCCACCCAGTCCGTCGTCGAGAAGATGTTGAAGAGGAGAGAAAACAAGACAAGGTATGATCTGGGTCGCCAGAAATTCCTAGAGAGGACTATGGAGTGGAAAGAGGAATACCATCAACATCTTACCCACACTCTGCGAAGAATGGGAGGATCCTTCGACTGGACTCGTGAGGCCTTTACCATGGATGAGAACCTGTCCAAGGCAGTCACCGAGACTTTCGTTCGTCTCCATGAGGACGGCCTGATCTACCGGAGCAATCGCCTCGTGAACTGGTGCACAGCCTTGAACACCGCCTTAAGTACCCTAGAGGTCGACAACAAAGACTTGGCAGGCCCAACCAAGCTCTCTGTTCCGGGATACCAGCGCATGGTTGAGTTCGGTGTCCTCACTCATTTCAAGTACGCCATCGAGGGCACCGACCAGTTTATCGAAATCGCTACTACACGTCCTGAGACCATGCTTGGTGACTCAGGTATCGCCGTCCACCCCAAGGACGACCGCTACAAGCACCTGGTCGGAAAGAAAGCCAAGCATCCATTCGTCGACCGTCTCATGCCCATTGTCGCAGACGAATATGTCGACCCCGAGTTCGGTACTGGTGCTGTGAAGCTGACGCCCGCACACGACCCCAACGATTTCAACCTCGGCAAGAAGCACAAGCTTGAGTTCATCAACATCCTTGTAGGTAGTGTCGCCTGTCCCGTTTTCATTGTGCTAACGACTGTAGAATGACAACGGAACCCTGAACAAGAACGCTGGCCAGTTCGAAGGCGAGAAGCGCTTTGATGTGCGCTACACAGTTGTCGATGCGCTAAAGAAGGAGGGCCTTTTCGTCAAGACGGAGCCAAACCCAATGAAGGTGCCAATCTGCTCGAGATCCGGCGACGTCATCGAACCTATCATGAAGCCTCAGTGGTGGATGAAAATGGAAGGCCTAGCCAAGCCTGCTATTGAAGCTGTCGAGAAGGGTGACATCAAGATCCGCCCTGCTACATCCGAGAAGGTCTACATGCACTGGATGAATAACATTCAGGATTGGTGCTTGTCTCGCCAACTTTGGTGGGGTCATCAAATACCTGCCTACTTCGTCCAGATTGAAGGCGGCGAGGGCGATCGAAGCGAAGACGAACTCTGGATCACTGGTCGCACAGAGGAAGAGGCAAGGGCAAAGGCCGAGAAGAAATTCCCCGGCAAGAAATTCACATTATCACGAGATGAGGACGTGCTTGACACATGGTTCTCCGCGGGACTGTGGCCATTCTCTACGCTGGGCTGGCCGAACCAAACCGCCGATTTCGAAAAACTCTTCCCCACGTCAGTCTTGGAGACTGGATGGGACATTTTGTTCTTCTGGGTTGCTAGGATGATTTTCCTATCCATCTACCTTACTGGAAAGGTTCCGTTCAAGGAAGTCTACTGCCATTCCCTCATTCGTGATTCCGATGGCAGGAAGATGTCCAAGTCACTAGGTAACGTCGTGGACCCCGTGGACATCATGGACGGAATCACTCTTCAGAAGCTCCACGACCAGCTTCGTGCCGGTAACCTGGACCCCAAGGAGTTAAGCAAGGCCGAGAAGTACCAGAAAACAGCTTTCCCTCAGGGTATTCCTGAATGTGGTGCTGATGCGTTGCGCATGGCCCTTGTTGGGTACACCACAGGTGGCGGAGTAAGTGCATCATTCTGCTATCTAGATCCCATACTGACTATTTCTTTTTTTTTAGGACATCTCGTTCGACGTCAACGTCATCCACGGCTACAGAAGATTCTGTAACAAGATCTACCAGGCCACCAAGTATGTCATTGGGCGCCTGGGCGACTCTTTCACACCACAGGAGAAGGTCGCAAAGAGCGGAAAGGAATCTCTGCCCGAGCGCTACATTCTTCACCAGCTCAACGCTGCCGCTAAGAAGATCAACGACCACTTGAACGCGCGCGAGTTCAGTCTTGCTACTCAGGTCGCCTACAAGTACTTCTATGTCTACCTGTGCGATACGTACATCGAGAACAGCAAGGCCATCTTCGATGACGGAAGTGAAGAGCAAAAGGAGAGTGCCAAGCAGACACTCTATACTGCTATCGAGGGTGGTCTTACCATGATCCACCCATTCATGCCCTTCCTGACCGAGGAGCTTTGGCAGCGACTACCGCGAAGGCAAGGTGACAAGACGCCTTCCATCACCGTCGCAACTTTCCCACAATACTCGCAAGAATTCGAGGACGAGACCGCAAATGCCGAATACGAGCTTCTCGTCGACAGCGCAAAGGGTCTGCGCTCCCTCACCGCCGAGTATGCCATCAAGGAGGGCGCATCAACATACATCCAATCCCTCAACGACGCCACACACGCCATCCTCTCCACACCGACATCTCTCCCCTCAATCCGCTCCCTTGCGGGTAAAACTGTCGCCGATATCAAGATCCTGTCTCCTTCCGAAACCGCACCATCAGGCTGCGCTGTCTACACCATCGGCACTTCTGCAACTGCATACCTCGACGTCAAGGGCCGCATTGAGCTCGACAAGGAGATCACAAAGGCGCAAGATAGGCTCACAAAGGCAAACGAGACGATTACCCGCCAGAAGAAGATTATGGATGATGAGTGGGAGCAAAAGGTCAGTGACGCGGTCAAGGAGCAGGAGAGGGAGAAGTTGAAGACTGCGGAGCTCGAGGCTAAGAACTGGGAGGCTAGTATCGAGCAGTTTGAGAAGATGAAGATTGAGTAAGATTATGGCGGGTGGGAACCTCCGCCCAATGAGATGTAAGAAAGCATATGAGGGCGTGATGGTAGATGACGAACTAGCTAGTCCACGGCAGATTTTGATCCTCTTATATTAGCATACACGTAGATGGCAAGAGACGAGCAATCAAAAAAAAATGCATAGCATTCAAATTTGCTGACTTGTGTAATTACCGTGTGTTGTACCTCGATGCAGCGTTGTAACCTATCGATGGAAGCCCAGAGAGATCCCTCCAGCCTGCAGTCGCGCAAAGACGACATAGTAGAAGGAAAGAATATCAAGACTATCATGGTACTAGATAGCTCAAGGGTACGTAGACCACGCAAATCAAAGGCCACAGCACCAGCAACAGCATTAAACAAGGAGAAAGAAACAAACTAAATCAAAATGAAAGGCGGTCTCGCAACTATCCTCGAACGGACCCAGAAAAACAATTTCCATCTCCCATCTTCCTTCTTCTTCTTCTTCTTCTTCTTCTTCTTCTTCTTCTTCTTCTTCTTCTTCTTCCATCTCAATCCTGCCCCCACCGCAGCGGATTCGCACGAACCATGGTCGCACGGGGCGAAAGAACCGGCTCGGAGAACATGTTGCGCATGATGCGCTTCTCCTCGTCGCGCATGACAATTTCGGGGTGTTTTTTATTCGCCTTTTCAATCTCGCGCATTAGTTCCGGGGTCAGCATCGTGGGTTGGCGGTGGCGGGGACGGGGGCGGGGTGGTTTGGCGACTGCGGATGCTGGTGAGGCTGTGGCGGGGGTGGAGGAACGCGTGGGGGAAAGCATGTTGTTGGAGGGTGTAGCGCTGGGGGATATAGTGGTGGGGGAGAGTGCGTAGTTAGGGGAAGGGATGGCGGTGGTTACGAGGATGGTCGGTACAGCCTGAGTCACCGGAGAAGAAGAAGCTTTGTCGTTGGACCCGAGGTGCTGGACAAATTCCCCTGCTCCCATCTTCGCGTCGTGCGCTTCTGCTCTCGTGATGCCGTCTTTGTGGGTACCTGAGGAAGAAGAGGTAGTCGTGATGGGCGTGAGGGATGAGGGAGGAGTTGAAGTAAGGTCTGAGACTTCCATTGAGGATCGAACAGTGGTGGCGGGGCTGCGAGACGGGGACTCGGTTCGCAGAGTCTTGAGGAAGGCGTGGTGCTTGAAGGCTTTGAACCAACGGCGAAGAGTGTATTTTTTGGGCCTGCTCTCCTCGGGGGTTGGAGGGTTGGAGGCAGAGCTGATGGGTGAGAGGCTGGCGTTTGTCATCGTGTCGGCTTTGTGGTGGGCTTTCATTTGTGTATGGTAGTATTCCGTTTGGCTGTATTGAAGGTTAGGATTGCTTTGGGGAAGTTGGAGGGCTTTGCTGGGCTTGGATACGTACTGAGGTATGATGGTTCCTGGGGGTTTAAGAGAAGGGTTGGATTATTTTTCTCAGGTAAAGTTGGAGATGGAGTAAGGAGGAAGGAATATTCTCAAACGGAGGCAAGAAATGGCAGGAATATTTTTCAGACGACAAAAATTGTGGTTGTCACGCCGCAAAAGGGCATCGTGGGTATGGTAGTAAGTGGCCCAGTCCATGACAGACTAGACCTAAGCGGAGGGCTACAACAGAGTGTTTTTCTGCGTCGAAACCAGAATAAAGGCATGGGCCATGGAATTTTGTGCTCGCTGAGACCACGCAGCCAGAGGCATACGATGTGTGCCAGGCTGCCGACGAGAAAAAGGCAAGAGCATCGCGATGGGACCCATGGTTTGGTGGCATATTTGAGTCGCCAAGCAAGTGATTGGACAGTCTGCGACCACCAATGATTGTTTTTGAGTGATATGAATCCCGAGGCCACAGCACCAGCTGGATCAATAGTTATGGCGCCTGGGTTATGTCATAGACGACTTGAAATGAGTGGTCAAGTCGGAAATGGGAGCCTTCTACACAAGAGAATTGCAAATGGCGAAAAAGTGGTATTCCCTGAATGATTCCTACTGCGCCAGCCCAATGCATACATGTTTTTTTTACACCAATATACAAGCGGGTATTTGCTTTACTTGCGCGCTTCCATGGCCTGCTGAAGGGCTTGGGTGGTGGGTTGCGCAGACTGGTTCAGCGGCTTGTCCGGTACGACGACATCCTCGAACTCATCCTGGGAAATGGCATTGATGGTATATGTGTCTGGAAAGCGTGAGTCGGCGCTCTGGGCAGAAGCTAGGGGGGAGCGTACAAATGCCAATCACCAGCGTGCAAATGGCGAAACCAGTAATGGTGTTCTTGATCAGGTACGGCGCGCGGGCTCGCAGCAGGGCCGGCGATGCCCGCATGCGGTCGTCATAGTAGGTGGAGCGGAAGGGTTTGCTGTGCAAGTCAGCGTGGGCACATGATGTGCACGCGGTATATAGCCACACTCACTATCCCATGGTGGCGGCGTCTCGAGGCTCACTGTCTTGCGGGGAAGGAATGGCCCTGGCCCTTCGCCGCGGTGGTGAGTTCCACCACGCTAGTCGGGCTTGGCGGGCAGGCGCACATCATCGCACCTGCAGCCAACGCCTTCCGCGTCACTCACCCTCTCTCGTAGCTGTAGTCAGCAACATCGGTCGCGCACCCCCCCTTTCCTTCTCCACGCTCTCTACGCCTCTTTTAATTGTTAGTTTTGCGGGGAATGGGATAGCCTTTGACGGCACATACCGGCCTTTGTCGCGCTCTTTAGTTTGACTTGGTCGCGCGCGTGAACAAGTCACCACTGCTCTCTACACCCTCCAAGAAAACAAGCCTCTTCAACTGTGTTTTGCGCGCCACCATCGCCATGAGTTCGCAAACCATACAGCAGATGGAGTCGGCCCGGTCGCTCGCGTTAGGCGACGGTAGATATTACCCTACCATCATACCGGGCGTGCTCCCTATCATCGGCTACAGTGAAGACCAAAGCATCGAGATACAGCGCTGGGGCGCAGACTTCCTAGCCGAAGCCTTTGCGTCGCCAACATGGCCCCAGGAGGTCAAGCAGAGCAGCGCGCCCTCGGTGCTGGCTACACTGAAGGCGTACCTCGAGAATATCGAAGACAAGAGCGTCATCAAGAGCGCAATCCAGGCGGCAGCGAGTGTCTACCCGCTTGTATACAAACACACGTAAGTGACTCCCCCCAGGCATCAGATAGAAGCCCCCTCCTTGTGTCAAACATGTCATGCGCGTCCTTGGAATTCCTAATGTTCGCATGCCCTTTGACTGCATCTATGCGAACACTCTCTTATACTTGCATGTGCCCAGTGTTTCCGACCCTAGCGATGCGCAAAACTGGCAGCTTATGGCTGGCATCAAATCCAACATCTTGCGACGAATGGACTCTGCTGCCCCCGGTGTGCGCATATGCTGCGTCAAGTTCCTCCAGCAAGTCGTCCTAGTACAGACTCCAAGCGTGGCAGACCCTAGGGTAAATACCCCTCCCGTTCCAACATCGAAACAGCAATCTCACATCTCGCAGCGCGCCGACCACAACGACATCTCCCTGTCCCTGGTGCCCCGCGATCACCCGCTCATACCGTATGCAAGCCTTGAGGCTGAAGGACATGGACTGTTGGATAGGCTATTGGATATCATACATGGAGACCACAGGTTAGATAGACAGTCGCACACTGCTGGGACCTATCTAACAGGAACTAGTGACGGACTGCTCGTGACTGCTACATTGAACAGCTTGGGCATGCTGATCCATCGCCGACCAAATGCTGCAAATAAGATTTTGAACAGTGTATTCAACTTCAACCCGCTGAAGCTTGCCAATTCGCCCATGACGCCTAAGAACAAGGTCATCATGAAGTCGATTGAGCGCACAACGAGGGCACTGCTCATCAACATCATGAAGAGGTATGTTTGCCTACAGTGTGTGATCGTATCCCAAATGCTCACAAATATAGGAATCCGGAAAACCCAGTAAACGGACGCATACAACAGTTCTTGGAACGCATGCACCGCACGCGCATTGAAGTCTTTGATGAATCTAACCGTAAACGACCAGCACCCACTGAACCGACCGATGGTCTTGATCATGCCAAGAGACAGCGACTGGTTGCTGAGCCTCCAAGTCGTACGCCCTCAGTCCAGCCACTGCCGCCTGGTGAAGTGAGCTGGCGACAGCTATACACTCTCAATTCTGAAGGCAGTACGGCCAACTTTGACGTGCAAAATTTCAAGGATCCTGAGCAATTGCTGAGAATCGTGGTGCCTGTTCTGCAATCGGTAAACCCGCAAAAGCTTGAGCAAGCTATCAGCGTATGTGTAATCCCTTGATTTTCTGTCATCAATGCTAACATCTGTCTAGGCCGTACGCGCTCGCTACCAGACACTACGCCAGAATGCTGCAAGTCTGCCCGCGCAACCACCCAACCCCCCCGCCGCAGAAGACGAAGAGGAATACGAGCCGGACTTTGAGCCTGAAGATGCGGAGCAGCTCATCAACAAGCTCGACGGCCTTCCTTCAAATCCCTTTCCCTCTCAATCGGGTCCATCCACTGCTCTAGCACCCTACAAGCTGCCTGAAGCACCTCCGTTATCCGAGCAGGATGTTCAGAAGTACGGTGATATGACCGTACATCGAGCTTTCGGCATGCTGAGCAGTGTAGATGAGACCCAGAAGAGCAGGACCACAAAGGGTGGTTTCAACCGTTTAGCAGCGACCGACTATAACCGAGATGCCTGGATCACAATACTATCGAGATTAGCCACACGGGCCAGTGCCGGTCTTGACGACCCCGACGAAGGTATCAAAGACGAGTACGCAGTCAAGAGTGCACGAGGCAACACGAAGATCAGCGATTCAGTACGGGATGGACTATATCAATACATCCTGTACGACTGGAAGAGACGTATCGATGTGGCCATCTCCTGGTTGAATGAGGAATGGTACAATGACATGGTTCTCACTCAGATCGAGGAGGCTCCCATCGCCAACGGTACCGTCAACGGCGTTCCCCCATCCAAGCCCCCGAGAGGAAACTACCACCGCTGCGCGCTTCGCCTCATTGACGGTATCCTCCCATACATTGAGCACACGGACAAAATCCTCCTGCGCTTTCTCTCTGAGATTCCTTCCATCGACTACACCATTCTGGTCCGCCTTAAGAAGATGGCCGAGGACCCCGAACGCATCGACCTGGCATGCAACGCGCTGCATTATCTCTACATGTTCCGCCCGCCTGTCCGCAAGATCGTTGTTGACATCCTGACCGAGATGTGGCATGAGAACGACAGGGCGAAGCCCAGTGCGCGCAAATTGTTGGTTAGGTGGAGGCCCGAGGTTCTGAATGATGAGAAGGCCGGCACACCGCTATTGATCAAGACAGAGAGTACAGGTGGTGAGGGACAGGCTATCAAAGAGAGTGCGAATGGCGCGTTAGAAGTCAAGGCTGCTTCATAATGAAGAGACATAATATGTAAAAGGGGAAGAAGAAAGCATCTTGACCCCTCAATGAAAGAATGAGCGAAGGAGCAGTCAGAGAACAGCACATCATTCCCAAAAGGAAGCTCAAGTGCTAAGAATGCGCATGTCACGAATTCTCATAGAGATGGCGCGAGGGTATTTCGGGATCTCGACCACCGGGCTTTTCACTTGGATTCGTCTTGAATTTTTCTCATCAGTTGTATACCTATATCAAAAGTGATTCGTGCTACGAAGAACGTGGTAGGGAAGTGGAGGGCAAGGCCACCAAGAGATGGGAAAAAAAAACTTGTTGATGAAAGGACCGGATAGCATGGTGTACATCAATCGATCGGAGAAACAGTATTGCCACTATGCGTTTTTGCTCAATTTTTCCTTGTTCTACGTTTAGATGAGGTTATCTGGTTGGTGCAAAGGGTGATGATGAGTTGAGAGTATGGTGTTTTGAGGGAGCTTATGGAAGCTGGATGAGAAGGGATTGGGGTAGTAACTAGACTGAGAATTTTGAAGTTCGATAGATAATGCTGTCATATCTTTCAAAGTTGATCATTGGGAGTTTACTAATTATGGGGATTGTGACGTGAGGTCGTGGACGGCTTGATGTCGCCCGCGGCTTTCCGGCGGCTAGACGTAGGCGTGCCTCTGCCTGTACACCGGCATCAAGCCCGCACACTTAAGGTTGCCAATGCCGCAACAGCACTGCGACAACTACGTACTTATATCATGATGCGTGACCTTTTCGTATTCCGAGGAACCCACGACATCTTTTCTGAGACTCAACTACAAGCAAGGATTGACCGTGACTATGACTGGTTTTGCCAAGATGACCCAAGCTCGGCAGATCCCCCTCGTAGCCTCAACTTACGGAGGCTCTTGGCCTTGGTAAGAACCCAAGACTTGCTTCATGCTCACGTATCGCCAACGAGCCAAGGAAGCGTTGGGCCAAGAAGTCTGCTTGAGCAGATTTTTCGGTGTGCTACGGATACGTCAGCCTTACGTCCATTTCCAGGACGTGTCTGTCTTTAAGGCGACTTTGGACAGAGCGTTGTAGTGTTAATTGCTCGAATTGAGTTTTTGAGGCATGTGGTGTATTTTGGGTGGTCGTTGTGTTCCAATACCGTTTGCGACTCTGAGAGACCAACTACACTTATGGCGCACTGAGGCTTAGGGCTCCTCCGGATCCTAGATGGAAGATGTGAGCAGCTGCCGGTCATACCGGACTTGAAATTATTAATCCGAGTCTGTGTGCTGCAAACAAGCATATTCAAGCTCTTGGACTGAATGTGCCAACCCCATGCCTCTGTCCATGCTGACGGCATGAAACCGCAACTACACAGCTGCATACGACAGCTAATCTGGGCACAAGGTGACGATGGAGTCGTATTCGTCACCCCGCGATGCTTGTGGTCTTGACTATCTCTTGGAATGCCTTCGTCGACTCCTATCTGCTCTCCTTATAACTGAGGTGGTATCAGGCAAAGAGATAGTATCCCACTTACGCTACGAACTCGGCAGTTCTTCTTTAGATATTTCCCTTCTCCTTTAACAAGCCATGTACGCATCTCCGAGGCTTCTCACCAGCAAGTTCTTCATCTCGCTGTGTCTTTTATTGATTGGCTTTCCGTCTCTGCTCTGGTATCATGGAAAATCGCACATCTTTTCTATACCATACCCAAGGCTACAGTCGAAACCGGTCCCGCAGTTCGTCGCTCATGGTGACTCGAAGTGCTTACCGGACGTATCGCCCCAATTCATCGAAACAGCTACAGCCAAGCGCGCGACATGTCGGAAGTACTCGCCTTTTGCCACTGGCAGAGCGCGCATCGCAACCGTCACTGCACAATTCGGTAACCCTGAAGAGCACTATCAGGTCGCGCTTCAAACACATCTTCTACATGCCTTGGTTCACGGCACAGAGGTCAGGGTGATGTGCGATCCCATTGTTGATGACCTGTGGAACAAGCCAGCTTTCATCTTAAACCTCCTCATGCGCGAAATGCTGAAGCCAGAAAGGGAACGTCTCGAATGGATCCAGTGGGTAGACCGCGACACCCTAATCCTCGACCAGTGCCGTCCCATATCGAGCTTCCTGCCGTCCGAGAGAGAGCGTTTTGGTTCATGGTGGCGCCGCGACGACAACGACGAACCGCCTCAATCAAACAAGACATACCTACTCATCACCGAAGACTGGAATGGTCTCAACAACGGCGTCTTTCTACTGCGCGTCAACAGCTGGGCGATCGAACTCTTCACCGCTATCCTCGCTTTCCGACACTACGAGCCCGACGTCGATCTTCCCTTCACCGAACAGTCCGCTATGGACCACGTCCTTCGTACCGATCACTTCAAAGACCAAGCGAGATATGTACCACAGCACTGGTTCAATGGGTATCCAGACGGCAACGCACAGACATTTGAGCAGCGGGAGGATGTAAAAGGATTACACGAACGCCATGTAAGGCGAGGCGACTATTTAGTGCATTTTGCAGGACTTGGAAAGAGGGATAAAGCCATAAAAGAGTGGACTACGATGTTGAACGAGTCTGGAGATGTTTGGAAAGAGAGGAAGGTGCAGAGGGACACGTCACAAGAGATTGAGACTTTTTGGAAAGAATTGGGATATGACAGGTGATTCAAAAAAAAGGACATTGGCGTCTTGCTTGTTGTCGTCGTCGTCGGTATGATCGCAAAGAAGACACTGTGCCAACGCATTCAATGAGTCTCGCGCTAAGCTTTTCGGGGGCATATACGCGAAGGTCCCATTCTTTTGAATTAAAGGGAGTACAAAGGCCTCTCGGGTACTTCGGATGAATAAGAAAGAGATCCAGTCATGCGTACCACTGCTCTGCCACACATCTATTAGCCTCCGATACTACAGAGGCTATCGGTCTCATCTCAAATGGCAAGCTCCTGTGATATCATCGCACCATTCTTTCGCGTGCACTTTAGATTTGCCTCGTGGCGAGCGTGGTGGGGGAAGAAGCAAAAAGATGGCTTCGCGGACGAGTGTTCGAGTCCCGCCTAGCACGACATATCGGGGGCCTAGTAGCCTTTCTAGCACACCACCACTGACGTTGAAAGTGAGATCTAAAACTGAGGTAAGTCGCTTTATGTTGGGAGTGCTGCATACCAGTAATTCGGCCTGATGCTGTGTTCCTGACACGTATGAGCGTTCGAAACGAGCAGGGTCCACCGTATTTGCCATTGAATGGCTGGAAGTTGGTTTTCTGGCAAATTTGCATGCTTGCTTGCATGTGAGAATCGACTGGGACTGGAGGGCTTGGGGCGCAGTGGGAGTGGAGACTGCATCATTACGCGCAAGCGTAGGGGAGCCTCATGTTTGCATGACTCGTGCTGAGAAGTTCGCACGAGGTTCGTGATCGCCACGCGCCAAGAGGGGTAATAGTGCTCTGGGTTGACCTTCTATTTACCGCGGTCCATCATCAAAATTCCAACAGCGACATACATGCGCTTTGATACGACTTGCTAATTTACTTAGAACACAATCAGCTCATGTTCTCCAGGACAGAAATGGTCACGGCCGCGGCCCGCCCATTGGGGCAACGAATGGCGATGCCGTCTGGTCCGTGAGCCTCCCCCAACATGTCATCCACCCGAGCTAAGTGGCATCGCCATAGTTTCCTACAGGCTTCGGGTCTCCCGTTGCCAGGTCGCGACCGCATATTCCTCGAGTCACGGCTGCGGGACGACTGGTGTAAGCTGTTACGACTTCACCCGCATGCTCAGGTGTTCCTAGTGTCTTGCCTTGTAACACATCTCTACCAGGAACCACCGGCGTAGCACCGAAGCCACTTTCCATCTCTTTCCACTCAGCACCTGATTTACGGTAACATTCGTTCTTCACTCGTACCGCTTTTTATACCGCAAACTCTTCCTGGCCACCATCCAACACTTGCCACATCAACTCGGCTATTAATTGGAGGACTCGATCCCGGGTCGAAGCTGACAGGTAAATGCCCGGTCCAATCCACGCTATTGCCGGTTCCACAAGTGTCAAAGCTAGACGTCCGCCCTGGGCCCAAAGCGCAGATCATCCAAGGCGCACAGCTCCATCGAAATTGGCGCTTGCGACTCTTAGGGTGCTTAGCAAGTGGCTTCTGGATCCGGGGGACCTGAATTTCTCAGCGATCTCTTCTTTGCCGGATCACTTCGACTCAGGACACTGCGCCAACACCCCAGACTCCCACAGCGACAGCCCACTACGATACCCCAGAGCGACACTCCCCAAGCAACATCCCAGAGCGCCCGTCAATGAAGTTCCTGGTGACCAGAGAAGCCCCGATATCACAGTATAATGCCGTTTGAATGCTGAGTTCACATTCGGCTTTCAAGAGATTGCGCACGGCTTGCTGACCGACCACTCGGTTCCTCGAAGTTTTGTGTCTCCAACCAACAATACCTCGCGGCTTCTATTTGCGACCCTGAGTCTGGTTGTACACGCTTTTTTCCAACAACCACTGATTGGTCTTGGCCCAACGCCCAGAGCAACTCACGCCGCGACTACTCCTAGTTCGCTGGTCCGAACTCCAACGCCCGCGACAACTTCGGCGCTTTAGCCAACGCCATACCCATGATGCCAGACGTGCTACAGCCCGAGGCCGGAATATTCTACGGAGTATGCTGGATTGTTGTCATCGTCCGACTGATTTCACGGCGACTTCATCGTGGATCATGGAAGCTTTTACAATTAGATGATTACTTGATTCTTGTGGCGATGGTTTGTGGCCCATGTCTTTGAGCGAACGTATATGCTGATTCTCGCCAGGCTACAGATACTGTGCTCATCGCCATCATGCATGAGATAACGAAAACCAGTAGCAACTTGATACCACCTGGCGACGATATCTCAAAGTACTCCGAGGCCGAAATCAAGACTCGTATATATGGGTCCAAGCTCGTCTTGGTAGTAGAACAGATGCAAATCCTCACGATCTGGCTGGTCAAGGCTTGCCTTCTTATCATGTACAACCGCATGACCCTTGTCTTGCCGCAACACAAGATTGTGATTGGCACTTCTATCTACGTCGCTATATCATTTGTTGTCATGGAGGTATTGTATCTTGGTGTGTGGTGTAGGCCGTTCAACCAATACTGGGCAGTACCCCCAAATTCAAGTAAGCATACCACAGGTACCCAAATGCAAGGTGCTTATCTATTTAGAACAATGCTCTGCGGCAACCAACCACCTCATCACCAACGCTGTCTTCAACATATCCAGCGATCTCATCATACTGAGCATACCCATGCCACTGCTTTTCAAAGTACGCCTGCCAAGGAAGAACAAAATCATCCTATTCGTAATCTTCTGTATTGGAGCTTTCACTATCGTTGCTGCCGCCCTTAACAAGTACTACTCGTTTACACACCCTTTTGGCAATGAGTGGACGATTTGGTACTTGCGCGAATCTTACACAGCTATCCTATGCGCAAACCTCCCACTTACCTACCCCCTGATCCAACGCGTATTTGGCCTTCGCAACTGGAGCTCCAATACCTACGAGGCCGAAAACTCATATACCGTGTCCGTCGCCCAGCCGCAATATTCGACGCAACAGCATACTCGCACTTATTGGCCAGAACCCAGAGCAGAACAGATACCCAGAGGCTTCAGGGATATCTTCCGGCGTACAGAAAGTCAAGAAGACATGAACGGCGGTCTAGGGAAGCAACGAGAAGACCGCGATCCGCAGTTTATCACAAGCGCGATTGAAATGGAGGAGAACCACCATTCTCAACGAGTGTCCAACCTGAGTGCTCCCGTCAGCTGGCGGACCTCTCAAAGTCAGGAGGATGGCATTAAGACCCCTGATCCATATCATGCTGTATGAATGAATGCATGAAGTTTCAAGACCGAAAGTTGTTCCCTTTTGCGCCCACTCGCCGCTAACCACCATTTCAGCTCGCGTCTGCCACGTTTACAGCACGATCACGAGTAAGCCGCGATTTATCAGAGCCTTTGCAATTATGGAGACCTGATCGGCCCGTTGAGTCGATGGTCTCGTGTGTTCGTCATCGCGTCGCGCCTATCCTTAGAGCACCATGATGGATGTACCGCATTCGGAACCCAAGCCATCACGGTACACCGGTACTCACAAGACATACGATATCGGAGCATTGTGTTGCTCAAATCCTCGCAGGATAGCCCTTTTCGTTTCATAGTAACTCGATGCCTGCAAACCCTACCACTATGCATATTCACGACGTTCTGATTATCGGTGCTGGACCAGCTGGCCTAGCGGTCGCAGCGCGACTCCACGAGCAGACACCATCGGCGACCTTCACGGACGATGAGCATCAGCGATACCACTGGATCAAGAAACATGGCCAAAAGATGAACATCAAGAACTATCGAAAGAACAAGGACTCGTTGCTGACGCCGCCTTCAACTCCAGGCAGTTCAAACTGTGGATGCTCGCAGCGACCAGAAGAAGCAATAGACATGCTAGTTCTCGATGCCGATGGAGCAGACTGGATGTCGAAATGGAAGCGACTCTTCAAAACATTCCACATCGATTACCTCCGAAGCCCCATGTTCTTCCACGTTGATCCCGCCGATCGAGACGCGCTGCTCGGCTACACATACGAGAATGAAAGAGAGAAGGATATACAAGCTCTACCCGGCGTGGCGGGCAAGGAAGTCAGCAAGCACAAGAAAAAGAAGAAGTTGAAGCAAGGAAGGTTTCTGGGCGGAGCACCGGACGTTGATGAAAGAGATCGCAAAGACTATTTCGTGCCTCGAACAGACTTGTTCGATGCGCACTGCGATGAAGTCATCCGGCGGTATCGACTGGGCAAAGATATGCTTCGACAAGAAAGCGTGATAGATATCGAGTATGATGAGATATCGAAGTTTGCAGATGCCGAGCACGATAGTGTCATCTCGGACGACGGTTCAGACGACGATAGGAAAATATTCCGTGTAGTCACCAACCAAGGTGTACGGTATGCGCACCTTGTTATCCTGGCCGTCGGCGCTGGAAATGCGCCATCAATACCTCAAGTACCTGGCCTCCCAAATACCCACCCACACGAAGGTTTCGCGCATGCGATGCAGATCAAGCAGTTCCCTGCGACACACGTGACAGCCAAGATCAAGGCTCGTCAAAACACAAACATGCTCATTGTAGGCGGAGGCCTAACGAGCATCCAACTCGCGGATCTAGCACTCAAGCGCGGCGTAAGCAAAGTGTGGATGCTTATGCGCGGTCCACTCAAGGTGAAACACTTCGACGTAGACCTGGAGTGGGTGGGCAAGTTCCGAAACTTTAAACAAGCCGCGTTCTGGACCGCGGACACCGACGAAGGTACGTTTGTTTTGCAAGCACTAAGCTAACAGGCGAGGCCATTCAAAAGGCTGACATGTACATTTCCACAGAGCGGTGGGAGATGATGGTCCAAGCCCGAAATGGCGGTAGCATGACGCCTCGTTACCGCAAGATCCTCGACACGCACGTCGCCCATGGCAAGATTGCTTTACACACGCACACCACCTTGCAATCATTGTACTGGGACTCTTTATCAAAGACATGGGCATGCGAGACTTCGTCTCCGGAAACCAAGCTTCCACCGCTTGATTACATCGTCTTTGCCACAGGTATCCAATCCGATATCCGCACCATCCCCTTTCTCCAAACAATCCAGAAACAGCATGCAATCAAGTACGTCGGCGGTTTACCTTGTCTAAACGAGGACCTCATGTGGAATGACGATGTTCCGTTGTTCGTTACAGGGAGGCTTGCGGGGCTTAGGCTGGGACCTGGGGCGCCGAATCTGGTCGGCGCGAGAGTAGGTGCAGAGCGGATTGCGTGGAATGTGGATGATGCGTTGAAGAGCTTGGGGAGGAAGCGGAGTGTGGTGCTGAATGGGGAGAGGAGTGAGAGTGGAGATGAGAGGATGGAGGCGTATGCCACGGCGAGGGATAATAGGTTTGGAAGCTTGATGGAGATGGGTGGTTGATGGTGGGTGTTGGATTATGTGTGTTGCATCCGCGCTGTTACCTTAGAAACAATACAATAGAGTCTGTTTCCTCGAATAGAGACAAAAGAAAACTATATGCTGAACATCTTTTGATGAGGCGTGCATCGCAGCCTTTGAAGTTGTACGTCATCGTGATGAATGTGCGAGCTGCAAATACCTACAGACAGTGAATCTGAGACATGGAATACCCAGCGCTCATCTATGATATGCCGATGTTTTGTCATGGCTGAACCTCTTAGTACCTAGGTAGATGTGACAAAGCCTTCTATCCGAAATTCAATTCGTACCTAAGTAGGCTCTCCGTAGCATTAGTCAATGATCGAGGCAACGCCCAAAATCGCACAAACACCAGCATGGCCAAGGTCGAAAATAATCTTCCCAGTCGTTGTCGCGTTTCGGGAAATATCGCTTTCGCGTTGCTGCTGACGAGGCAATGCGGAACCGACGAGCCCTAGACTCGGCTATTGCTCGGCTGGCAGGATACCTGCAACTCTCCTACCATCAAATACCCTCGCAGCATTATCTATATATTCTATCTTCCCTACCCACAAATGGTTTCAGGCGGCAATGCAAGTGTTCGATAAAGTCGTATGGATCCATTGCTGATTGAGTCAGGACGAGAACATACCTGCGGTAGTCTCCCTGGCGGCCGGCGGTGTTGCTGGTGGTGTAGAAGGGTTTCTTTCGGTACGTCCCGAAAGAGGCATGCCGCATCGTTGTCGCGTGACTTATGCTGTCGCAGTATCCTTTGGAATTCGCGAAGACGCGCGTGCAACTGAGGGCTGAGAGGGGTGTACCGACACCGCGGAACCCTTTCCTTGTCGTGACCCAAGTGTACCAGCAAGAGGGTATCAGAGCGCTCTATAAGGGTTGCGGTGCGTTAGTATTTGTAAGTCTATATTTCTCCATATACATGCGCTCAGCCTCTCGCGGAGTTTTGTCCTTTTAAGCGGCTATCTCATCTTGTGTGTGATCGGGTGTACTTGCTCGAAAGTTCCCGTTACCTATACATGCACGCTTGGAGCATCGAGACCAACACACAACCAGGGTTCAATCGGGAAAGATGGCGTCAGGTTTCTCTTTTTCGACCAGATTAAAACCTCTTTTGCCGATCCAGAAACCGGCACTCTCTCCCCTTTGCGCAATCTACTCGCGGGTATGACGGCGGGAGTAGTCGCATCGATAACCGCAGTTACGCCTACCGAACGCATCAAGACTGCACTCATAGACGACGCTAGGAACGAAAAACGCTTTCGCTCGGGCCTCCACGCTACTGCCACGATCTGGAAAGAGGACGGAATTCTAGGTCTTTACCGTGGGTTCGCTGGTACCACGCTCAAGCAAGCGTCCGCCACTGCTTTTCGAATGGGCACGTACAACATCCTCAAGGACTTTGAAAAGACCAAAAACATTGAACAAAACACTGCTGTTAACTTCGCGAATGGATCTGTGGCAGGTGTTGTTACTACGCTTTCGACCCAACCTTTTGACGTCATCAAGACGCGGTCGCAGAGCGCAAAGGGAACGACGACTGCAGAAGCTATCAAGAGTGTGTTGCTAGATTATGGTGTTCGCGGATTCTGGAAAGGTACAACGATGAGATTGGGACGCACGGTGTTCAGTGGTGGTATATTGTTCACGAGCTATGAGGCTGCTGTTAAGATCATTTTGCCGTTGTATCCTGGGACTAGACAGGCTGAAGCTGCATAGAATAATAAAACTATCCTAGATATGACTGCGCTTGCATGAATTGTGCTATCAAGCCTTGACATCGTACTCGTCGATGACACTGATAGGCTTCACGAACTTACCCAGCGGCTTGTATTCCAGATGGTCCAACCCAAATGCTTTCGGTCCTCCAATCTCAATTCCCTTTGCGCTCGTCCAACGCTCACTGGCCGTGATTCCGATGACCGAGACAAGCAATCCGTACCTATATTCGGGTGTCCCAATTGCCTCGCCGTTCTGCGCATCGATGACGGCGATGAGATCTGGAACGATGGCCAGGACATCTTCGTTCTTTTCCTTTCCAGTTTCGCTCTCGCCATTATCAGGTATGCGTATCGCGGCGATATTCTCGTTTTTGAAGGGTATCTTGATCTTGCCATGGTACTCAGCGCCTGTGCCTTCAACGATCACCTCGCCGTACACATGGCCCATGTAGAGCTTGCGCTCTACGCCAACAATTTTACCCTTGAAGAGTACGCGCCCTGTTTCAGCACCACCCACTGCATCGATGATGAACTGAGCGACGTCATCAATCCTGTTTTCCTTGCGCGATCTTGCCACCTCCCGACCTATCCGCCATGATAGCGAAATAGTGTGCTCGACGGCCCATCGCCTTGTCTCGGCACCGGTTACTGGTGCGTCTGCTGTCCCAACAGCACTACCCATCTGGCTCAGTGCTGCTCTGATGACTTGTTCGACTTTGAGATCACTCTTTGCAGTGGGCATGTACAGTGTGTTGCCGTTGCCATCCGCCACCGCTACTGGCGCGAAAACAATCTCTCGCTCGCCAAACACGACGGGTGTTGTCTGCCATTTCGTCGGGTATGCTCGACCCATCCAGTCGCCATCGACGCATGGCACGTTCATGTTGCTTGATGCACCTAGAACAAGACCTTGCAGTCCGTTGGAGCCGCCAATTTCGAGAGGTATGATATGCGTCGCATAGCCTCCTTTGGTAAGCTCGTATAGATGGTTTTGAGCGTCCATCATTCTGCAGTATCGTTAAACTGTATACCCGGCATCGCGAACGTACAACTTACTCATCGGCACATAGCTTCTCAATCCCGACTGTTGGGCTTCCAGCTCCGCCTCCGCTTCCTACTCGTGCGTCGTCTTTCAGATCATCTGGGCTGACGACTCGAACTGTGCCTCCCGATCGGAGTATACCGCGGACCCGAAGCATGGTTGAGTATGGAGAGCCTCCTCCGCCGGTACCCAGTATGTAGCATCCGATTGTTATCCAGTCGAGATCGGTCTCGGATATCCACCATTCACGGTTGTTGACCTTAGGCTTATATCCAGCGATATCGACAGTGGATACTGCGTCAACCTCATCCGCATTTTCTTCGCTCGAAGGTGCGGCGATGGCTTCGGCTGGGCTGCCCTGACAGGTTTCTAGCACTTCCCCATCTTTCGTTACGTTCAAATCCACAAAGTCACTCGCCCGTGCGAAGTCGAAGTCACCGGCAGCTCTGACCATGAACCGTGTCTTGTTAGCGACATATTGCAGAGGGAGATCCTCCACCTCAACGATTGCAACCGTACTCGCTAATGCGCCCGCCTCAACCGTCTTTTGCTTAGCCTCCTCGCATATCTCAGCCAGGAGCTCTTTCTGCGTTTGCTTCTCGGTCGACTTGACCGTATCGATGACAGCACTAACACGTGCCATTGCGGCACCGATTGCGTTCGCTACACCCGACCACTGGGGCTTGATGACGCGGCTCGCGCCCTTTAGCTCGTCTGGTGCTATGACTGCACCTCCGCCGACTAGAAGAACAGGAAGATCTTCGGGTGAGGTTTTCATCGTGTCTATGATGCTCTCAAGCATCCGCTTTGTCTCGGTTTTGAAAGCCTCCAGGTCTTCCCCTTGGAGCTTTCCTCGCACCTTTCCTGGCTCCCCTATAGCAAGGGAAGAGGAGGCTGCAACAGTATAGTCGGTAGCTGTCGCCACGTCGCCACCAAATACGAGTGCCTTCTCGGGAAGTTTGTATCCCACAGACTCTGGCCCAACCCTCATTTGCCCCTCGACTCGTCTCACCAAGCTGCCACCTCCTAGTCCTATGCTCTTTACATCTGGATATGAGAAGTTCATTCTTACACCAGACAGCTCTGAGTATGCAGCTTGCTGCCTTGGAAAGCCGTTCGCGAGCAACAAGCCCACGTCGGTAGTGGTTCCACCAACGTCAACGACCATCATTGCCTCGCCCTTCTCTTGCTTCCCAATGAGGAATGCAGCGCCACGCATACTGTTCGTCGGACCAGAACTAAACGTACGAATTGGCAGTCGACTTGCTGCTTCACCACTCAGAATCGTACCATCGTTCTGAGTGATAAACACTGGGCAGTCGAGCCCGAGTTTCTTGATCGGTGTTTGGAACGATGCAATCGTCTTCCTGGCAAAGGATAGAATCGAAGCATTGAGTATAGCAGCATTCTCGCGTTCAAGGAAACCAAGATTTGCTACCGTCTTACTCAAAACAATGTCTACTGTGTTCCCTAACTCGCGTTTAATGATGTCTGCAGTCCGTTCTTCCTGCTTCTCGATTGTATCGATTGGGCTGAAGACACCATTCACCACGATGCTCTTGATACCCCTTTCCTTTATCATCTTGCACTGTTCTATAATCTCTTGCTCTTCAATGTCGGAGATCAAACTTCCGTCTACCTCCAGACCTCCCTTGATGAGCGCATAGTGGCCGAGTATGATCGTGCGTAGGGAGGCAGGCCAATCGACGCATGGCGGCGCATGCTTGCTGAATGGGCCAGAAAGACGAATCACAGCGACTTGTGAAAGACGTGTTCGGTCTCGAGTGACTACTGCGTTTACAAAGTGGGTAGTACCTATGGTCACGCTGGCTACGGAAGCTGGGTCCACGGAAGCGGATTTGAACATGGTGGTGATGGCGTTGGCGATGCCATGGCTTGGATCGGTTGTAGTTGGCGCTTTGTGCCTAAAGGTTCATGTAAGCTTTTATGCTCGTATGTGCGATGTAAATTTGCTCTTGTCATTAAGATGAGCGTCTATCAAGGCTGGTAGGGGGCTAAGCGATGCAGTATGTTCGCAAGCGCTGTAGCAAGAGAGCCCTACCAAGCAACAATTCCCCGCCCTTCCTCATCCGACCTCGTAGGATCAATGATGACTCCATCTGTGTTCGTGCTACGGCCAGGAATCAGTTTCGGGATTCAGATGTGTCTGGTGTGCGCATGCATACCCGCCAACATCAACGCCTATCCGTAAATTTTTCTCTAGAGACATCGTGGCCGAGGACCCAATAAGTGAACAAAATCGAGTTTATTATACAGAAATGAGGAATGCCTGTCAAGTCACTGTTTCCCCGTCATGATGCCGTTTAGATCTGATAAGATTTCGTTGGTGGGGCGAGATAGGTCCGGAGGCCGGGCAAGCCCCCGAAGTCGCCCGCGAAGTTCGCAGGCTCCTGCCCTTTCCCGCCTTCGCCCACAGGTGCCCCCACCCTTCACGGCTAGGGCTTCATCTAATATGGCTTGCCACTCAGGACCTGTTTCTTGGCCATATCAAACGATGCGCCTCAAAAACTGGCTTTACTTGCCGATCTCTGCACACCAGTGATCAGATAAGATAGCCGGCCTGCGGCCTACCCCTCTTTGCCAACGGCTAACGCGCCTTGATCATCTGGGCATTAACTTATCGCTCGTCCCCATGCTCAACGTTACTTCACTAGACATGGGATGGGTGCGAGACGGGCTCGGTGGTAGCTATTTGATGCCGAGTGATAAACATGGGTTGTTATGTTACGCTGGCGGAACTTATCTGTAGCCTCAACCACGATTCCTTCCTGTCGAGCCTACTGAGTTTCATGTTTCATTGATGATTGAAGATGACATTGAGATACCGACTAGCAGCAATTAATGCAAAGATCCGTTTGCGCGGAGATGATGAGAAGCACGAACAAACCGACGCATGGAGTAATCGCGATCTTATCCCCCTCCCACCAGAACGACGAACATGGGGTTGGTTCAACTTCTTCGGGTTCTGGTCTATCGCGTCGTTGAATCTTGCAAACTGGCAAACACCGAGTACATTCTTAGGTACGATGGTGGTACAAGTGATAATCTTTGACGTTTGGTGGCTGACTTCCAGGAAGCGATGGGTCTCTCTGTCCCGCAATCCATGCTCATCATTGTCATCAGTCGCATCTTGATCGCACTTTTCTCGACGATTATCGCTTGGATTGGATTGAAGTGGCATATCGGGTTCACTGTACAGAATCGGTAGGTAATGCCAACGTACGAACTGATTGTAAGACATATACTGACCTCGTACCCCAACGTTTCAGGTACAGCTGGGGGATGCGCGGAAGTTTCATACCGTTACTGCAAAGGATCTTGCTGAATTTCATCTGGAATGCCGTACAATGTAAGCAAAACAGCTGTATCTCTACAACTGAAGAAGTGGAACCTAAAAGAACCTGCAGGCTGGAACGGGGGCCGTTTAGTTGCCGTATGTCTAACCGCAATCTGGCCATCCTACGCGCGCATGCCCAATACCTTCAGTCCGAACTTCCCCGCCACTACCGACCAGTTCGTCGGCTTTGTAGTATTCTGGTTTATATCAACCCCGTTCCTCTGGCTACGTCCTGAGAAATTCAAAATTCCGTTTCTCGTAGTATGCACTTGGTGCGGAGCCGGGATGTTAGCATGGATGATCTGGGGTCTAGTCACCGCGAAAGGCGTAGGACCGCTCTGGTACTCTGGCCAAACGGTCCCAGATAGCTCAGCCTGGAACACCTCGTGGCTCATCATGGCCGGCATCAATCAGAGTATCGGCGGGCTCGCGGCAGGCATCACCAACGGAAGCGACTTTTCACGTTATGCAAGCGCAAGAAGGCACTATATCTACGGCACTATCAGCAGCTGCGTCATCACCGGTGTTTTGGTCTCGCTAGTTGGTCTTGTGACCGCGGCCTCCGGGCAAAATATATACGGCCAGGTATACTGGTAAGTTTTGAATATACGAGGTGCGTATGAGGCAGATACACTGACTTCGCACCTCCACAACTGCAGGAATCCTCCCGACCTACTGATGCGTATGATGGATGATGGAAACGGGTCATCGCGAGCCCGCGCCGGTGTGTTCTTCCTGGCCGCAGGCTTCGCGTTTACCGCCATGTTTGAGAATATCTGCGGTAACGCAATCGCTGGTGGTATAGACCTGGCCGGGCTCTTTCCACGTTACATCGATATCCGTCGCGGTGCTATCATTACCTTTGTGGCTGCATGGATCGTACAGCCGTGGCAACTGATCAACCGCGCCACCACCTTCATTGCCGTACTTTCTTCGTTCTCGGTTTTCTTGGCTCCGATCATTGGAATCATGACGTGCGACTATTATATCTTGAGAAAGAGGAGGATCCGTTTAAGTCACTTGTACCGAACAAGGGATTCGGCATATTATTTCTCCAAAGGCTTCAACTGGCGCGCGATACCATCGTGGTTATGTGGCTGGGCGCCCACAATAGGAGGGCTAGTTGTGACAGTAAGGGGAGATGCTAATCCTTCACGGGCATTGGTAGAGCTGTATTACATGGCTTTCTTGATCGGTAAGTAATTGAGGAAATCGTGAAGGATCAGAAGCTTACTCAAGTTTTCGCAGGTTTCTTCATTAGCGCATTCGTGTTCTACTTATTAAATCTCGTCTTCCCCGTTCCCGACATGGACGAAATGGATCACGTTGATCTATACGGTACATTCACCGAAGCGGAAGCTAGACGAGTTGGTGTCGCTCCACTCGACGAGGGCTACTCATTGGGAATGGCGACAAGACCAAGATCCAAGGATCATGTTGTTATTTCTGGAAAGAAGGATGTTGAGGCGGGGGTGGCGCATTGATTAAAATATGTACTTGGTTATGCGTAGACAGGCGTCAAAACGGCATACACGCAGCTCCTCTGGCATCCACTGAGCAGTGGATGCACCAGGATCAGGACTTTCAACAATAGCTTCGATGCGTTGAATAATATATGGTCTCTTGCGAGCCTGGGTATCGCCTGGAAAATACATCTCAGCGTTTTAATAGCATTTGTCTTATGATAAGACTTCTCTTCACCAGGTTATTTGAGCACGCACATCTAACACTGCTCATGTGTCTTCCGATCTCGACATTGCTTGCCCCTGCGACACTGTCTGTGGGACAAAACTTAGAAGTGGTACCTCACAATTGAACAGCGCTCGTCCCAGACATCAGCAATCAGGATCTTATTTCTGCGTTCACAACAAAGCACAAGGCATTAGCAGCTTATATTAGTGGATCATCCACGAGGATGAAACAAGTTGCAGGTGCAGTAACAAGTCAGCCAAGTTTTCGTCAAGTGCTCGCATATACACACACACACACACACACACAAATAGCGAAAAAAAAGCTCGAAACATTTCTCGAATTTCGCTAGACGGAGAGAAACGAGCGCATTAAGATAGCAGCTCTAGGGTATCCCAAAATGACAATAAAAAGGCTTTGAGGCCAGCATGTAAAAACAACGCCCGGTGAAAATAATACCTATCCCACTTCCCAATTATCCAAGTACGACCTGCTCCTTCTTTACTCTCCGTCTTTGGGAAAATTAGACACCAGAAGTGGGAAAACAAGAGTCTTTACATGACAATGTACGAACATCTTTCCCCCTCCACCGTCACCTCCCGCACAGAGAAACAGTAAAGTTGACTCTTCCTTTAACATGACATCCTACTTACGCACTCTCCTCACTCCCCTCCCCACTACTAAAGTAACTCTGATCCAGTTTCAAGATCCACTCAATCTTCTCCCTCTCACTGCGCGCGCGAAAGATATACGTGTTACTTTTTGCGAAAACCGCAAAGACGACATCTTTATGCACACCCGCGCCACCACTGCCATTTGCACTATTGCTGTGCTGCTGCTGTTGGCTTGATGAAGAGGAGCCACCGAGTAGCTTTGCAATCTGCGGCGAGTGGTCGATGCGTGCGGTGCTGATGTTGATAGCGTTGATTTCGTCGCCATCGGTCGAGTAGATGTGGAGATAGGGCTTTCGTAGCTCGACGTAGCGGCGCGTCCAGCGCGTGTTTGTGGGGTCCGGGGTGAGCAGGTAGGACGCTTTCATCAGATTGGGGTTTTTGGATATGAAGCGTACGGTGGCGGTAAGGCTGGGTGTCGGACTGGGCGAGGGAGACGAAGAGCGTGGTGCGAAGGCGGCGCCGTTCGTGGGGGGCTCGAGGTTGGTTGAGTTTAGTATGACTTCTGCGGGGGCTTTCTTGGTTTTCCAGAGGGATATTATGCGTTGAAGGAGCTCTTTTTGTGCGTCATTTAGGGGCTTGTCTTTTGATGATGCAAGGGCCGAGGTGGGTATGCTGAGGGCTTTGGAAGACAGGACCGATCGCGCCGTTTCTATTTCGGCGATGCGGCGGCGGCGCTTTTCGACATTGATGAAGTCGCGCACGAGGGAAACGCCTCGTGGTGTCCAGCCTGCGAGCTGTTCTTCGCCTTTTATGTAATCGTCTTTTGTGTTCATCCGCCAAAGATCTGTCGCACGCTTTACTGATGTTGGGCGGATGGCCACATTAAAGATACCTACTGTTGAATGAACAATCTTGACCGTGTTCCAGATGCTGGCTAGCGAAAAGAGTGACGTTGGACGCATGTACGAGCGGCCACGGATTTGCACAAAGAGATCGAAGGAGAAAGTCATAGGCTCGATGAGTTTGGAGGAGGTAACATCGAAAAGAAGAGTAGCTCGGACGCGGAAGTTGTCTTTCGTCGCACGGTCGAGAATTTGCGAGGCGTGTGCAGTGCTGTCCCACCGTCCCACGAACTTGACATTCGTTGTGCCATCGGCATTGTTTCGGACGACAGGCGGTGAAATGAGATCTACCGGAACTTCCTTGACGGGTGAGCCGTAACTGGGGCAGTTACCTGCAGCATCGACCATGCGGATGTGACCCATGCGGAGAGATTTAACACCTTCCCACTGTATTGTCTCGCCAGAAGTATGGGTAAGATTGACGACGATGCGACGTGCTAGGCCTTGGTGAAGTTGATACACACCTGCGTCCATGATGCTGCTTTGTGTGACCTCAACAGGTTGATATGTGCCATCGTCAGTAATCTCTTGAATTTGTATGCGCGAGAAGATGTCATGTGTGTCTTCGGTATAGAACTCGGATTCCGGTAGACGTGCGTTACGTCGCTTCTGTTTTGGTTTCTCGGCTGAGTCGCGCATATCGTCCCAGCTAAGGAGCATGTCAAGATGGATGTCGGATACCTTTGCGAAAATAGATATCCGAAGGAAGGTGTCGCGCGGGCTTGGATACGGGAGGCTCATGCTGTGAACGCTTTCGAAGCGGATGGGGCTTTCATTGAAGTCGGTAATCCAAGTCGTGGTCGTTGCGCCACTCTCGTCCGAGATACCAGGTACGAATAGAACGGCATGCACTTGTGTGCCCTCTCGTTCAGAGAAGCCGACCATCTCGTGCATACCCACGTTGAACTTCAGCGTAGTTGAGGGCGCCTCGGCAGAAGAAGGCTCTAATGATAACCGGATGATGCCAATGGGGTTCGATGTGTACGGCGATATCACGTCAAGGCTGAAGTCCCGCACTCTTGACTCGAACACGGCAGCAAGTGGAACATCCACATCACCTATCCGTGTAAACTCAGGCATGCAGGGCTCGGAAAATGGCGACTCTGGGTTGAAGTGTTGGAAATACTCCGGTCGGTTCATGTACTGGTGCATTTGGTGCATCCGCCGTACGCGATCGCGGAGTTTCTGTAACGACCACAGATGAACGACCTCGTTCTTGAAATCAATAACGCGTACACCAACGCATGGCTTAGACTGGTTGTCGAGATATTCGTCGTCCTCTCCGGGAATACCCATATTGACCAAGTCGTACGATGAAGGGACCGTGTGGCCAACGTCGACAATGCAGAATTGAAATACAACGCGCTTGTCCATCTGCTGACTCATCACCTGAGCCTCTTTGAGGATCGCAGCGTTTTGCAAAAGAGTCTCCGCCATGGTGACGTATTTCCGCCGCCGCCACTGTTTGAACGCTGTCCAGATGAGCTCGAGCTGCCTTTCGTCCTGTTGGTTTTGTTGTTTTGCTGAGTTTGATGGTTGATTCTCCGTTTCCTCATTCATCTCAGGCGGGATTTCGTGACCAAGTTCTTTCAATTGGCGCTGAAATGCCTCCTTCTGCTCTTTCAACTGCTTCTGCATCTCTTCTTTCGCGGCTCTTAGCTCTTCCAATTCAACCTTGGCCTCATCGGCCTTCAGTTTGGCCTGAAACTCATCCTTCTGTTGGTCCATCTTGTTCTGCATGTCTTCTCGGGTCTCTTCCATCTTTTCGCTGCCTTCTTGTCGTGGGGTAGAAGGCATCGTCAACACAGTATCGAGCGAGAAGTTGTCCAAAGTACCTCCAGAAGCATATTTTTCTCTCACCGGATATGATGACATCGACTCTGTATCACCTTCGTCGCTGAATATCCGGCTTTCGGGTCGCGCTTTTCTCGTCTCACGAAGCCGGCTGAGATCTTCGAATAGGGCCTCGAAATCCTCGTCAGGTAAATTTTCAATGCGTTTGTCGGGCCCCAACCAGGCAGTAAGGGCCTCCCTGCGCGCATAAGAGAATTCCGATTCTCGGCCACGCTGCCAGAACGCAGGCGACGCAGCTCTGGGACTGTCGGGGTCAAAATCGCTGTTTGCTACACTGATTGCGCTGTATGATCTATCATGGCCCGGTCTTGGTGCGGGTGAGGGGGAGCCGCCGAGCTGACCCGCAGTGACGGTATGACGGAGGAGACTGGTCCCTACCTCGGCGCGTTCCGCTCTTGCTTCCTGCGGGTTGTTGAAGCGAAAGATGTGGAAGTCACCAAGGATGATTCGATGACCGCTCTTGAGTAACCTCGGTTTATCAATGCGGACGCCGTTGACCATGACACTAGCCGTTTCTTGAGGTATTACTGTCACTTTGCCGTCCACGTTCTCAAAGTTACAGTGCTCGGCGAGGATCTGCGAACCATTTAAACGTATCTGTGCGGTCTGGCCGTCGACATCGGAGTTTCCAACAGTGGTTGTACCAGGTTTCAGGTTGTAGACCAGGCATTCGGTCAAGAGTGGATCATCACTCAGATTCACCAAGTGCGGCATGTTCTTTGGTGTTGATAAACCAACAAAACCCTTCTCGATGCTGATACCAAGCTCTTCCAATGCCTGCTCCCTCTCTTTGTGGATCTCCTCTGTTTTTTGCAGCTTCTCCTCCCAGGTCTGGTTCAACTCGGTGTAGAGTTTCTCTGATTGATCCAATTGTTCGGCAATCTCTGCCTTGGAGACCTTTTTGGTCGATCCGTCAGACTGTGTAATTGAGACCATCTGTTTTTCTAGAGGGGTATCCGGTGCGTACTGCTCTTCGACGATACCGTTTGAGCCAGCTGCCCCGCCACCGCCGCCTCCACCTCCCCCTAATTGGGAGCGCAGTTTCGATAACTCTTCCTTGAGTTCTCTAATCATGCGTGCATTCGGGTCTTCGTTTACGACGGCGTGGTTTTTGATTCGTTTGGCGGAGTCGGCATATCGGAGGGTCGAAAGTGTCTCTTCGAAATTGATATCGGCGGGGGATATGGCTGCAATCATGGCTGTCATACTGTTTCCTCCGAGCGAATCCTTCAGAAGCCATGTCAAGATGGAATCTCGGTACGGCACTTGTGATTTCTTTTTTCCCTGTGACTGATCTGCCAGCGCAGCAATGACACGACCCAGCGTAGACAAGGATCTGTTGATCTCGGCACCCTCTTTCAGTCGCGCACCAGTTGCACCCGTTGACTGGGCTCTTTCTGATCCTGCCAAATCTACCAGACTAATCTTTGCGACTCTCTCCCCACTCATGCTTGTCTCGACATCGTGGCGCTTCTGGGTAAGGGTAAGGGTGAATACGGCGTGCGATCGGGAGGACGTCTCGTTCATGTTGGTCGCGGCAACGGTACGGGCCTTGTTTCCCTCGTCCATCAAGTTTTCGATTTCCGGGAAGGACTGGACGACCAGCTTGGCCAGATCCTCGACATAAGGACCGGTAGACGGATGCTCTCGGACTCGTAGATTGCCCTTATTCGACGGGTTCAGCAGGTCGCGCACGCGCTCGTTGTAGATTTCCAGATAGGAGACTTCGACGGTGCAGGTCGAGTTCTTATCCTGCTGTAGCCCCTTGATCCTCTCGAACATGTCCTGGCAGATCTTTGGGATGATTCCATATTCGGCCCCATAACCCATCATAGAGTATGACTTTCCAGAACCCGTCTGGCCATATGCGAAAATGCAGTTGTTGTATCCCTGGAAAGCATTGTCGAGCAGCGGCTTGCCGAGATCTTCGTGGAGATTGTCCTGGCCGGCATAATTGGGGGCTTCGCGGTCGAAGGACCAGTACGATCTGTCGAATGCAAAGGTCTTGGTGCCCTCGGCGGCGGCTTTGGCGGCCTTGCCCTTGACTTCGGTGTGCGAGGGGGGAGAGAGGATGGTCTGGTCGCCCTTCATCTGCACGATGCATTGTGCATTGCGCGCCTTTTCTGCTCGCCGTTAGTCGCAGCGACATGTCTGAATTTCCAAATGCCTACCTCTGCCGTTGAAGGGCCTACATCGCACCACGACCTTGATGTTGCCGCCTCCTCCGGACGCCATGATGGGTGCTGTAGACTCGTTGGTAGGTCGAAATCCGGGGTAGTATACAGAAAGGAGATGCCAACGTGGCGGTCGGTTGAAGCAACAATCAGGCGCGGATTCTGCGGGACTTCATGGGCGGCGACGGGAGGGGGCTCGAGGGGGGCGATCTCGTTCGTTTTTGTGTCAGGAGGTGGTGTATGCGCGTAGGAGAGTGGTGTTGTTTGCGGCCCAGGCCCGGAGACAAGTTTACGAGATTGCCTAGGTACGCGATCCTTGCACCCTGCACCCCATCACCTTCGGGACGATCCAGCGAGCTACTGGCGTGCAAAGACCCTGACACGGTTCTGGAACGATGACAGCTCTAGCAGCTCTAGAAATAGGCGCGATATCGTTGAGGATGACGGTCGGCCTTCGTATTCGAGGGGTCCTCTACGGGGCCATGCTCGGTACCTGGCGCTGGGCACCCTGACCCTGCGTCATTCCTGGACATGTCCAAAAATCAACCCATCGCCAGAACCCCCACTGACCGACCACTGTCCGGAACGCGCGCAATTCAATGTCCGCCACGGAAACCACCGACGACATGTTCGCGCCGCCCGTGAACCGCGCCATGAAGGTCCTGGACCGCGCTTTCTTCAAAAAGACCATCCCCACCTCGGCCGCGCGAATCTACAGCCCCAAGGACATATCGCGGTGCAGAAAAGCACTCACAGCGAGCCAGGACACGCTTCCCACCAATCGCGTAGACCCCATACGAGCCGATCCAGACCCAGAAAAAGCGCAAAAGGGAGGCAAATGTCTCCTTCTGCGGCCAGAAGTAGTCCATGGTGGTGAGTCACTCCAGGCGCAAAAGTGCGCCGAAGTACTGAGTCTGAACCCAGGCAGATCGAACGACATGGTCGTCCAATTTGCGCGACCTTGAGCAAGACGGCACACTAGGCGTGATACCCTACCAGCTGCAGCTCGACTACGACTACTTCACCTACTCGGAAATCACGAGCGCTACCATTCCCCCGCCCGAGTCGGTGCACGACGACGAGATACCCCAGGGCTTCGCACTCGCTGGCCATGTTGCCCACCTGAACCTCCGCGAGCGGTACTGGCCGTACAAGCACCTGATCGCGACCGTGCTCGCCGACAAGAACCCCATGGTCAAGACGGTCATCAACAAGCTGGACAACGTAGGCACCGAAAATGCCTTCAGGACCTTCCAGTACGAAGTCCTCCACGGGCCGGACGACATGAACGTCGAGCTGCGTGAGCAAGGCTGCACCTTCAAGTTCGACTTTGCCAAAGTCTACTGGAACACACGCCTGCACACGGAGCACGAGCGCATCTGCAACATGTTCAAAGAAGGCGAGGCCATCTGCGATGTCATGGCCGGCGTAGGCCCCTTCGCCATCCCCTCGGCCAAGAAAAAATGCTTCGTCTGGGCCAACGACCTCAACCCGGAATCCTACAACGCCCTCGTAGGCAACATCAAGACCAACAAAGTGGGCGACTTCGTCCGCTCCTTCAACACCGACGGCGGCGCTTTCATCCGACAGGCCTCGTCCGACCTCCTCACCGGCCCCGACCGCGCCGTACCAATATACCCCAAGACGAAATTCTCCCGCAGCAAACCACAAGAGAACGTGCAACCCGCGCCCCTCAAGACACTCGTCCAGCCCCGCTTCTTCTCCCACTACGTCATGAACCTGCCCGCTTCCGCCATAACCTTCCTCCCCTCATTCATCGGCCTCTACGCCGATATACCGGGCCTACCCCCTGCCCAAGTCAAGAAGTTGCTCGCCGGCCAAAAACTGCCTATGATCCACGTCCATTGCTTCTCCACCAAGAGCGAGGACAATGTGCTTGAGATCAAAGGTATCTGCGAAGAGATTAGCAGGCAGTTGGGCTGTGAGATCACGCCGGATATGGAAGACGTGAATGTGCATGATGTGAGGGATGTGGCACCCAAGAAGAGGATGTTTTGTGCGAGTTTTAGGTTGCCCGAGGAGGTTGCTTTTAGAAAGGTTTGAGGTGTGTTTGTCGTGGTATTAGTAAGGTGACGATATGAGTGTATAAGATGACATTACCATTGTATGTGCATTGACATGTGAAGCGTCACGTACACATTCATCTAGCTTTCCATCCTTCTCTTCATGTCTCATCATATTCGTTTCCCACATTACCCCCAGCTGTCAGCCTTACATGCCCCTTTTCCTTTATAAATCCATCAACATTTCATCCTCGATATCGTCTTCGTCATACTCATTCTCCACTGTATTGCCAGCTCTGTCCTCAACTCTCTCCTTGTCACCCTTTTGCCCTTCTTTTCCCGAGCCGACGAAGCCATCCTTACCGAACCTAGCATCCCCTCTATCACCGCACTGCTTCATCCCCCCCACATCAAGTATCTGCGGTAGCGGAACAGGAACATCGTTGATTCCAGAACCGCACAAGCCACCCTCATCCTGCGCTTCCAGACTATCATCCCTCCGGTCTGCCGGCAGATCCATCAGATCAACTCTCGATCCACCCCACCGCTCATCAAGCGCCCTCTGTACACCTTCATGCAACACACCCCCCACGTCCACACCCTGCACTCTACCAGCCCTCCCACAAAATCCTGCATCCATTTTAACAACCCACATCATAAGCCTACTCTCAGCCATGCGCTCAGTGAAAGCGGCGCCATGCGCATCCTCCGCCGCGTAGCCCCACGCGGGCATGTTGGCGCTCATATCGAGTTTGCGCGCTGATGATACAATATCGTGGGTACTCATGGGAGGAAGAGCAAGGACGAGATTCTGGACACGGAATCCCTTGGGCGTGCGTTCAAGTGGCAGCTTGGAGGACTTTGTGCGTTCGAGGCTGTCAGTGGTGCGGCGGCTGGGGTGGACGTGAGGTTGGACTGAGGATGGTTTGGCAGGTTGGACTGTATTAGGGCGTTGATTTGGGGGGAGAAGCGGGGGCGTGAAAGATGATCTAGGGTTTTCTTGCGAGTAGGCGAGAAAGTAGGCATTCATCTCCTGGACGCTTTGTGTGGGTCGGTCGTTTGAGTTCGTGGCAGAAACCGTGGTGACTTGCTTGGTTCGCGGTGGTATGAGCAATTGATTATGCTTACCCATTGACGATGGGAGGGGTGCATGAGAAGAGTCCGAGTCGGTTTGAGACATTTGGAACCGTTGGCCCACGCTATGGAACCCTGGCGTCGTACTGGTCCCGCTGTATAAACTAGAGGTATCTCTGACATGTGCTGGCCTCTGATGGAATAGCATTGACATTTGGCTTCCGGTGGATGAGGGTCTGGGTGGTCGTTCTCGTTCAGAGTGGGCTTGGAGTTGCTCCATCATACCACGCGGCTCTGCAGATGATGCTCGTGATTCTTCTCGCCGATTTCCTGTGATAAGACGGGTTCTAGTGCTGGTAAAAGATGTCGCAAGTCTGGATTGGATTGGTGGCGCCTGTGAATTGAATGGATTCAGCAATGTCTCATTCGCAACATCGTCTCTCAGAGACCTTGTATTCTGGCCGAAGAAACTACGAATATCTGCATTGTTCTCCGAGTGAATACGGCGATCTGTCGTTTTCTCTGATGACCCTGGTACAGGTCTTCGCTTTTCCGGTGGGTTATCAGCTGCGAACAATGGCACTTCCGGATTGTTCGTTCCCTTCTGTCGATGAGGTTGTTTTGATGGCCGCGGATCTCTAATTGACTGCCCAAAGCACACCTCATTCAATTCGTGCGTCGGTGCTGCGAATGGCTTATTGATATATCGCTGTTTTTTTCGAAAGATACGACTATGTGCTCTTCTTGATGGGCCAAGCGTCTCTGAAGTCCTCTCTCCACGCTGACCGAGTTGTGACGGCGTCATGTTCTGTGGGAGAGTGTCAAGCTGCACGTCGGACCCTATCATATCTGTCTCTGACTGAGCCCTGTTAGGACACCGACGAGATCTATCAATGTGGCCTTCGCCGGTCCAGTCATTAACCGGGAATCCTTTTGACAACGTTGGAGGTAAGTTCTGGATTCTGCGCTCTGATTCATCATCTAAAAGTGGCCGTGCCATATTAGTCTTTGGCAAGGTCTGGGGTGTCAATGGTTCCGCGGAAGTGATTCGACTAGGTGTTGTAGCGACACGGGAAGGGCTAGAAAGCGGATCGAAATTTCCCTGACTTTTGGCTGGGCTCGGCAGTTGCACAGTGATGACAGATTGCTTAGTTTTAATCGCAGCGTTCATGCGAGCAATAGTCCAGGGATTAGATACTTCTGCCGCGCGACGTTCCTCCTCTTCTTCAATCACTGGGGCTTGATCACTCTGCAAGAACTCCAGATCATCCTCGTCGATTCCATACATGCTGGATCTCCACCTTGGCTGTCCTTGTAATGTTTCAAAAACGGGAACTTCGTTCTCATCGGTGGAGTAGTTGACTTCAGATGGAAGAATAGATCGTCCACGAGCAGCTGGTTCCCGGAGCTGACGTTCGGAACTCAGTCGGGCAGATACCAATGACTCAGTGTCGTCGATATTGACAGCAGCTTCGGGATAGTAAGCCTTCAGCAATTTGTCAACAACTCCTAGAACAGCATCGCCATTGTCAAACATGACGTCGTCTTTCGCTGGCTCAACGTTAGGGTCGTAACTATCCGGCGGGCAGATGATGTTCATGCAGACAAAAGGATCCTTGACACCTGCAAGTGAAGGGTGTGACTTGCGGAGTCGGTCTTTGAAGGCCGTGATCAGCTTTTTAATAGTTCCACGACTAGCCGAAACTGGCCTTGCATCGACCGAGATGAAGCTTCCATGATTTGAGGCTTTGGACCCGTTCGCTGTTGGCTTTGGCAGGAAAGCGTGGATCTCAAAGCCGTCCGCTTCTAGCGCGGTCCAATCGCACTGAAGAGCGCAGTCTTTACCGATAATCTTGAGCACGGCGTCTTCTATGTTAGCATCTGCCTTTGGTGCATAGATGAAGTCGCTATTGTTATTCTTCGCCTTGAGCACGCGTAGTCTGAATCGGATGGTTGGTCTAGCGAAAGCGTAGGCTTGCATCAACCGCCGAAGTTTTGCAAGGCATTTTGATGAGTTCTTTATTGCTGCTTGCTTCCGCACAGGCATATGCTCGAAGAATTTGGACGCTTTGACTGTTGTTCCGACAGGGTGCGAATCGTGCTCGATGCTGTGCTCGTCTGTTCGTTAAGTCTTTTCACGCACGCGCTTGTTAATATCAAACTCACGAGTCGAGTTCGCCATTACGGTCATATCTCAACCTTACTGCGACGGGCTCGCCTTCTACTCTGGTAGTGACGCTGAATGAGCCACTCATCTCAGTCATGCTCGACAGAGCCTCGCCGCGGAAACCGAGCCACCTTCCCCCTACCTCTCTCAAGTCATGGAAATCTCTTATCTTACTTGTGCAGTAGCGGCGACACACGAGAGAGCGATCTTCAGCAGGTATGCCATGGCCGTCATCTTTAACCTGGATGGAGTCAATCATGTTGGCAGTGATATCCACGAAGATACTTTTCGCGCGAGCGTCTAAAGCATTATCAATGAGCTCCTTCACCACTGAACTGGGATCGATGAGGACTTGGCCGGATCCGATCTGCCTTGCTGTTGTTGGAGGAAGTGCAGCGATGCCGGGTAACGCGACAATGTTGGTGGCTTCGGCCATGCCCCTCAGCGAGACAATAGTGTCGCGAGAGTGTATCTCGCACAGAAATGAGTGAAGTTAGGTGCGATCCATGATTAAGGGCGCGTCAATGTGAGTTTTTCTATCGTGCCTGCCTCTTGCAATCCGGTTCCCGCCGAGCGGGAAAGAGCCATCGCAGCACTCCCTGCATTGCTTATACAGCACAGCGAAAGCGATAGCTTCCGTGAAAGCTAGGATGTCGATCGCATGCTGATGCACATTCGCCCATTTCGGTTGTTAGGGAAGAGTAAGATGCAGTGTGCGTCATTGCGTCTACGGATGTTTTCAATGTGGCCAATCAGAGCGTGGGACGCCTTAAGATCCTCCTACAGCCTTCGGGGCTCTTAAAGAGTCGCTCTACCACTTGCGATTATAGCATACACAGCTTGGTCGACTTATTTACTTGGATAAGCGGTCGTAATCGCTCGCAGCATCTTGAGTACAGAGCAGACGTCCCGCGCTTATCACACAAGGCTATATCGACCTGGGATTCGTGAACATTCACCACGGGCGAGAAGTGCGCATTCAACATACGAAAATTGGAAGTTGTGCTGATTAATTGTTAGTCCTACAGCATGGCCTACGCCACCGATGCTGCACGGTGGCGAGCTTTGATAGTACGAGACGCGAACGCCAACGGCCATTTCATCTATTCGGTCAAATCTACAAGCATCTACTGCCGTCCAACATGCCCCGGAAGACTAGCACGTAGGGCGAATGTTGACTTCCATGCGACACCGATTGAAGCAGAGGCAGCTGGGTTTAGAGCATGCAAGCGGTGCAAACCCAACACCATCCTCGAAGATCCACAAAAACGGGCAGTAGAGAAAGCATGCGCGTTGATCAAAAAGGCGCTGAAGAACGAGGATGCTAGCGCACTGCGACTCCAAGACTTAGCGAAGAAGGTCAATCTCACACCGCGGTACTTCCATAAGATTTTCAAAGACAAGACTGGCTTGACGCCGAAGGAGTACGCTAAGAAAGCTATCGACCGCAGCAGTCTTAGCACAACCCCTGTATCGACAACGACTACAGAAACAAGCGCGCAGTCGTGGGACTGGGAGAGTTTCGATTTCAACGGATTGCTCGACTCGGGCTACGATTCAGCTCCTCTCAACATGGATGATTTCCCAATGCCCCAAGGCCCGTCTGAAATAGATTCTGCGCTAGAATTCGACGTGACCAGCTTACTTCAGCCCTTGGATGGTGTGTATGAGCCCGCTCAGAATCTCTCCTGGCAGTATGACAGCGAAAATCATACTGGCGACCCTTTCCAACAAGTATCGATGGGCTTCCACTACGATAAGAAGGTGATGCCGTCTATATCGACGCTTGAGCTGGACGCCTGCGACAATTCAACAGGCATGCTGCAAACGTAGTTTTCATAGCATCAGCATGCAACCTATTGTGGCAACAGAGCATGTATCCTCATTGTACCGTGTACTGTGTGCGCTTGCGACCCCAATGTACGATTGTTCGAACAAATCCATCATCTCTCGTTAGAAGCTGAATCGAACGCGCTTTTTAAGCGTAGGGTCATCGTTTGCGCTTCGAGAGGCTCACGATGTGATCGCTCTAGCCATATCCTGTCTTTTGCATCGTCAGCATGAGTCCTGAAACGAAAGTCCTCAATGTATGTAAAGTGAAGATGCTCTTCAGAGACCAAGTTATAAGCAGCGACGGCATAGCATATGTCGATGCTAGCCATACCTTTTCCGGCTCTTCCTAAAGTATTTAATGGTCGATGTACATATCATCTTTTGAGCTTTGTGTGTACGCGCATCGCTGGGATGCTGTGAATGAGAATGTTCGAACGTACCTTTCACAATGAGCATTAAATGCCAGGCTGCAGATTAGTCAAGCGCTCTCATGCCCGAACTCTTTTAGTCCTACGGAGGTGCGGTGCAGAGCGCCCGTCATGCGATGTGTCTGTGTCGTGGTGTCGCGGTGGATGGAAGCAGCTTTGACGATGAAGAAAAGTTAAAGGGATCGGGGGAAGCTGAGAAAACGCCGATGAGGGCCCACATGCACGAAGCGAGGCGCTAACGGCATCCATCGACTAGTTGCTCGGGGCGAGGACTATACAATAAGCGCATTCACAGTATGAGGATTGAACCTGCCAAAGATATGCTTGAAAGATTCGCATAGAAGTTTGCAATGCTGAGGTTGCTGCGCGAGATTTAGATGTCCACACTTTTCGAGTCGCCGCGAAGTTCATGTCTTTCACGAGCCAACTGCCTCCCAAGCACTAAGAGGATCAGCCCAGATTTCCCAGTGTCCAATCTTCCCTTGACTGTCAAAGCCACTGAACCTGTATATGAACTGTTCACCCCATCCCCTCCCTGTTTTCTTACTGGTAAATGTTCCTTTACCAGCTACGCTCACCATGCCCGCCTCAGCATCCACAATGAAGCCCTCTTTCCCCGGAAATGCATCATCAGGCAACGACATGTCCAGCACATCAGTCATCACCTTGAAGTACTCTTCACACCCCTGTTTCCCAGAAAAGGTCTTAGCTAGAAAGGGCAACCGTGACTGTGACCATTCAGGTCCGTGCTCTGTGATCTTGGGCGTGTTGCTGAAATACTGTGATAGGAGGTCTGAGGGAGGGGGAGGCGAGATCAAGGCACGGCAAAAGGAGTGTGTTGTCTCGCGTAGGTTGGTGCTGCGGCTTGATGACATGAATGGCAGGCTGTCCTCTGCAAGGGAAGTCGGTGAATAAGATGTGATGGTGTCGAGGATCTTCCGGTAAGCGAAGCACGTGGGACTGTTGCGTTATGGGGTGCGTTGAGGCAGTCGTGCCGTATGCAGTTTCGCACGCCCCGAGAAGTGATTCGATGCACAAGGATCGTGGCTTGCGTAGAAGGCGGCTATTTTGTGTGTTGGATGGGCTAACGGATTGTCGGTTCAACTTGGTGATGCGGTGGGGCGTCAGCTAAGGATGTGTGTGTGAGACTTTAGTTGGTGAGGTTCAAACGTCAAGAAAATACTCTCC
Organism: Stemphylium lycopersici; assembly: GCA_003268315.1. Classification (NCBI taxonomy): domain Eukaryota; kingdom Fungi; phylum Ascomycota; class Dothideomycetes; order Pleosporales; family Pleosporaceae; genus Stemphylium; species Stemphylium lycopersici. The sequence continues at coordinate 194,836 of QGDG01000015.1, forward strand.
GAAGCGGTAGAAGTATGCTAGAATCATGGGTCTCTGATATTCACACTTCGACCAACGGCGCTTGCAGCTTCGAGGGAGACAGTGAACGATCGCCGATGATTTTGACGTTATGCAGCTAACGATGAAGTCATAGTGATGATCTTCCACAAAAGCACCTGCATCTAGAGACGCTGGTATACCAGATGGCTTTGTCAAAACAATTTCAATTTGTCTGAACGTATTGACCGCTTACCACCATTTCGACAGCAGCTTGTTGCGCGTTATCCAAAAGAACCAGATCTTCACCTTTTGCATAATCACCGTGATACTTATAGCCGCCAATAGTTCCCAAACGCCCCCAGCACACTTTCACATCATACGTCAGCAAGGCTATCGTCTAATCTTTAACGTTGTTACTATATGCAGCTTACGTGCAGTGCCGCTGCGGAAAGCTCCCTCTATTGGCACCAGCGGAGACATTGTGATGAGTCAGATGGAATTTACCGTTACACACGAGCCTCAACAAAGCTAGCACATGAAACGAAGCGAGTCACAGGTCTTAGAGCAGAGGTTCTTGTATTGTCAGAATTAATTAGAGTTCCTCATATCGCAATTTGAAGATAGCTATGGAGGGTAGAGAAGCCTGCTGCCCACTTCCAGGATCCTTTTGCAGATAGTAGTAGTAATAGTAGTAGTGAGGTGCTCGTCTGCGAGCCAAATGTCAAAGCGCAGGTGGTATCCATACCGTATATGACGGTCCTGTGAACGACCGTCGCTAACACAATGAAGCATCGTAATTTATCAAATTCACTTTTCCTTGGGTGTCGCAATCATCTCAGTCCGTCTCCGTGAAAAATGCAGACTTGCCGCGCCATCTGGCTTGCTAGCAAGATCTCCCTAAAGACTTGGTCCATGCCCCCTCGGAAGTGGATCGTGTAGCTGTCAACCTTTCCCTTCCTCCTCTTCTCTCCCCAAACTAGTCTGACTGGCTTCGCATCGTCGCAACGCTTGCCGGTCCTGCTCCCCGGTTTCGCCCAATCTTTCTGGTATTCGTATAATGTCTCCGGCATTGCATCGTCGTTTGGATCACCCTGCTTCCACACGAAGCGCCGCCCACCGTATGTGAAGCGTCGCGGCGACCATGGGATCTTTTGCTGACGGTCTGGATACTCTTTAATCGGTTGCGAAAATGGACCGCGTAGATGGATACACCGCGACTTATATGCCGCATTTCTCGAGTCTGTTGTGTTGCGCTTCTTGTCGATACCGGAGAGAAGGATGGATATGCACGGTTGCGGGAATTCGGCGACACGGAAGAAGTCTGCGGCGTTGACTTGACTATCGTCGCGATGCATGGCTTCGAGTATGTATAATGCATACTTGTCCGAGTAGTCGCGCGCGCTGTATATGTACTTCCTGAAGCCTGATGACCCCGTCCATTCTCGTGTGCGGTGCAAGTTGAACGTAGTCGTTGCTTGAGACGAGTCAAGGAGGGAGTGGTATGGGATTCTCGGTGAGGGCAGCTCGTCGTATGGTGCATATGAGATGGGCGAGTACGAGGTCTGCCATGTGAGAAGGTTTTGGATCTAGGTCATGTCAGTCGTGAGAGCGTGGCATGGCAGAGGCTACTACTTACAGCAGACAGGCTCTCGCTCTCCTCGTCCAGATCTCCATTCGCCCCCCATTGGTTTGGTGCAGGCACGAAGACACATTCGTTCCCCTCTCCGTCTATCTGATCACTCCCGCTCTCTAGGTGTGGCCGTAGTGCACGCTGCCTCTCTCTGTGAATGGTGATTTGGGTCTTGATAATCCGTACTTGTTCGTCTGAGATATCGTCAGGCGAGATGATTGCGTGCGACTGTTCTATTTCGTCTTCTAGGGCCAAGGCCGCCGCCTCATGCTGCTGGTAGGAAGTGTCATATAGCCAGGCATGCTCGGATTCAAACGCAGAGCTCCTCAGTAACTCCAGATGTTCCCGCGATGTGAGTACCGGCAGGCCCATATTGGGTTGTGTGCAGTATTGTAAATCGAGTCAAAGGGATCTTGAATTTCAATATATTCCAGAGTGAAGTGTCGAAGAAGCAAATCCAAAAGGAAATGTGTGGTGTTTCAACTTAGGGCTTGGAAGGATCAGAAGGAATATGGAGGCACACGAGAGATGAGGGAAGGAGGGCTGAACAACATAATCATGCCTAGCGACCAGGCTGGCACCAGCTGATGAAGCAGCACCAGGGAAGACGTGCGTGTAGGGTCGCGCTGAATCCCCGTCACGCCCGCCGCCCCTGTCATACCGACCTTTGCTGCTGCGGAACTTGAGTGTACTGGGGCCAAGTTGCGGTGGCATGGATTTGGAGGCGCATGGCGCTAACCCTATGGGGTAGTGCGAGATTGGCAGTCAATGTTACGGAGCATCGGAACTGGAGCGGGATGTTCGTCTTGATGATTAATGCTTCCTCTTTCTACATGTGCAGCGGGGGTGGTACTCACGTGCCTACGGCGATTCCGGCAACCTGTTATGCCTCTCCGGTGCTAGCATGGCGATAGATAACCACGTTTGCATGTCGCTTCGCTTCGCCCAAGACTTCCAAGGTTGGGTGGAAATTGGCTTCGCGCCCTTTCGTTCGCTCGATCCCGTGCATGTTTGCCTTGCGCTGCGCTGCGCTGCTCTGCGCGTGAGACAGCGCGCCATGCCGCATCCGCCTCCGCCTTGACGAGTCTCACCGTCCCTACAGCACGAAGATGCAGGTGCCTAGCAGGCGTCGGACTCCGAACACGCGGTCTGTTCTGACGTCCAACCCCCTCCAAGGCTGCACCCCTCACCACAAATCCACCATTCGCGACGTCCCGCTAGCAGTCCTGGCTCGCGCCACCTTCACCAGCCATGACCCACAAGCGTCTTCGAGAAATGCTCGAAACACTAGGTACACGAGTCCTCCCTTTCTTACACAGGGTAAATGCAACTTTGCGGTGAGTGGATGCTGTGAAGCGCGCTGGGCATACGAGGGTATCGTGGCCTTGGGATTTGGCTGCTGACGGGCTGACCTACCCCACAATCCTCGCTCGGTTGAGACGGCGCATTCGGCTTGCCATGCGGATGCTAGGATAAGGTAAAGGTCTCTATTACAGTGAATCGCTCAACTGCGTAAGCGCTGCTACTTCCAAAGGTGCGCTGCCTTGTTCTTGCTGGGTGCGGCAGAAAGGCATCTCGTAAGGCTGGAACCGACGACCAGACAGATGGACAACGGGCGGGTCCTTCGCGCAGGGGCCAATCACTTGGGTGTCTAGAGGACACAGATTCCAACAGGACTGCTTCCAAAGTTTCCACGACTCATTTGGGCCAGAGACAGCTAACATCATTTTTTCTGCGGCCTTGAGGTCTTTCGGACGTGTTGAGTCCACGGTGCCCGAGAAACACTATTCATTGGACATTATGGTGAACGATGCACTCTATGGAAATCGGATGGAATCGAGAGGGCAATGTGTATTCAATTGGTCACGACAATGGAGGACCACTGCTTCGGTACGTGCGTTTGACCATACTCTCGGGATCGAAGACGGTTGCCGATGTGTATGGGTGCACAAAAAGCACTCGCCTTCGCTACCTCAAGGGTTAGCCTTCAAGCCCAATCGGATGTGGCTGACTGAATGTCTTATTGGCGCCAGGTAATATCGAGACATCTCCACACCATTCTTTTCCCTATCGCTAGTGTTGCGTCACGTACGCCTTTACTCTAGCGAGTGAAATCGAATCTCGCGTGAATGCGCTTGGCCCGGGACTGACGTTTCCGGAGGACTAGAAAACGTCCATATCGTCCCTCAGGGACAAGGAGGAAAAGAGCCAAGGATGGTATTACGTCGCAGATGATGCGCCCAGAACGGTAAAGACTACAGAAGATACAAGCAGTCCGCAGCAGTGCCCAAAAGGTCGCCGACCATTACCAGGGTAGCTCACCGCTTCGGTTGCGATGTGATACCATCCTGGTGCTACACAGGATGATATAGAATGTCACATTGCCAATATGCAATGCAAGTTACGTAACCACCAACCCTTTGCGAAGTTTTTGGTTACAAAATGCAGGACTCTTTGTGTTGTGAAAGCGTGATTGCAAGAGCACAGCGATCGCAAACTCCACATGTATACTTTGGACGCAGTCAGGAATCTCTCAACGCGACGCCAAATTGTGTAGCATGCTGAGTAGGAACAATTGTTACGATCGATTCTCCGACGCATCTCAAAGCATTACTACTCAGAAAAGCGGGTCACTCTCCTTGATTGGCACCAACTCCCCCTTTCCCTTGAAAGACTCCACGACATGTGCCTGTTCACTCAGCATGAACCTCGACGTCTGATTTCCAACTCCAGCCAACCCCCTCCACCTCTTGAGATCCTCCTCCTTTCTCTTATCACCCAGTGCTTCTTTCGATCTCTTCCAATGGCCCTCCGAGAACGCAATCATTGTCGTCATCTTCTGTTGCTTGATGTCGTAGACGGCGGAGACGACAGTGCCAGTCTCTTCGAGCCAATTGATCTGCCAGAGCTCTCCAGGACGTATGCACTGGTAAGTTGCACGCTGGTAATTTATCCGACCGGCCATGGGTCCGCCATGGATGGCGTAGACCACGCGATCAGAAGAAAAACACCAAAGCTCGTAGCGCCATTTCTCGGGATTGCCTTGGCTATCTTGTGCGTCGTAGTCGTAGATGAGATGGGTGTCGAGAATGTCCTTGTCGAAGCTAGGATCGAGAGCGGTGTTGGTGAGAAAGTCGGGGAGGTTGTCACCTGGTGCCATGTTGTGCTTGGTTTCCTAGTTGGATCTTTTGGGAACGAAATGTTGATCTGCTTGTTAAAGATTCTGAGAGGGCTCGAAGCCTGTTTGTTCTTATTCGGCACTATCGGAAGTGATGACGTAGCGACTACCATCCACCTAGATCTCTCCACCTTTTGGCGCTATTGGTAAAAACAACATCTGGATCAAAATCGCAATCGGTCCGATAAATACGGGAGTTTAGTCGGCAGTCTACGATGCATCTCGTGGTTCTTGGGTAGACTTCGGGCGCGCAACACTGTCATCAGTCACAGCTTCCACTTTTGAGTCTATCATGAGGCTTCGAAAATCAGTCATGCGGCATCACCCCTTGTGCCCTAATTGCAATGGGGACAAACCGACAGAAACACAAGAACCTAGGAGTGAGGTTAATAGAGGTGGCGGTGACACCAACTGTCTTGACATGACCTTAGCAAACGCATCGCGGCACGATTTAGACACGTCAAAAGCCCCCTTTCCACGAAGATGCTACTTGATGAAATGCTCATCCCCACCTCCCCCAGAGAGTGGTCATCGCCAGTGTGCTATAGCACTATAGGGAACGCTGACTACGCTCTTCGAGCCGTAGAATAATTGAAAGCAATAGAATCTAAGTCTTTCATGTCCGCAAGGTAGATTGGGCAAGCTCCCGGACATTGCCATCATGATAAGCCGATCGGAAAGGGGAGGCACATTAGATAGTATGCAGCGCCTCCATTGAAAGCTGGTCGAAACGGATACTAGCAATTAAGGCAAGAATAGTTACCAGAGGGGGATCTATTCGCAAGTTATGCCTGGCGATCTCGACAATAGCACAGTGCTCCAGAATCAAGGCGACGGGCGTGAGCGGGCTGCAGAGCATTTTCGGGGTTTTGCCTCGTGTTATTAGCAACTTTTCCTGTGGGGACCATCGTAGCTGGCATGAGCCGGATTCCAATCGAGCCGACTACAATTAAGTATCTGATGATCAGTACGGTTCGGCCGAGACTTGCAAGGCGTAAGGAAGGAAAGAGAGACAAGGAGGACAAAACGCGGAGGAAGTGATAGACTCAGATCATTTTGCGCGTGAATCTGGCCTTACACACTCAAGGATACTTGTATTCAGAAAAGGTAAAACTATGTAAGCATGGCTATTATTAATGCCCACTAGCGTCGTACATTGACTTCTGCACCGTGCTCGGGATTTGGTTCCGCATTGGTACTAGTGTACCTTCCGACACAGCGAACTGTGAGTTTTCGTGCTCACTAGGTCACACTGCCTCTGAGTTTTTGAGTTTTTACGATGAGGAATTGGATGAAGAACGCTTGGATTACCACATATCACCGTAAATGTGGTCCGTTTGGGCTGAGCCGTGGACCAATTCAGAGCGCAGAGTATTGTTGAGCTTTTTGATTACATGTATAAAGCCCAAGACGTTTGCACGTAAGAAGCATCCAAGCTGCTCAAGCTTTCCATCTTCTCCCTCAATACCCTGCCCACCTCATCCTCGAAATAGCACATCACCAACCATTCTTATCCTCATTCGAACAACTCAAGCCTTTACCACACCAAAATGTCCTTGGGCACTCCTTCCATCCGCCAAGTCATTGGTATCCCAGACTCGACTGCTTCCGTTGAGGAATCCGCGCTCATCATTATTGACGCCCAAGACGAGTACATCCATGGCAAACTTCCTTCCGAAGATTACAAGGAAGTCAATGTCGCCATCTCCAATCTACTCCAAAAGTACCGCAAGCAGAACAGCGCCATTATTCACGTCCTGCACGACTCCGGCTCTGACAAAGCCCCTATATTTAAAACCAACGGCAAGCTCACAAAGGAAATGGACGGGGTCGAGGCTATCGACGGCGAGCATATCGTGTTCAAGAAACACGCCGGATCCTTCTCCGAAACTAACCTTGGCGATATTCTGAAGACGATTGGAAAGAACAAGCTGGTATTGACGGGCTACATGGCACACGGTTGTGTGTCTAGCACGGCTCGTGAAGGAAGTACATTAGGCTATGAAGTCCTGGTCGCTGAGGACGGTGTTGGTCAGCGCAATATGAAGGACATTCCTGCCGCGCAGGTGAAGAAAGTCGCTATGACAGAGATTGATGATATGTTTGGAACAGTCGTCTCGAGCGCTGATATCAACTAAGTATTTCGAATAATCGTATATAGCCCACAATCGAGCACAAACCTTGTAGAAAGACGAATGATGTTGGAGCAACCCAATCGCTGATTGGCATCATCCCCGCAAGCGCTAGCCACTTCCAGAACCCCTCACCCGCGAAACACCGAGGCTAACATCCGCTCGACACAGCTTACTCGCACAGCAGCGTGACATCAAATGCGGAATCACAGTAGTGACATGAGTATTTCTCTTGCCTTCCTCGTTGGCATTAGACATCGAACTGAACAGCGAATCAAGATTGTGGCCTACAATGGCGAACACACAGAACGAGAAGACACGACATGACCTGGACGACGAAAAGCTGGGCCAATACCTAAAACAAGAGATACCAGACCTCAAATTACCAGTTATATCCACCAAGATTGGCTATGGTCAGAGTAATCCCACGTATTTTGTCGACGATGCCGCAAAAACACGATACATCCTGCGGAAGAAACCCAGCGGAACTATCATCTCGCCAGTAGCGCATCAAGTCGACCGAGAGTACAAAGTACTCAAAGCACTCGGTACTATTGAAGGATTTCCCGTGCCGAAAGTATATTGTCTATGTATGGATGCCGATATCATCGGCACAGCATTCTACGTACGTCCCCAGTCCCTCTTCACTGCACGCTCTCATCCACTTACCACAACCGCTAACCGACCTTGTTCAAAGGTAATGGAGTTCGTCCGTGGGCGCATAATAACCGATCCGAACCTGTCTACGCTGCCAGTCCAAGACCGGCGCTTAGCGTGGAAATCCGTAATATCGACGCTAGCCTGGCTGCACTCCATCGACCCGGACGCCATCGGCCTGTCCTCCTTCGGCAAGAAAGAAAACTTCTACAAGCGCCATTGCAGTACCTTCTCGCGCATCGAGGCGCAGCAAGCGCAAGTGCGCGATGTGAAGACGGGCCAAGTACTTGGACGCGCACATGCGCATTTCGACGAGATCGTCGACTACGTGCGACGCCATGCACCGGAAGAGCGCAGCAGCATTGTCCATGGCGACTACAAGTTTGATAACATAGTACTACATCCCACCGAACCGCGTGTCGTGGCAATTTTGGACTGGGAGCTTAGTACCCTGGGTCATCCACTCATGGATGTCGTTTATGCGGTTGGTCCGTACTGGAACCGCGCGAGTAAGAGTGGGATCTCAGGGGGGGCTGTGAAAGCAAGAGATGATCAGGGAGACGAGGTGTATGATGAGCGGAATTTGGAAGCGAATGGGCTGCCGAGCATGGAAGAGCTGCTGGATGTGTATACCCAGAGGGCGGGGTGGGATCCGAGGTGTGATAAGTGGGAGGTTGCCAAGATTTTCCATTTGATGAGGGTATGCCGGTTCAATTTCTCCTTGGTTTGATATCTTTGCTAATGTATGACGCCAGGGGAGTACGATTAGCCATGGCATTCAGGCTCGCACTATCAGTGGCCAGGCTAGCAGCGAGTTCTCGCACGTTTACTTTGAGAATACTAAACGTGGGCTAGACGAAGCTCTCCGCATGGTCCGCGAAATGAAGGAGAGAGATGCGCCAAAGAGTAGTTTGTAAAACTCTTGAGCATCTTCGGGGAACATATACTATACCATAGGAACCCAACTGATCGAAATCTATACAGTTCACAACCCACATCTATGTACCATCGGTCTCTTATTCCAACAACACTCTGTCACAGTTAGAGACCCCTCTCCTCCATGCCGAAAAAGAAAAAAAATCAAAATTCTTGACGCCCAGCTTCCTCAATCCCAAATCCACTTATCAACCCGACAAATTCTCGTCCCCCCTCACTCCAATCTACCCAACCCCCCACCCATCCTCATCCCAAACAAGAGTGACCAAGCCTCCCAGACGATCCCAGGCCCGCTGTCTTGGCAACCTTTTTGCTTCGCCTCGAAACGCTTGCGTGTGATCGTCAGCAACAGCGCGCAGGTGCACGGACCACTTGCGGCATTTACGAGTCTCGGATGTTTGGTTTGATGCCAAGACCGCTTTGCGGCGGGACGAGGTTGCGTAAGCGGAAGGAGGAATAGGATGGGAGGGTGAGAAAAGGGAATGTGAGGGCGCGTGGAACGGGGGTGTGAGACTGTTGAGGTGTCTCAAAATGGCGTGGGGGCCGGTGATGCTGTGGGCTGTATGGAGGCGCGGGGGGGGGGAGGAAGGTGGATGGGGTTGGGTTTTAGTGGGTGATTGGTTCAGAGGTTGTGCGTGAGTGGAGAGAGAGGATGGGTTGGATTGGTGGTCAGTTGTTTATCTCGAAGAACTATGGAGACAATTAGGGAGAAAGTGAGAAAATGAGGCACATTCATAGATGGGAAGGAGCAACGAATTCGCGCGCATGCATTCGTAGAGAAAAAGACTCAATCGTGGGTAGTAAAAGGTAAATAACATGGTATACCAAACCGAATCTTATCATTGATCCTGTGCGATATCCAACGTTGCGTAGAAATCGTCCTATACCGGTTTTTTACCATCCCACAAAAGGAAAAAAAACTTCTATATGCCCGTTGCGCAACGTGGTCCGAAAGAAAAGAGGGAATTGGGACTCCTCCAGGTATTCATGACAAACGATTGTTGCACCCATTGCTCCTTCCCAACATTTTTAGACGCCAACGCTAGGCCAAGAGCAAGAGAGAAAAGACAGGAAAAGGTGGTGGTGATGATGATGTGTAATTACAAAGATCTTCGCCAAGGTCTAACGCTGAACACTGAATTTGAGAAACAGGGACGAAAAGCGTTGAGACCAGCTGGCGGCTTGGGCAAAAGGAACAGCGAAAGGAAAAGGTACAGAAGACAAAAACATGGGGGTATAAAGGAGCGTGCTTGCTTTGGAAAACACGACGTTGAGGGTTTCTGCGGTAATGCAGCGAGCGAATGAAAGACTACAAAAAAAAAGCTGAAGGGAGGGAACAAGACGAGAGAAAAAAAAGGGGGAGGGGGGGGTTTAATGATCGGCAATGTCCTCGTCCATGCCGGGGTAGATGATGTCAGCGACGTAAACGGCTTGGACGTGCTTGAACAAGACGAAGAACCACATTGTGATCACCGCAATTGTCAGACCGTTGCCAACGTAGAGAACGGTTTCGTCCTTCAAGGCATTTCCAATCTGAATGGTGGCGATGACGAAACCAGTATTGGGGAAGACCATGGCCCACCATCCGAGATGGAAGTAGACTGCCCATGAGTTGATGACCTGATAGTGATGTTAGGAATAGTATGGAAGGGGAGATGAGTAGGATACACTTACAGCAATCAGAGTAACCATGAAGAACCACATAGCCAAGACCCAGAGGAAGAGTGCAACAACGAGAGCAAGTGTGCGAAGTACCCTTGCATCGATGAGACCATCACCTTGCAGGTCGAAGTCGTCGGGGAGAGCGTTGGCCATGCCGAGCAAAGCCAAGCACGTGAAAGAAGGGGGTCCAACAGCGATGAACATGGCTCCTCGATGCTCGCGATCGGGGTATCCAACTTGCATGAGACGACCAATGTAGTGCGCATACATGAGGATAGCGACGGTGAAACCCAATCCCTGGCACCCAAGTCCGGCAACGAGGATTGGCATCCTCGAAGACACTGGCTGTTCTTTGGCAATGACGGATGCGATCGTACCCGAAAGCATGATGGGGAAGATTGGCAGAAGCCACGAAGGCATGAAGCTGGTAAGCTTGTATGTGTGGCTGCAGAAGAGGAACGAGTACTGGAAAGAAGCCAGGCAAAATGCGGCAAATGTGTATGCCCAGAAAGCTACTGCCATCGAAGTGACTGCCCAAGTACGGTTCGGGTGATCCGCATCGTAAGCTTCTATGATGTATTTCTGTGTACCGGTGATGATGGTGGCGACAGACAGGAAGAAGGGACCGAGGAAGAGACCTTCGCGCTCATGGGAGATTGATGCTTTAAAAGAGCCGGCGAATTTGGTAAAGCGGATGATCATCGTCATGGTGACAGCAGTGAACAGCAGAAGGTTGAGGACGTAGAAGACAGCACCAATGGTGATGAGGCCAGTAAAGGCATGCGGCTGAATAGCAATGAGCGTACCAAGGCCACCAGTGGCCATGGTAAGAGTATAGTTGGCCCAGGTGTAGTGCTTCAGCCGTTGACTGAAGGGAAGGTAGGGCTGATTTGCGTCCTTCCTTCCAGGCAGTTTGGTGTGTTTGTCCCACCCTGACTCTCCGTCGTGCTTGTGCTTCTCGAGATCGATTTCATCCATGGGAGTGGGCGGCTGAGCCGCCTGATTGCGAAAAGGATTCTCGAGTCCTCGTTGTTCTTTTTCATCAACGGGGTATCCATTGGCATTGACTGGACCGGGAAAGTAGCCGTCGTTGGAAGCATAAAGGGGTGCGGGCGTTTGGACGAATGTGTTGGTGCGGGTAGTTTCATGAGAATGGAGGAATGCTGGGTTCGGCTGAACAGCAGGCGGACGTGTGTACTGGTAAGATGCTTGTTGCTGTTCCTGTGGTTGATACTGCTGCTGCTGCTGCTCTAGCTGCTGAGGAGACTGCTGCTGTGGGTTTGACAGACGAGAGTAGTTGTTCACCTCTCGGCTGGTTTGAGGAGTGTGTTGGGCCGAACGAGGTCCAGATGGAAGGCCATACTGCCCTTGTTGGGTTGGTGTCTGCATGCGAGGACCTGAAGGAAGCCCATACTGACTGGATTGCCGAGGCGGGGAAGAATACTGAGATTGTTGTGGTTGGTGTTGTTGGTCAGATGTGAACTGATTGCTTTCGAAGTTGATGAAGGTGTCCTTGTTGCCAAAAGACAATCCTTCAGGTTGGTAGCGATTGTTATCCATTGCTGTTGTAGTGAGTGTGTGGGTGTCCTGCACCAGAAATAGACAGGCAAACGGAAAGGACGGCAATTAAAAGAGAGTTATTGTCACAACGAAACGCGCAGTAGCAATATGTAGTAACGGGGACAGCACCGTATGTAGGAGGTCCAGAAGGCAGTACTACAGCAATGTATTAACCAACACCGAGCAAGATCAACATGGGTGGCACTGTTCCGATTCGGTCCTGTTTCGAACCACGTACCATCCTGGCACTAAAAGTATTCGGCGGCTAGTCAAAGAGCATCAAATGGCCATGGTAGGATTTCAGAATGCTTGGCGAAGTTGAAGTGTTGCGTACCTCCTCCCGACGTCCCCACTGAAATGTCGAATAAGCTCAGGGCTGCTATCAAAGCACGTTCTCTAAGATAACGATCTGAGGTCGTTTTCGCTTCATCCCATGCCAGAAATGGCAGCTCCACCTTGGCACTGCCCGAAGAGCCAAGACGTTTGAGCTGGCCGTCGTCGATTAGGATTAAGCGTGGACTTCTGTTGAGTTCGCTGATCTGCATCGTGGCTATGTTGCTTGCGCACCGCATTGAGACGTCATGGTATCCATCAAATGATTCTCAGAAACCGTCGAAAGCCGTCGGTGTGTTGCGGTACCATCTCTTACAAGGTCTTGGGACTGCATTCTCTCACCAAAATTTTCTCCCTAAGAGGTCTCTCACATGTCGAGTCTAGAGCTGGATTGACGTCTGTCTTGAGCAGAACAGGACCGATAGAACTTGACACAGTCTCGGGTAAGCGCCGCGATGCAGGGAGGTTCCCGTCAGCTGCAGCGGATCCCTTGAAAGCACGATGCGCAGTCTCCGATATGGATCACCATTGAATGGTGCGGTCCGGAATCCTCCGAGAATGGCCAAGGCGGACCTTACAAGCGGGAGATTGGCAGCGAGAAAATAAGATGCGGCTCTAGTTGCATGGCGACGGTGATTCGTGGCGCGAAAAGGGGGTGTGAAACGGATGACGAAACGCGTAAAGCGGACCTAGTGGTGTCGACTCTGATGCCAAGCATCCCGCGCAAAACACACCAAGAACATGGACCCACCGCTTTCGAGCCCGACGCAGCCACTTCCGCATCCTACTGACGGTACGAAGATAAGGTTTAGAAAGGTTCGGTCAAAGATGCTTGCGAATGCGCGACGTTGTCGGGCCAAGAATACCGTACAGGAAACCCGATGTCGTCTCAACAGTGCTGGAAAAGTCGTCCATGATCCACTTTCGGGTTTGATCTTCCGCCAGCTAGGGCTGAGCCTTGGGCAGAAAGCCTATCTCGACTTCTGCGAAAAGCGCCACTCAATCTATGCGTGTTCCACAGGCCTGTCCATACTGTTGATGCGATTGCGAGGCGAGCGCGTACCATTATGGAGATTGCTTGCAGAGAAGTGCATGTTGTTGACTCTTTCGATGATCAAAACTGGATCTGTGATCGTCAGCTTTGCGCGTCATTGTTGTTCCCGTATGATGCGCTCTCTTTTGCACATGTGGTGGGTCGCCGATGATGAGGACACCTCTGGGCGAAGGCAGTGCATTCATTACCACTGTGTGCCAAGACTTCATTAGGGCCGTGGTTTGGTGTGGCATAGAGGCGATGCTGACAGTAGATACGAACAGGTAGGTAATTCGACGTCGGTGCAGCTTATGAAGGCATAGGGCCGCCGCGGAATGAAATGTGATGAGGCTCAGCGGGCATGAGCGGCATCATCCAAGGATGATGATCTACATGAGGCTCATACGCTAGAGAACGGGCTGGGCCGTGCACTTGGCAAGCACATTCCTTGGGCATTCTTTCACATGACAGCCTGGCTTGGATCGCATATTGTACCCTCACGCCCAGCCGCGAGCAAGTCATTGCGCCGCAAGGAACTTCGGGAGAGCAGGTATCCTGCCGAACTGACACGTGCAACCCACGTTCCGAACCCAACGTCAGCGCCCAAAGCTCCTAGGGTGTTCTCAACGCTTTTTTTTCTTCGACTTTTTGTGCCTGCGCAGTGGGACTGCGATACGAGCGGAGATGATGGCATTTTCAATGTGCTGGGTTGACTGGCATAGGCTTGGCAATTTAGGCGAAATCGGTCGTGGCGCATATATCCGCAACTCCATATAGTCCAGGAAGCACAGCATCAGATTAATGATGTTTTGCCTCTAGACACGATCTGGATTGCTCAGTTTTCAGACTCATTCACATTCGAGAACTCGGAGATACGTCAAACTCCGCCGTTTATTAACTGTTCAACAGCCATGGCACCACTAGAGAAGTCTTGTAAGTTTCAGCTAGATGTATTTCTAATCATTCATCTATTCTATGTCATTTACATCTTACTCGCTTCTCTGAGTATCTCTTTCGTCAAGATCTCTCCCTTCTTGCGCACCTCGCTCAGTCTCCCCATTTTCAAAAGTCTTCCTATCATCTCTTCGTCGCCGTGATGACTGTTGTGCTCGAATTCCGGCTCCTCCTCATAGGCTACCCGTGCCGCATCAACTAGTATCCTAGCCGTCATTCCAAATATCCTAAAAGTAGTCATGGCGTCTATCGCATTAGGTTCTGGTCTAGGCTCGTCGCCTGAAGTTAATGCTTTGTCGTGAGGCGAAGGCTTTGAGGATTGCGGAGAAGACGGCGACGGGTTGCGCAGGAGAGATGGCGACGGAGGAGGCCGGGGCATGTAGAAGTTGTGCATGCGCCAACGTGATTCGTGCCAATCTGTCCAAGCACCTCTGTACCACTTCTCTGGTCTGCCGTCTTTTTGTACCGGTGCTGGGCCGTCACCTTCCCATTCTTTGCGTAAGAAATTGTAGAAAGGAGCCGTGAAGACTGCAGCTACTTCTTTGGGGTCGAGACGGGGTATGAGTCTCTCTTCGACAGAGGCATTGTTGGCTTCCGAGGAAGTAGGCGTGGTGGACGATACTTGGGTGGGCCGGAGAAATGCAACGCAAGGTCGAACACCGAGTTCAGTTCGCGCTAGATTGGTAGGGAGCTCGCATAGATGCTCTACAGTGAAGCCTCGAAGCTTCTCTTCGTTCATGGGAAGACCGATCTCCTCGTCGGCTTCGCGGCGCGCGACGGCCCATGGCGTCTCTTCGAGTGTATCTGCTTTGCCTAGGCGATGTCAGCTTTTCGCACCAAAACATGTGCCTCTGAATGGCAGCCACATTAGCAGCTCAGTTACACACCTCCTGGGAGCGCTACTTGTCCCGAATAGTTCCTCAATTGCGCGCTGCGCACAGTCAGAACTACCTTTAGTTCTCCATGACAGTCGGGGAAGAGCAGTATGAGGACTGCGGCGCGCCGTGTAAGTGGACAGCTATGCCACTGCGTCAGCGGAGGTGTGTATTTGCGAAGACGATCTAGGGCTTGCTATGGGACGATTAGCAGTTGTAGGCGGCTTTGGCGGAACGGCTGGAAGATGGGCGTGCAACAGCGCAACCGACAATCCATGGAGCGCCTGTACGGGGCCCTAACTTACGACTGATCTCTGGGAAAGTGCCATGTTCGCAATGGCTTTGCTTTGAGCGAGCCATGCTGTCGGCCTCATAGGAACTGCGCGCAGGTTGGAGCTCGAGACTCGGTGGGGTTGATGTCATGAGCCGAGGCTATCGATAAGCGGATGCAGGAACCTCAAGGCATCCCAGGCGGCTCCGCTGCCTTGGCTTGTCGTATAAAGTAATCAGGGGAGAATGTCTGGGCATTGGTTTAGTTCCGTCACACAGCGCTCAGCATTCTCCCTGAGTCTTCCATCGAACAACACGCACATAGCAAAGGTTGCAGACGTTTTAAGTAACTTTCATGCAATTGAATCGCATCTCTATATGAAAGGAAACTCCCGATCGTTATCATTGACATGCGTGGCCATGGAAGATGGCTACAACTCCCACTGCGCAAGCATGCGTCGAAAACTGGCAGCAGGTCCTCGAGGACATAGGAAAGTAGCATGAAATTGCAGAAAAAGACCCATCCGTCAGCTAAGCATCGTGAGTCTATCATATGCAGACATTCTTTTAGGGAAATCATTTCGCACATGAGAGACCAACGCCAAGATGCCGCGATGTAAGGACGACTACTCGTCCTACCCCGAACCACTTTTGAACCAGACCAAACGAGAGCACCACCTGGCCTTGCAGGCGTGCTCGAATTAGAAGACCACCGTCTCTGCACCGTTACGCCACGTGAACGTCAGTGGGCCGGGAGAGACGGTAGTATGAATGCAACGGAGAACAGCTGCTTAGATGAGGTCTGTGAATGTTGTTAGTAACTGGGTCTAGTTGACTGAAGATTGTTCTTGACTTACCAGCCACGTTCATGGGCATCTCCTCGATCTGTGTGCTGTAGAACTGCTCGATTTCGCGCATCATGCGGACATCGTCAGCAGTGACGAAGTTGATGGCAACACCCTTACGTCCGAAACGTCCACCACGACCGATGCGGTGGATGTAGTTCTCGCGGTTGGCGGGCAAGTCGTAGTTGATGACAAGGGAGACCTGCTGGACATCGATACCACGGGCGAGGAGGTCAGTGGCGATGAGGACACGCGAAGATCCGGAACGGAACTCCTTCATGATGACATCACGCTGCGCCTGGTCCATGTCACCGTGCATGGCGGAGACGGTGAAGTCACGGGCAGTGAGCTTGTCGGTGAGCCAGTCGACCTTCCTGCGGGTGTTGCAGAAGATGACGGCCTGGGTGATGGTGACGGTCTCGTACAAGTCGGACAGGGTGTCGAGCTTCCAGTCCTCCTTCTCGACGGCAATGTAGAACTGCTTGATACCTTCAAGGGTGAGCTCGTCCTTCTTGACGAGGATACGGACGGGGTCGCGCATGAATTTGGTGGTGACCTCGAGGACGTCCTGGGGCATGGTAGCGGACAGAAGGACGACCTGAGTGGACTGGGGCAGAAGCTGGAAGATGTCGTAGATCTGCTCGGTGAAACCGCGAGACAACATCTCGTCGGCCTCGTCGAGGACGAACATCTTCATGTGGTCGGTCTTCAGGACACGACGCTGGATCATGTCGTGGACACGGCCAGGGGTACCGACGACGACCTGGGGACCGTCCTGGAGGGCCTTCATGTCGTCACGGACGCTGGTGCCACCAATGCAGGCGTGGCACTGGATGTCCATGAAGTCACCGATGGCGACAACGACCTTCTGGATCTGCTGAGCGAGCTCACGGGTGGGGGCAAGGATAAGCGCCTGGCAGGCCTTGACGTTGGAGTCGATCTTCTGGAGGGTCGAGATGGAGAAGGTAGCCGTCTTACCGGTACCGGACTGGGCCTGGGCAATGACATCGTTGCCTGGTATACATGTCAGTCGCAACTTTTCATTATGGTGTTGGCGGGGTCATGGGTGTGTGTGTGTGTGTGTGTGGGCAAACTCACCCTTGATAACGGGCATGATGGCGCGCTGTTGGATGGCAGAGGGGCGCTCGAAACCGTAGGCGTAGACTCCACGGAGGAGCTCAGCCTTCAGGTTCATGTTGTCGAACGAGTCGGTAATCTCATCGTAGTTGGACTCGATCTGGCCTGCGCGCGGGGTTAGCCTGTACTCGCACATGGCACCAAAAGTGAGGCTATTATTGCCGTCGCTGTCGCACTGCGGGGGGGCGCGCAGTTTCGCACAGCGGCGGGGAAACAGCCGGAGCAGAACTCACCCTCGGGCACATCCTCAAGACCTTTGTCAGCCATGATTGCGACTTGGAAAAGCGACTACTGGTGCTGGACCGTAGTCGAAAAGTTGCCTGTGGCGGGGTGAAAGCGGGGGGATCCTCTGGATGCCGCCGCTGAAAGTTCGAAGTTGTGTAGAAAAAGCTAGATACCAGATCCTCAGCGCGAGAATCAAAGGGGTATCTAGTGTTGAGTGTGTATTTGTGTTGTAGTGGATTTGGTGGTGATGAGGGACAGAAGGTGGGCGGGCAGTCCGACGTTATAAGCAGGAGCCACCTGAGATTTTTTTCCAGGTGCTAGCGCCAAACCACCTCGCTAACAGAAAAGCTAAATTGCCTTGTGAATGCCGCAAAAGGTAGATGGCCCCAGTCTCCCGCCTTACCACGGTTCGCCCCAAACCCGGCCTATGACTCCGTTTTGGTTCTGGTGAATGCCTCTGAGTTTTTGCTTGCCCCCGTAGAAACAGCCGCGCTGCGCAGACAGCAAAGTATTGCTCCCGCGCCCCTCGTCGACATGGCCCCCGGCATACTAGAAACCCCCGGCATTGCGACTGCCGAATCACGTCCCACGAAAAAGCTTAAGACATCTGCAGTGGCAACATTCGACAATGACGACGAAGACGTGGCTGCGGCCACCGCTGTTCCCTCGCATCCTTTGGGTATCAAGCCGGCCGGTAATGCGTACACGGCGCCCGAGAACATCAAGTCAAAATGCGGACTATTCGCCAGCTTACCCGATGAACTGCTGAGCCACATTCTTGAGTCATTCGAAGCTGACACTTTGATACGTCTGGGGAGCACCTGCCGTGCCCTCTACGCTTATACGAGGTTGGATGAATTATGGAGAGCCTTGTTTGTCAAGTAAGTACCACGGTTGATACATGCATGGAATATTTCTCGCGCACCCAGTCATTTCCCAGCCACTTCTCCAGTCATATCTGCGATCAGATGACATGTACAAGCGATTTCATTACCTGTTATATTTCTAAATTATCGCACCATTCCAGTCTCTATGACTGTGCTTACCCAGCTGATGATTGCCTGGCCGTAGTCAGTGGCGTTTGTTGAGCCGAATGCGCCAACAGCGAGATGACTCGACGCGATTATGCTTTTTCACCGTCTATTGGAATTTCTTTTCTCTTGGTTCCTGTAAAGTCTTTCGCAGTAGAGAAGATTTGTGTTACGTGTCAACGGTGAAGTTTGTAATTGTACTCTGTTCCGCACAGGCCTATTTTCTGCTAACCCAACTGTACTGATGTATTTTTCTACCTTGACTCTTTTTCTTATCTCTAGCGATTATCGCGAAACTAACATAGACGACGACAACGACTAATCCACGAGTAGCTCTCCAGCTGACGACTTCGAATGGCGCGGAACCTGGCGAGCGACTTACCTGAAAACACCCAGAGACCACATTACCTCCTTCTCGTGCACAAACCTCTTCTCAGACACTCTTTACCGCCCCTTTCAATGCGCGCACACAGACCTCAACTCGTACGCGCGCAACATCCCGCGGCACAACGAGATAGCGCGGCTATCAGATCTGACGTACGAAGAGTATGCGGAGACGTGGGTGAACAAGCCCTTCATCCTCACCACGCCCGTGAAGCAATGGCCCGTCTACGGCACCTGGACACCCGAGTACCTCCTCGAGAAGTTTCCCGAAACCAAGTTCAGAGCTGAAGCCGTAGATTGGCCGATGAAAAAGTACATGTGCTACATGCACGACAACGCTGACGAGTCGCCTTTATACCTCTTCGACCGCGCCTTTGCAGAGAAGACTGGCATCGACACCACGGCGGCGCCGCACTCCAAAGAAGCTGCGTACTGGAGCCCGACATGTTTCGGCGATGATCTCTTTAGTGTTTTGGGCGACCACCGTCCGGATTGCCGCTGGATGATCATGGGTCCGAAGCGTAGTGGCTCGACCTTTCACAAAGACCCCAACGCAACTTCGGCCTGGAACGCGGTCCTCACTGGAAGCAAGTACTGGCTCATGTTCCCGGCTGGTCCAGGCATCGAGCCGCCACCGGGCGTCATCGTCTCTGACGACCAGTCAGAGGTCACTTCGCCACTCAGCATCGCCGAGTACATGCTTACCTTCCATGAACTCGCCCGCCAGACTCCGGGCTGCAAAGAAGGCATCTGCTACGCTGGCGAAGTGTTGCATGTGCCTTCGGGCTGGTTCCACCTGGTGCTGAACCTCGAAGATAGCCTGGCATTGACGCAGAACTTCGTCCCGAGGAAGAAACTGCCAGACGTCCTGGGCTTTCTGCGAGACCAGAAGGCCGAGGTTAGTGGCTTCGCGGAGGATGTTTGCGACAGGGCTTATGAGCTTTTTGTGCAAAGGTTGACTGAGCAACATCCGGAGCTACTCGAGGAAGGCCTTGTTGAGTTGGAGAGGATGAGGACGAAGAGTAGAGGAAAGTGGGAACAGTTGACAAAGGGAGACGAGGACGCACAAGAAGCAGGAGGGTTCAGCTTTGGCTTTGGTGGAGACGACGATGATGCTGATATTCCTTGAGCTTCTTCAACAAGTTGGAAATCCTTTATATCAATGCTTATCTGTGTATAATATTTTAAAATGCGAGCAACTAAACGAAGAAAGAAAACATTCATATCCTATGTGCGTGTACTGCTATGCTTTTCATGTTGCGCGTTCTGGGTATCGTAAAATCGTAAAATCTTAACTCATCAATGCCACTCTCATAACCACCTTGACCTGCTCACTTCGCATGGTTGGTAATCTCCTCGTACATGTCTTCAGGTATTTTGCCGGCGAAGCTCATAGCAACACCGACAATCTTCTGAGCGTTCAGACCGGGGAGGTTACGTAGGATAGTGTTGGGACTACCATTCCAGTCAGCAGTGTGTCAAGTAGGCTCGAAAGAAGAAAGGTACCTCGGGCTATTCAAGATATCGCCCCGAATCACGACCAATTGCGCCACAATGCACAAGATGTTCAAGTGCGGGCCATAGGCAAACAGGAAATCCCAAAGCTGCAACACCTCAGGCAACGGCGGCGTGCACGCACACATGGTAAGAACAGAAGCAAAAGCATAGATCCTAGCCTCCATCTGATGCGCCATGAGGTACTCGAACAACTTGGGATCGACAACCTCGAGCACCCTGTCCACGAGCGCGAGACCCTTGTGCACGCCCTCCATAGAACCCCTCACATAGCCGGGACACTCGTGCGTGATGAGTTTCTCGAAGCCAGTAAAGGCCTCGACCTCGCTCCTCGCGGCGTAGAGAAAAGGGCCACAAAGCACATTCATACCCTGCACATAGCCAATCTGCTCGGCGTCATTTGTCGTCGATGCCTCGGTGCGTGGGCCGCCCGTGTACGAGTGCCGGGACATCATCGAAGTGTCCGGGCTGCCGCCAAACTCGGAGAGCGTGGGCGGCGACTGCCAGCCGTTGACACGCGCCTCGTGCGCATCGTTCAGCCGCCACGCGACCGCATTGAGCACGCGCGTTATGCTGTTTTGCGTCACGCGCCGCCGGAACAGAGGGTCGCCTTGGAAGGTGCGGAATGTGTCGTTTTGGATTTTGGCGTGCGCCGGTGAGGCGCCTTGGCGGACGAGGTCGAGGTACACGTCGGTGCGGAGAGGGGGCGCGTTGAGCAGGATTAGCCAGATGTATATGCGCAATTCGGACTGCGTCGAGAGGAGGCCCTGTTAGCGAGGCTCTTCATTCTGGGGCCCCCACCTGAGCTTCCCATGTGTAGATGCTGTTCCTGGGGGCTGGGGTCTGTGAGCGGTGGAGTAAACGTACCATGCCCTCGCTGTTTGCGGGAATGCCTTTAGTCAGTATCGTGTAGCGCAATTCCTGTAGGTATTCCTCTGGATTGCTTGCAGAGGCCCCCTTGAGGAGCAGCATGTCCAGATTCGTCATTTCGGCGGGCGTGTTTGCAAGGGACTGGATTCGTCAACTTTTGGATGTCCGGTTTGGCGTCTCCGCATTGTACCTGAGCGGTCTGGATTACGCGCCTTGGCACGACGCGCTTTCCTCGCCACGCGTAGATCCCTCCCCCTGTTCTTCTCACCTAAAAGAGGCCAGGGGGGCGTCTAAGGCTGCTCGTTACCCCACCCAATTGGAGCGAGGGTTGAAGGGAATATATCGTCGAGAAACTCCTCTCAACGTCCAAGACCGAGGTAGAGCCCATCTCAATCTTGCGAGCACTAGAGCTCTGGATGGAAATGGATCGCGTAAACACATACTTTGACACAATATATGTGTTGACGTCCTGTGGCGAGATTCCGGAAAAGATCATCAACAAGTTGGGAGGTAATGAGGACGTCAGCACTTGGATGGATCGAGAGAATCTTTATTTCCATGACAAAGTAATACTCATGGCTTTCATAATCACGGAAAAAAGATGAAGAAGACCAAGCTAGGCGACATCCGAACATGGCACGCCCCAAATGGGAGAAACTCAGAAATATCCACAAGATCATGCAGGATCATTACCTCCGGCCCGTGGAAGCCATGTTGGGAAGGAGGACCTGGGCCGGCGACAAATGCATCGCCAATGTCGTAGGTTTTGCAGACGGGATATGACTTGGGAGACGCCCGCCCCCTGAGAGCTTTTTCGATGGCCGTGGTTTTGAACATGCGACGTCTCCTTTGTCGAACTACGAGAGCGGCCCTGTTTCTGCGCGGAGGCTGTAGAAGAACTGGGACTGGGGCGAGGAGGACAGAGAGCAGAGCAAAATGTTCACTGCTATCCAAAAACATCGCGATGCCGGTGGGAGATCGACATATAGACGGGCAGGGAAAAAGATGCGAAAAGAACCGAAGAGGCGAAGCAAACAGAGTTATCCAGTCAGCCGTCACTTGAAATGAACAACGGAAAAGTGAGCTAGAGTATGTGTGCTTCATAATGTTGTGAAAGGTAGTCTTGTTGGAGTCATGGTCATTACTATATACATCTCATCACACCTCAGTGGTGGCAGCGCTACAAATGGTATCTACATAAACAAAGCAAAAAATACGACCAGCGCAAGTAATTGCCAAGCGGCCCACCGCCTGATCTTAGCGGACGAGGACTCTGCCTCCACAGCCTTCGCCTTGACCCCACTTGTCCCTTGTTCCCTGACCCCCCGGCTCTCTCCTTCCTCCTTGTCTTCTCTGCCTCCCCTTCCTCCCCCAGCTCTCCTGCCCCAGTACTCATCAAGTGACTTCTCCATCCTATCCGGCTCAGTATACGCCTCCAGGGCCGCAAACTCCGCACACTTGGCCATAACACTCTCCTCGCTATCGTCCTTCTCACTAATCATCCTCGCGCGATACTTCTTATCCATCGGATCTTCCAAACGCGTCTTCTCCGGGTACCCCCAACCGCTCAACCCGGTAACGTTAAAAGCGGCCATCATATCATGATCCTCATGAATAAAATCATGGCAATGAAACATGTACACACCCTCATACGGCGCATACCTTGCCAGGACCGTGACTTTTTCGTTCTCGCCCAGTAGCACCACGTCTTTCATGGCTTCCTTCTCATACGGTAGCACGCCGCGGCCATTACCCCCCGTGCGCGACAGGATCTTGAAGTCGACGAGGTGCATATGGATAGGATGGCTCCAAGGCCCGGCTTCGTTTTCAAACTCCCAGACCTCGACGGCGCCGCGCTGCGGCTTGGCGAGGATGCGGTTGTTGACGTCGGCGAAACTGACGCCGTTGATAAGCCAGATGCCATCTTCGCGTTCGAATTTGAAGCGCCTGTCAATGCTGGTCTTGGGCGGTGGGTAGGGTACCGTGCGGAGTGTGTTGGGCACGTCGCCGTTGCCGTTGACGTACGTTATTCCCCAGCCTACGACGAAGCGCATTACTTTGTCTGTGCTGTGGTAGTCTGGGTCCGCTTGCACGCTGCGCGCGTTCTTCATGGTGACATTTTGGCCGGCGTATTTTGTGAAGTCGACGATGACTTCCCAGCGCTCGGCCATGGAGAGCTCGAGGTCAGAGGTTTCGACGGGCTTGGCTAGGAGGCCGGAGTCGGCAGCAATGACTTTGAAGGAGACGTTTCTTTCTTCTTCGTCTTCGAGCGAGAGTTTGAAGGACCGGCTGATGGCCGTGTTTAGCAGCCTGAAACGGTACTTGCGTGGCTCGACCTTCATAAAGGGCCATGGCTGGCCGTTGACTTGGATGATGTCGCCGGGAAGACCAAAGTCTTCGTCCTTGGGATCGAAAAGTGTGCCGTCTTTATTGTATTGCTTTGAGGATAATGCGAGGGGTACGTCGTATTCGTTTGAAGGTAGGTTGAGGGCGCGTTCGGCAGGGTCTTCAATGATGTAGAAGCCGGATTGTCCAAGGTGGTTGTTCACTGCGGTACTACCTGCGGCGTGATCATGATACCAGATGGTTTGGCCACTTCCTTTGTTGGGCCAATCTGAGGTTGTTAATACTGCTTGGAAGCATGCATGGCAATTTGCGCTTACAGTAGTCCTTGTATTGACCGGGTTCGGTAATGTCCTCAGCCCATCCATCGAACGGTGCCCGGCTATGTGCTCCGTGAAGATGTACTGATATGTCCTTCCCGCTGTGGTTCTTCACGCGAACAATTGACTCTCGCCCTTTGGTGATTCTAAATGTAGGTCCAGGTGAAATGCCATCGTACCCTGCAAGCTGAGCCGGTTCTAGGTCTGGATATATTTGTTGTTCGAAAGTCTTTACATCGAGGTCATAAAAGTCTATCTCGTTTCCCGTCGACTCATTTCTGTATGTGTAGGATTTGACTTTGGTAGGGGGGATAGGGAGCTCGTATTGGAAGATGTGATTGTAAACCGGGCTAAGCCATGTAGTCTCATCTGCAACGGCATGTAGTACCAAGGTGGCTGCAACCCCAATGGAAAGGTAACTTCTCATAATATTTCACTGTTCAATAGCGATAGGTGGGCGTGCGAATGTCAAAAGGTGGCGTATGCGTCAACCTCCATGCACGTTCAGGAAGTCTTTATAGTCTACAAGCGCCCTATGCGAGGGATCTTAGAGATCGCGACACACCGAGGTTCGGGCTACCTAGCCATCCGCATACCTCAAAGGCTTTACTAGCGGTAAGTCGACACCCACGCAAACGCTAGGTCAGTGTCTGGCCAAGGCATAGTCGGGACGTGAGTGTCTGTCTGCGCTAATGCCGCCGAAATTGCTCCTACTGCCTTCTTGTATTGCGTCATGAGCCTCTTCACCAAAGGGCCAAGGATGACTTAGCCATGTGCAGATACAGATTTCAAGGGCTGGGACATGTAAGTGCCAGCCATGTGATTCAAGGCCAAGGATATTCGGTTGAACGAACTGATTAGTGTATGATAGCAAAGGCCCTGATTGGGTAGAATAGTATCCTGATTAATGCGCAAAAGAAATATTGATCGTCGCAGAGACACGTACCTGGAAAGGTCGGCATAATTCAACGTTTGCGTGTCTTCATGACATCCCAGGACTTTACCCCTGCCGACCTCTTTGCGCATAGTGCTCCTCCACACTACAGAGAATGTATAGACCGCTACAATGGATGAGATGACTTTGTTGGGGCGAGGGGCCGACTGTGAGAGCGTTGGCAGGTCAAGCTAGGGGTGACTGTTGGGGGTCTATCCTAGGCGGTCGCCTTTGACCGAGTTCCGGATTGCCTAGACAGCGTGAGAATTCGCCATTCCAGACCTCGTCTTTCGCGATCCCGTATACTGGGGCGAGTATTCAGGCGGTAAATTGTCGTCAACGTGCGCGAGCTGTAAAGCGCTAATGCAATGCCATCGTGGGTGACAGGGAGGTGGCCGCTAAAGCTAACTGGGAATCGTTAGGTCAGTCAATCTCCTTCAGGTCAGTCTCCCGAATAGTCTAGAATGATATCGGCAGATGGCTACTGTTGTGTTATGGTCGCTGATGCTCATGAAGCAGGAAGAGCTGTCGGGGGTCATGGGAGGCTCGGCCTGGAGCAGGACGCGACCTCGGGAGTTCCATTGGTGTCAGTCTAATTCTCTTTAAGCTTAGCGTACCGTTCTCCCATCTAAGGCTCTTGTCATCCGAGTCCTTTTCCAACCGCAACATCTCTTTCCCCCGCCTTCAGCTACCTCATACCTACGTTATGACTCAATGGGATCTGTGTGCGACAAAAATGGCTTGGGCCTTCGCGCAATCCTCGCATCGTGCCTGCGTTGGTCAACGTGGCCGTCTTTGTTTTCTACCCGCCTTGGCCCCTAAAAACAACGGCATCGCCGGCCTTTGCATAGAGGTCAAAGCAGATGACCATTGAGCTGTCGGTTCACCGCCGATGCGGGACCCCGCATTTCCACTACCCAAGGTCCTGGAGGGGTTGTCATGGTTGCACTGACTCGCTATCGCGATCAGCCACCTCTAACAATCGTCAAGCTGCTGGCGAACGGAAGGTACTAGCAAAACATGGCGAACTTCACGATACTGCAAACATATGCACCACTTCTCTACACTCCAAAGAAGGCGGGAATCACCCAAATAGGGCCCTGTAATCTGTCCATATTTTGCGGTCAGCTCCGTGCAGAGCTCCCGGATGTGTCCTCCCAAACTGCCTGTGTGTTACCCGTGCATCCGCTCCCGAGCAGCCCTACGGTAAGATCTGAACACGTGCGAGTTTTCTCGCACAAGCGCTCGATCTCATCAGAAAACACTGGGTTCAGTTGCATCGTACAGTTCCCTTCCACTATCTCATAACCAATTCAATTCCATAACCTTGCCCTTTTTCCGCAAACACGTTTACATTCACTTTTCATAATAGTACCATTTCCTTCCTCTCTTTTAGTCAGTGCACCTTCGATCTTTAGGTGACCACCTATCAACAGAACTCTGATCCGCTGCCTTCCGTTGCGACTATAGATTCGTATTTGACCACCCGGTTTATCCTTTACCTCTATTTCTATAGTGCCCGCATGAACTTCGATCAGCCATCGAAAGAATCATTACTCTTTTTCGTTCACGGCTACCCGCAGAAGACGATGCAGCCCTACGGCAAACTTACAAAGCTCCGAGATGAAACAGCTAGAATGAGGCCGTGTGGTATGCAATGACGACGAGGTGCAGGTAAAGAAGCTGGTTAAAATTGCGATACGCCGAACCGCAACTCCCCAAGCAGTCAATTCGTTCTAACGTGCAGCAAAGCTAAAGCCAGGAGTTTTCGCAACCGTACCAGAGTACAGATAGTTCACGAGCTTGAAAATTTGGAAGAATTGTTCATCTGAAACGGTTGAGCTGCTGTTAGCGAACATATGTTTTGTTTTTTCTACGGCTTCCACATGCTTACCATAACTGTTCATGCTCTTAGCATCGAGGTCACGATCGGTATATAACCCTCAATCTCTGTGTGAGACTTACTGTTGCCCAGTGCTATTTTCAGGCGCTATTATTGAGACCTGTCGATCGATACGTTTTCTGCCCTGGAAGGATCGAAGATGTGTTACCATGCTTTCATCATTTCTAGGATGAAGATGTTTACCCTAGCATATCGAGCTAGACCGAATTACAGACTCCGATTGATATTGGATCGGCTTTTAGAGATTGCGATAAGTTGAAGCAAATTGGCGATGTGCGGCACTGTTGTTGTGACGACCACGTCGCGTGAAGATCAACAGCGGCATATGACATCATAGCGCGTGCCCATACTTCTCTGTTGCTCTGCACCTCTTGGTACCCTCACCAGATTTCTGGCATCCAAATTAAGCTCTGTCAGAATGTCGCAGATATCAAGCCAGAAAGTACCAATGGCCAGACGAGATGATGGTCTCCTGGACACGGCGCCAAAAATCGATGAGCAGAAACCCATGTCAGTCACCCACATGCAACACCGACGGCATTGGGGGCTCTATATTCATTACTAACATCCCTAGAGCGCATCACACAACAGTCTAGATTCACCGCTTCTCCGTCTCCCCCGCGAACTGCGCGATCAGATCTGGACCCTCTCTCTCACCCACACCATCAAGCCCATCCACAAATTTGGTTGCAATCTCATCACCCCCAACCCACCAATTAGCCTCCTCCAAACATGTCGTCAGATCTACAAAGAAGCCAGGAGATTCCTCTACCCTTCTTTGACAATAATGTTCCGCGACCGAATCAAGTACGAAGACTGGTTCCATGAATTTCCCTCTGAGAAGAGATATTTGATCCACTCGTTACAGATTCGCATTGATCCTCTCGACATGTATGCGCAAGCGGAAGTAGAAGATCCAGGGTACGACGATGACGAAGAAGGGGATGGAGGAGAGGAAGAGTTTCGTACACCAACGTTCCGGGCGTTCAAAAACCTGGAGAGACTTGAGCTCCTGGTTGCGCGAGTAGCAATCGACGGCGGCGAGTATGAGGAGGAGGAGGAGCTGGGGGGAGAGGAGCAAGTAGACGAGGAGAATACGATTAAGCGGTTTCACATGGAGGAAATTGAGGAGTCTAAAGGAAATTTCGAGAATACTATGAAAGAGAAGAATCCGGGAGTCAAGGTCACTTATACGGTTCTAGAGGGTGATGGGATCACCGGGTAGATTTTGGTGAAACACATTATCGCTGTTGAGTTAGCGCTGGAAGTCCTCTAGGCAGACATTTGCGCATGTGTTAATCCCTGCTTAGAAGTACTACTCCATGATGTGTTTGCACTTTTATAGAATGCGAAGTCGCATGTGAGATCTCACATGCGTCGTGCCCTTGCTGTTGTGCATTGGCCCGTTGACTAGACCGTATTCATCACGCTCCGTTGGTCTGATAGTTCAGATGTCATGACCTTTCTTACAAGCTGATCCAGTCTGCCTATACTTACCGCACTGACTCAGTATCATTTCTATTGCTTCCTCTTTTGGTGTGCGCTTTGTGTATGCCACAAGCGCGTTGGTGCTGTAGCTTAGGGGAACAAACCCGCATTTCGATTTGCTATGTCATCTGGAGAACATGACATGATGCAGTGAAACAGTGAAAGTGTAAGCGAGGAAAGGTAGAAAAAGGCAGTAACACGTGATTTTTCATAACAGAACGTGGTTGTTAAGTGCTTTGTGGCAAGAATGTATTCTGTACATGTCATCTCTCGCCTTTGCATCGCGAAAAGCTCTTTCATATTTTTAGAGTGTCAAACTAGAGAAGTCGTCGTGGTGTTCTCTACATAAAAAGAGCTTCGGGTATACCTTCTTTCTGGTCTAGAACGCTTGCTATGCGCCCTTTTCAACGAAATGTGGAAGTGAAGTCATACCCAGGTTTTGTAAGTCGCTTGTGCAAACGAACACAAGGGCCTCAGCGCCACAATAGCCCTCTTAACCATTAGACATAATTGCCTCTCACCAGTAAGAACACAACTGAAATACACCCATTTTTAAATTATCATTGCTAGTGAACGCCAGAAAGCGAGAATTCCAGACCTTCAGACCGGTGCGACGACCCTCCACAGCCATAACGCCAGTATCGCCGCATGGAGTATTACAGATGTTCGACCGAAGATTTACGCATAGAAGCACAGCGCCGCAAATTTAGACATGTTGTCAGCACAAAGGACCAGCTCGCCGAAGCCTTAAAGCGCGACGACGACGCAAGAGGGTTACAAGCGACGACGATAGATACCTGGAACCACGGTGATATTGTTCCGTTGGCAGTTAAGACGAGCCACACGGCAGAGTTTGGACGCACGGCGCCAGCCTCGCACTTGATCAACGAGAGTACGTGCGACGAAAGTAGAATTACACAAGACGCAGTCGAGCTAACGGTGCCTAGAGATAATCTACTGGACGATGAACACCTTCTTCCCGACGCTCCAGCTCTTCTTCGAATCCGGCCGCTCATGTACAATCGACGGCAGTCGGCCACCAGACGCAGAGATAGGCCTAGATCCAGCGCTTCGGTTCAAGTTGACGGATTGCAATTACGAAGAACAAGGCCATGTCTTCAAGTCTATTCTTCCTAATCGCTTCCAACATGCAGGAACTGGTCTCGTTATACAAGAAGCAGTCCTCGCCGAACGGACAAGCATCGCGCTGAGGCCGATAGATCCAAGTGACGCCGAACACTGGGCGACGCCGGATCGATCCCAGCTCTCGATATTGGAGGAGGCACATACTGTGGTTGGGTTGAGACTGAAGGGAATGAATGGCATGGCTTACATATGGGCGAAAGCTAAAGATTCCTCCGGGGGAAAGGCCTGGGGCCATGTTAGGATAGCTGGGATACGAGATGATGTGCCAATACCGCACGTCTGGTCGCCAGAACCAAAGCCGGGGACAGAGCGGACCGTGATAGTCAACGACAGCATCATCACGCCCGACCGCACAGAGGATCAGGATAGAGCCCTTCCCTGCCCACTGAAAGGCGTGGCGCGACAATGGCGGGATGACCGAACATGGTGACGTGCCAACTCAGTCTGGACCAGAATAGACGCATTAATAGTGGTGTCAGCTTCGCAAAGTCAAATAGGCAATGCTGGTGTCGTCCCTCGACCGCACTTTGTCCCATGTCCGTTCGGGAAGATCCGGCGAATCCGGCATCGCAAGCTTTTCTCAGAGGGATATCGTGTTGCCCGCTGACAAAGACGAACACCCAGAAACATCATGCCCGATCGAAAGTGGGTTTTCGAGTAATCATAGCCGGCGGGCCTAGGACGATACATGTAGCCCAGGCCTCGGGGCGGAGGTACCTGGATCGAGAAAGTGGGGTACATGCGAAAGGAGCTGGGCGGTACCTCCGAAGTATATAAAGTAGACTAAGGAAGCCTACGATTGTGTTGTTACGCAACTCACAACATCATACAGCATCGTCATATTTCAACCAAAAAAGAAACATCACGTTAGTTCTCACACTGGTTTCTCTACAAACCCTCCTACTGACCCTCCCCAGACCAACACCACCTTCTCCCACCACCCCAGCAAACCCCCACAATGTCCGGCGCAACAGCAATGGTCTTTTACCCGCGCAAAGAAGGCTCAACCTTCAACGCCGAATACTACGTAAACAAGCACATGCCGCTGGTTGAAAAGCACTGGAAAAAGCACGGCCTGAAATCCTACACCGTCTGTGAACTCAACGCCGAGAGCCCGTACACCTACTGCGTCCTTACCGAGTGGGACAGCCACGACAGCGTTGGCAAGGCTATGCAGGACCCTGCGACCAAGGAGGTCATGGATGATGTTGTAAACTTTAGCTCTGAGACCCCGGTTGTGGCTCATGGCCCCGTTATTGGGAGGGGTTAGAGATGAGATTGTTGGGACTTTCCGGAATCGTTGAGGAATATGGAGGGGGGTGGGGGCGTCCAGGCAGGTGTTGCGTGGCAGCTGGCCATGGAGTTAGCGCGCTTCCTTCGTTGATGGCTGGTGGTGTTGGTGGCATCCCATGGGAGGGGTAGCTTTGCATGGGCAAGAACTGTGCCCCGCACTTCTTCCTCCCCCCCTTCCGTTTCTTCCGAGGTATCTTGTTTGCGGCAGGTATAGATCAATTCCGCATATGCATCTTCGTCTCTGTGCTCGCATCATTCTTCTTCTCAGTACAATTCAAATGCCTGTGTCGTGTGCGAAGGAGCTAATTCTTTTCTCTACTATCTAGAGCGGCCCATTTCTCGCTAGTCACATCAAAGAGCCAAAGCACACAAATGAATAACAAATTATATCTGACATAAAACAATCTCATTAACTCCAATGCCCATTATGCTCATCATGCAAGAGCTCAATCTAAACCCAATGCTCCTGGATGCAAACCAAAAAACCCAACGGCGACCGTCGAATGGGTTAAGAAAAAAAAATGCAATAGGAAATATACACAATGAATGGTTTGTTTCAAACTTCTGATGATTAGTCCAATCGTAATCTTACAATCACAATCGATCCGGAAACTTCTCGACTACTCTCATGCTCCTTGCGTCCGTTTATCGTCGGAACTGACTTTGGTGCTGTTGGTGTGCGTACTTGGCTGCCTGCTGAGCCTGGTCAAAGCTTGCACCGTAAGCCTGTGTTGGCGCCGGTTGTTGTTGCTGTTGCTGCCCTATATTGCCATAGCCTTGGGGCGATGGCTGGGGGAAGTATTGTCCTTGCGACATCTGTCCTGTAGGAGTGCCCCATGTACCAGACATCTGCATCTGTGGTGTCGATGCCTGTTGAGGGAAATATTGCTGTTGCTGTTGATACATCGGATGCATCTGGTTTGGTGTAGAGTACGCCATGCCCGCTGATGCTGATGGCGTCCCGGGACCTGTAGGCATACCCATAACGCTGGGAGTGCCCATCATGCTAGGCGCGCCCATGACGCTTGGTGCACCCATGCCGTTCGGTGTTCCCATCATGCTTGGTGCATAGTTACTTTGTACCATGGCATACTGCTGCTGCATCTGTTGTTGCATCATCATCTGCTGGCGCTGCTGAACCTCCATCATTTGTCGTTGCTGAGTTTGGAAGGTGCGCCTGTCGATTTCGGCTTGCATAGCCGTCGAGTAACTCTGACGATTAACCTTTTGGGCGGCTTTCTCTTTTTCGCGGTGGTCAATGTACCCAGTCAATCCTGTAGTTGTTTGCTTCTGAACCTTCTTGGGGGTTTGTGAAAGATCGAGAAGAGGAGTGTTTGTCATTCGCGCCACCTGTTCCTGTTCACGAGCCGACAAAGTCGTGGGTCGTTGATCAAGTAGCAGATCGGCACCACGGCTTAACGGGCGACCGGGCGAGTGACCAATTCCAGGAGACCCTTGAGGAGACCGCTGGATTTGACTCCAGTCTCCAGAGTGTGTGCGACCAAAGGGTGGCGGGGTATGCGACTTGCTCCTACCATGTCCGTACATCATGGGCAGCTGTTGAGAGGCACGATGCATGACCCATTCTTCTGGGTCTAGCCTCTGTCTATCCGGCTGATGGGGAGAAGCCATGGCAGGTTGCCAGGCCACCTGGCGCGACTCTTGAATCTGGGAAGAATTCGAACCGCTACGCACATGCAAAGGTGTATTTGGGGTAGTAGGCCCGGAGATATATGACAATCGGTTCTGCTCGTTCGGCGTCGTAGCAAGGTTTTCTTTAGATTGCGAAGCGTCATCATGCAACATCTGTGTCATGGTTCCGCTGGTACCTGGGCGCTTCTCATTGAATTCCAAAGCATAAGTTGGTCCAAAATCAATGCTCGGCACTTCAGCAGGCGCTTTAGCTGGGTCCAATACTGATTGATATCCACGCGGCTCGTCGTCTGAGGGGGCCTTGACGTTCGGATCTCCAATAAAGGTCAATACGCCACTTCTGGGGCGATCTTCCCGTCTTTGGGGAAGCCTACGTGGTGGAGGCTCGGGCTCTTCTTCAATAATGCTAGCGTAGTCTGGTGTAGACGTAGATACAGCGTCGTCATCGTAACGACTGCTTGAGGCGCTTGGCTGACGGACCAAAGTTGTGCGCGTGGTGTTGAGAGCGTCGAGTGCTTCGGGATCGATCACGTCGTTTCGTAAACTGTCGAGTCTTGAGCTAGCGGTCGAGGAATTGTCATCCTCTTGCGAGGCGAGGGGAGACGGACCTGGTACTGGTTTACGGGGGATATTGCCATTTTCAGGGTGCGGACGGAAGGGGAGCTCTTGGGATTGCTGCGGTAACTCACTGTGTTCTGGGACCGGCGGAGCAGAAGGTTGGTAGCCAGCTGGTGAGTCGACGAATTCCGAATGCTCAACGTAAGGCGATGCGGGAATGGTAGAGAGACGATACCCCGAGTTTTGGTTTGTCGGAGGCGGTCTTGAATTGACACCAAGGAAAATTGAATGTCCTTGCTCACCATATTCGCCGCTTCGCCTACTCTGGATGGTATCCTGACCTCTCCACGCAGCTGCGGCACTAGAGTTAGCTATGCCAGGCTTCAATGGCGATTGTGCGGCATCGGCCATTTGTTGAAGCGTGGCAGAATCGACAGCAGGGTTTGGCTTCATCGTGGGCATATTGGGGCGGATAGGTGGCTTCTGGTAGGCAGCATGCTCCTGGGTTGGTGGGAGGTCGACGTAACCCTGGGGTGGGGCAGACAGATCTGCGGGGGGTGACGGCAGATCTTGTGGTTCCTTCAACGGACTCTCATCGTAATCAGAGCTGTCGTAAGGCTGCACAGCTCCATTTTCAGGAGTCTCGTTGAATATACGATGCTCAGGCGGCGTCGGCGCACCTTCGTCTTCGGATACTGCCTGACCAGGTGCGAACCTTGATGGTGTCGTCTGGGTACGACCGTTGGCCTGCTCAGACACAGAACGCTGGTGGCGCGGTGTACTAAAGGGGTTTGTGGCTGGTGCTGTTCCAACACGACGCGGCGCTTGCACTTCGAGGTCCGGAAACTTTCTTGTGGGTGACGATTGCCGCGTGGATGGACTGGAGCGAATGGAGCCCTGGTCCTCGAAACGCAAGCCGCGGGGGGTGAAGCCTGCGCGACTAACAGTGTTCCTGCGGCTAGCTCGACTGTAGATGGAGTCTGAATCAGGTCCCGAGGCGATCATGCGCGTCGATGTCAGGTCCTTCAGCTGCTTTCTCCACTGACGCTCCGACCATTTGTCGCTCCCCTCTGTATTGATCAAACCCACTACATCCCACATCTCCAAGTATCCATAGCGGCGGTCTGAAGGCATGGCAAACATCAATCCTCGGGTATCCAAAACATCAGCAATCAGTTTCTTAGGCCGTCCATAGAGGGAGAAGGTATCGAAGACCGGGAATAGGTACTGAAGCATGATTTCAAATCCTGAAATGGCGGGTCGCGTTTCCGGCATAACGAAAACGAATCCCTCTGTGGTGCTTTCAGGGGTCGAGTGGACTGTGATCTTACCCTCAATTTTTACCAGAGTGGATTGGTCGATGAGCGGCTTTGATTGTGGATAGATGGCGTAGCATGCGTAAGCCTCCTTGACTGTAGCAATGGCCTTGGTCTTCTTGGTAACCTTCTTGGTCTCGTAAAACTTTATATCGCCCTTCAATACTGGCGGTCGCTCGTAAACGCTGCCCTTTTTCTGCATCTTCTGCAGTTTGGCAAACTCTTTCTCGTCCGGTGGAGACACGACACACCAGCAGCGGCGCCACGGGGTACCTGCTCCAAATCGAACGCGGACCCAGTCTTCATACTTTGCGCACTGTCGATCTAGGATCATGCGGATGTTGTTGAGTCTCTTGCCCTTGCCTGCAATCAGGGCGCCAGTGTATGCCTCTGAAAGCGTGGTATGTTCGTACATGGCCAGGCGGATGCCGGCGGTCCATTGTGTAAGGGCGTGATAGGAATCGAAATGGAAGAGGTACTTGTTACTCGCAGCCGTGGAAACGCTGAGGATGTTGTCGAGCTTCTTGCCATCTTTCAGCGTCATGGAGGGGATCTAGACGGATTAGTGATGTCATGACAGGGGCGTGTGTGCTTACCATGTGAATAGCGGCATCCGTGAGGTTGATAAAGGTCGGTATCACCTCAGCGTCACCACCAGCTTGGTCGAGGGCGCTCGCATCCCACAGCGAGAGAATGGTGCCTACCAGCTGAACAAAGTATTCCTGCCATCTCCGGTCCGGAGCGGGACGGCCGCCTGCATCTCGTCAGTATCACAAACCACAACTTGTAGACAGGGCTGGCGTACGATAATCGGTATCGTGGAACTTGAGAAAGTATCCCTCCTGGTACAGTTTGTTCGAATGGCTGTTCAGGAACATGAAGATGCGTTGCAGCTCAGGCAGCGTGTCCTGGCTCACTTCCATGACTGGCGGTTGGTATGTCTGGATCATGGACATGGGACGCACAGAGGCGCGGGAGTCGCTGCGCTCGCGTTGGGTGGCGGCTCGAGAAGGAGGACGCTCGTTGTTGAATGTCTCGAGGGCCGTCGCCGACTGCGCGTAGTTGGTTGCGGGCTGCTTGGTCGAGGGAGAGGGCGGGGCGGGGGACGCGGGGCCTGGTGAGGGTCCAGCAGACGAAGGGCTCTTCTGCAGGGTGTTGGGTACACCACCCCATTGTGACATGAAAGAGAGGACTGTGAAGGGACGAGCAGGGCGCAACATTAGTGACTGTTTCTCCCCCCAAAAAAAGTGTGACACGGTAGGCAAACTAAGGAGGGAAGACATGATGCTATCAAGGGCATTATTTACCTCTCTTTGGACGACCCATGGCAGCGACGAACGGGAGGGTTCAGGTATGGATGGAAGCTATCTCCTCGTTGCGGTACACGGTGCAGGTGCTCTACGGCGCGTGCAATGTCGCTGGTACTGGACCAGGCGCGCAAGCCACAGGGACACGGTAGGGTGCGAGCTACAATGCAGGGACGGGAGGGACCTGAAGAACGAGCGACGGGAGCACAGAGGGGGGTTGCAGAGTGCAGAGTGCAGAGTATGGGGAAGGAGGACTACAAGAAGTCCAAGGAGTAAAAGAGCGGTAGATGTAGTAGGTATACCGGAGGTGCGCGGTCGAGTTAGACTTGTGGAGGAATTTCTAGGCGCATAGCAGGGATCGCTAGGGCTATGACGCGGAAGGGTTCAGAGATCGGCCAGAATGCGCCGTCTTGTCGACATGGATCCAATGCGGCGAACCAGAGTCTGGAAATGCGCCTTCTGCGCGTCGTGTGGCGGTCTGACTCTGTTCCTGTGCAGACTGAAGCACCTTTCACAACCACAGCCCATGGGCCCATGTGCGCGCACCCGGATTCCAAATCCAGCACTTCGTCCGGCCATGATAATGGCCACGGCCCGCACGCTTATTCATTGGTTCAATGTCGTATTCCAGCGCACCGAGAGAGCCCGTGCTGGACTAAATTGGCGGCTGCCCACTTGTGCTCGGCCATCCGGCACCGCTGTCGTCTGTTCTGGGTAATGATGATGGAGTGGCAGTGCAGCTTGGCCATATTTGCTTTACGGGCAGACCGGCCGGAATGCGGCTCGCAGAATCTGGGGTATTCTTCGGACGGGGCTGTCAGCTGCATCCCACCGTGCATACTCACATATAACCTTAGCCGAACATCCGCTCCAGTTCAACCTTCCTCGTTCCTCGTACAGCCTATGGCCTGCAAGGCGCGCGGGTCATCAGCCACATCGAGATCATGACATGGGCGAGGAGCATCATCACCAGCGCCTTGTGCCAACCGGCCTAACGCCTCCCCCCCTATACTCGCAGCCACGAGTAGCCTTGAACACGTTTCAAGTTCCTACATGTCTGCCCGGCACGCGATCAATCCCTTTATCAAGAAGCTATGACATGATGACGATATGACATGCTTAGAAGACATCTACCAACTCAGGTACCTGGGGCGGGGCGGCACGTCAAAACACGTGACAGGTCGCTTCCGGTCTAGCTCTCCCACGGCCTCGGTAATACCCGACATTCCGACAGCTGACAACGCGTCGGCTGCTCCACTTGGAAACAACGCGTCTTTCCAGTCCATGCCCGCCAATTTCCGTTATCGCAACAAAAGTCTACTCTCCCGTGCACTCATCGCCTTGGTATCCAAGTGTCGCACGAATGTGAATTATCCGCCCCCCACGTCACAATTCGTCTGT
Organism: Stemphylium lycopersici; assembly: GCA_003268315.1. Classification (NCBI taxonomy): domain Eukaryota; kingdom Fungi; phylum Ascomycota; class Dothideomycetes; order Pleosporales; family Pleosporaceae; genus Stemphylium; species Stemphylium lycopersici. The sequence continues at coordinate 231,704 of QGDG01000015.1, forward strand.
TCCGCGTTGCCATCGCGCAACGACCTAGACACTCGAAGAGTCACCACCACCACCACCACCACCGCCCTCACTACCGATAACCATCACAGCTCACCCGCGACTTTCTACCCATCCCTCGCTCTATTCCAAGCTCAAAATTTCCGCAATGGCACGCAAACGCAAATCCGCCGACGAATCGCCCGCGCAAGACGGGCTTGCGCCCTCGTCAGATAGTGCAAAAAAACGTGTGGCCAAGAAACGAAAGATCGACTGGTCTGCGATTGATGAATTCGAGGGTTTCACCATCAGCCCTGTGAATGTCAAGACACCGAAGAAGCCAAGCAAAACCGTTGGAAAGAAACAAAGAACTAGCGTAGTGGGCACAAACATAAACTACCCTGGCCAGGATGCCCCTTTGGACGCCGATGTCATACAGCCAAATCCATATCCAGAAGCTGAGCTCAGCGAGGTGCATGTGAAAATCTTGCCCGCGTTGTACTGGGAAAGCACCAACCGCTATAGAAGGTTCACGAGTACGGAAATTAATGTCCCGTATTCTGTGAAGAACCACGCTAATCTAAACTTTAGTAAATAGCGAGGAGTTCCAAGTCGGCCAGGTCGTCTTCGTCAAAAACAGCGAAGGCGCGAGAGACAAGAACTCGCCTGACGCACTACAAGGCTGGCTAGCTAAAGTCCTCGAAGTCCGCGCCGGCGACGCTTCTCATGTCTATCTCAGGGTATTCTGGGCATACCGGCCTGAAGACCTGCCAGGCGGCCGACAACCTCACCACGGTAGCAGTGAGGTGATTGTCAGCAACCACATGGACATTATCGAAGCCTTGACTGTTCAGTCTTCTGAGGATGTGGTGTATTGGAACGACGATCCAGATAGTTTGCCACTACCAGCAGACCAACTGTTCTTCAGACAGAGTTTCGACATCACCAAGAAGGCCAAGCCTCTTAGTGTAAGTACATCGCTTTCTGGGCGCTTAATAACTTACTGATTACTCAACAGAAGCTGAACATGTACTGCGTTGACAAGCAACCAATCAACCCCGAAGAACTATTAGTTCAATGTTCACACTGCTCGGAATGGCTCCATGCGCATTGCCTCGAAGAGCGAGCGATTGCGAACGCAGCCGCAGAACACAACATCATCTCCCCGCCACCACCGAAGAAGAGGGGTCGGCCCAGCAAAGCAGCAAAAGCGAATGGCGACGACCCCGCTTCGAAATCTGGCTTTGCCGCCGAGCTAAGTACATCAGACACTAGCAACCTTCGTCTTACCGTCACAGACAACCGGACGTTCGAGAAGAAGCGACAATGGAATGTCAATATAACGTGCCTGATGTGCAACAAGGTCATTGAGAAAGCAGAAGACCCCTCGCAACCTTCAGGCGCCAAGACCTCAACTGCCCATACGCACGGTGGAGCCGTCAGTGACGAAGCGGACGCAGACGGTACAACTGCTATAAGCGCCCAAGAAAATGAAAACCCGGCCTCCAGAGACAGCGAGGTGGACTCTGTGATTGGCACTCAAGACCCAGAAGAGGATGCACAGACGACGAGCGCCCAAGCAGAGGATGCAACAGTGTCCACACCACTAGCCACAGCTGAGAAGAAGGGTGAGACCGTCGAATTGTCCTCCACCGACTAAGCAAACTAAGTATTATGACCAGCGCCAAGAGGGAGAGCTCGCCCGCCCGGATCCACAAAGAAAAGAAGACGCGCAAAAAGTTTGACTCCACCACCCCAAGCACAAGATGTAAGCACGTCAACTTCCAAGAAAGAAGGAACCGGAGGAGTGGAAGTGAAGGCAGAAGCGAAAGTGCAAGAACATCAAGTTCTTCCGCAAACCTTGCAGGAAAAAACGCAAAACGCAGCAATCACGTCAACGGCGCCAGTCAAGATACCCATGTTCGATCCTGTCAGAGATGCCGTTATGACATTTACCCCTGCCACGGCACCTGTAAGTGAATCGGTCTTTCAATCTGGTGTGCGTTCGGTTAAGCGGCTGATTTGGAGAGCATGAGAGATACCCCCACCCCCTCGATTGTAATGTTTCTTTTCTTCTTCTTCAACCTCGTTTTTTCTTTGCTTATACATTTTACAAGGCACAGCAGCGATACCCTTTCTTTGATGTCGTGGCCATGGTTTCCCGGTTAGGGTAATTTAGAGGTAAGGGAAGGCAGGGGGGGGGGGGGGGGGGGGGGGGGGGGGGGGGGAGGGGGAAAACGGGGGAATATGGTTAGGAGTAAGGATGGAGGGCGGGGGCTGCTGGGGAATGAGTGTTTTTTTCCATCCCGGCTTCTCCTTCTCTGCCATTTTTAACTAGTAGTAACCTCTCACGCTCTAATTGAGACAAAAAGTGGCTTCTCTTAATCCTAACCTCGCAAATATCTACAATCCTCCAGTCATGTGCGAAGAGTGCATTTAGTGACTCGAGTTATTTATCATTCTTCTTTTCATTCTTCTTCGCTTTCTAGCTGGGACCTGAAAACACAACCAATCCCAGCAATGGTTTTTTTAAAACATGAAAAAAGGGTATATCCACCTTGATCCTGAAACCCACCCATGCTACTCTGTAGAAGTACAAGATGGAAAAAAAAAGAGTATGAGAAAGAAGAAAAAAAAAACGCCATCGCTGAATGCTTTGCTCTCCTAATCCCATGGTCCCTTTCGCATGTCCAGCGGAAAAAAAAGTTGTTCGCCTTGTAAAACACCCATGAAAATGCAAATCATGTCCCACCTCCCCATCAAATCTCGCTTTTTTGTGTGTATGGAACTTTTCTTTGATCCATCGTTCACTGGCCATCATCGAGGTTTCACTTTCAGTCTCTTGCTCTCTTTCCCTCCCTCCCTCCTCTTCACGTCCTCACCCTCTCTCCACAGGCAACTTGCCCTTCCCAACCTTCATCCTGAGCACCAAACGCGGCCTATCCACACCGCCACCACTACTACTCTTTTCCACACTAACAAGACCACTCTTGCCAGGCCCATTGCCATTCAGCAGAGTGCTCGTCTCAAGACTCTGGCGCTTGGGCGGCCTGTCATCATCGCCGTTGCCTACAAGCAACTTGCGCTTCTTGTTTTCGCCGGTAAAGCGCGATAAGAGACGGGGCGGGAGCCGGAGTTTGACGACCTTGCTCCTCTTCTGCTTGATGATTGGGCGGGCGATGGGGGCGGGCGTGGCGGTGGTAGTAGAAGGGCGGGATGGCGGAGCGACGCTTGGTCGAGGGGAAGGCGCGGCGCTGGGTCGCGGAGATGGTGCTGCGCTTGATGGTCTTGACGGGACTGTGGAGCCATTTGCAGTCTTTGTTCGGATCTTGAGCTTTGGGGCCGGGAGCGGAACGGGGGATGAGATGGCGGGAGATGACGCAACCGACTTGGGAATCTTGACCGTTGCTGGTGTTGGCCTTGACTGAGATGACGCAGATGCTGACGTAGGAGCCCTTGGTGGTGGGACCGGAGTTTTGGTGACTATCTTTGGTGCCGGGGCTGGAGCTGGCGCCGCAGAAGGAGCAGCGGTGGGGGCAGCAGAAGGTGCTGCCGAGGACGCCGGTGCTGGAGTTCCCGATTTTGGTGTTGCTGTTGGGGTCGTCGTCTTCTTCATGGGCTGCTGCATCAACGGAATCTCTGGTGTCGAAGCTCGAGAATCTGGCTGAGCAGAAGCAGGCGCTGGAGTAGGCTGCGCGGGCTGTGAGGGTTTGGGCTGTGGCTGCAACTGTAGCGCTGGAGATGGCCGTGTCGACTGAGGCACAGGAGAAGGCGAATGATGAACCGTAGGAGAGAACACAATAGATTGGCTTCTCGATTTGGCCACGGTGGAGTCGCCAGTTGGCGGCGGAGATGATGCAGACTTATTCTTCATCCCACCAATCTTGAGCGACAGCTTAGGTTGGGCGACTGGCTTGGGCACTGGGGGAGCTGGCTCTCGCACAGGTACAGATGGAGCAACCGGAAGAGCATGCGGAGGAGCCGGAGCCGGAGCTGGAGCTGGAGCTGGAGCCGGAGCCACAACCGGGGCTGGAGCATTCAGAGTCAAAGGTTCCTTGCGTTTTGTTCGGAATTTGTTCGTCCGTCTGAAACGCATCAATGCCTTTCCAAGGTGCTCTACTGTCCAATAACGAGGAAGTGATATTTTGACCGGGAGCTTGTTAGCCTTCTGGTTGTCGAAGATCATGTCGCAAATGTCCAAGATCTCAGACATGTCGCTGATAGATAGGGTTGTGGATTTGAGAGCCTCCTCAAGGACCGAGCGTAAGGTCTGGTTACCTTGCAGATCACTCTTCAGTCCTCGTAGAGCCCCGTTAAGATTCTGACGAGCGAGAGCTGATGCGCGTTCGGCGTTGCTCGCTTCGTTCTCAACCACAAGTGTATCGGCAGCAGTCTCTGCAGCCTTTTCGGGGGCCCAAACATCTCCAGTAGCGACCTGGCCGATGGCAAGGCCAAAAATGCGCAGCAGTTGCTTTCTGAAGTAAGGCGAAGGATCAGACCGTATTTCGTGAACCAAGAACCTTAGCACTGTGTCTTTGCGGAACATGCCCAACCGGATGAGACATTCCCATGCTTTCAGGCGTACATTGTCTGCATTTCCCAGCTGAGCGTACTGTAGAAATTCCGAAGGCTTGAAAGGCGTGACTCGATTCGTGACCAACTTCAGGGCGCAGTCAAGCGCGGTAGTTGTGTACACATTCTGGTATGTAGGAATCCATTCGTCAAGCCTCTGATGGCGAGTGAGCTCTCCTAGTGCCTTGGCTGTGAACTCTCGCTCTTGGGCCCATTCTTCATTGCCGAGATCGAAGTTGGCATTCGTCTTGGTAAGAGTTTCGGCTAGACACCGCATCAATGTAGAGATGTAATGATCGTCGCTGTAGTCGTTTCCGCGGTTATCATTGTATCGTACCAGATCAAGCAAAAAGCGTTTGGCCTCCAGCGGTGATCTGCCGTCTTCTCCCTTGATCTTGGCAATGGCCTTGGGAATGGCACATTGAATCAAATACATGCTGCGGTCAGAAAAGTCATTGGACCGAGTCATTGGTGAGTTTGGCAGGCAGAAAAGCTCCTGAAAGGCCTTCTTCAGGTGGAAAAGTCCCACCCATTCAGTGCGCTTCAGTGCGCTTTGAGCCAAGACCATAGCAGCCATGGTCCGGATGCCGTGAAAGTACCGATTGTCCATCAGAGTCTTGACCAAGAAAGTGGAAATCAGCTTGTGACCCTCCTTGTTGGCAAGAAACTGAATAGACTCTGCTTGTGCAACAACATCCTTATCTTGTTGCAACTGCGAGACGTACATGTACGACGGCATGTCTTCAATGTTAGTTCGACATATCCATTCGAAATCTGCATCGATACGGATCCATTCATACGCTTCCCCCTCTTGCTTGGCTTCATCTTCCGGTGGCCAGTCGTCTAGCCGCCATTCGCTGTGTTCCTGAGGCGAGGTGAAGAGATCTCCCAGCATGTAGAAGGTGACGTCTTCTTGTGTCTCGCCGGAAGCATCGAGCCCTGCTGCAGCAGCCATACGCTCTTTGTTCAGTCGATTTCTCTTCAGTCGCTTGTATTTTGTGTTGTATGGAATCTCCACCTTGACGTTGTTTGAGTTTATATCGACGATATGCTCGTAGGGTGTGCCATCAGCTTCGTGAATTCGGATAGTCATGGGTCCTACGAAAGTGGGGTATCCTGTCGCTGAACGCAGGTCGCGGGATTTCTCTTTCGCCTCGCGCATGAAGTCTTCTGCTGCAAGGCCGTTTTCAATAGTCGTGATGGATGAGTCGGCCTGGAGTTGCTTGATTGTAAGTTGCACCACTTGCTTCTTCTTGTTGAAGGAAGGAACGCAGTGGAATGTGGGGCATCCTGAACCCACAACCCATTGCTGGAAGAAAGACTCGAGCTTTTGGTGGCCCACCTTCTCGCATATATCGAGAAAGTCGTCCGTGGTGACGGCGCCATTGGGATACTTTCCCTGGCGAGCATTGAACAGCATTCGGTACAAGCACCTGTCCACGCCATTCTTCCCGCTCTGTTTCACCAGGCGATTGTGCAAGATGGAGAGGACCATGAGCGATTTCAGCTCCATGAACTCGATCTCGGTAGGATCTAGCTGTAAAACTTCTCCGAGCTGTTGTAATGATGGGCGCTTCCGGTCCATCTGAATGACCTTGTCCACCATCAGCTTTTGTCTGAAGCGCCAGTCGTTGCGTCCGAAAAGCTCTTTGAGATAAATTTCAGCCATGAACCAGGAGCCACCAACGACGATCCAGTGGTCTTCCGGATTGTGCGCGATGACGTCTACGCCTATCCACTGGCTGGCCACGGCATGTACTAGCACCCTGGTCGTATGCTCAAGAGGCTCCCAAACGGTTTCGGGGAACAGTAGGCGCGAGCTGCAAATAGAGAACGAGGCGGTATGGGCAGTATCGCACTCCAGGTCGTCGACGAATGCAAGCTTATAAGAGTTGCCGAAGGCATAACTCTGGAAACGCTCGGTGAAGGTGTCGAGAGCTCGCGCAAGCATCATGGCGCTATTTCGGACCTCATTGTCCTTGCCGGGCAGGCAGAAAGCATGAACCTTGATCGCGTTTTCACCCAAACGTTCGTCATCGAGAGTATCGCGGTATTCGGAGAGATCGACGTGCTCGAAGGGCCCGATGACGAAGCCGATGTGTTGCGGGAGGACGGGCGTGTCGCAGGAAAAGCTCGCCGTCTTTCGTGCAGGGTCGGCAGGGTCGAGAATCTATGCGTGTCAGTGCTAGACTTGCAATGGATGAGAGCAAATACTGACATCGTCTGTTAGCGTGCCGGAGCAAATGACCTGCATTTCCATGGCCTTTTCCTCCTCGGACAAGTCGACTTGGTCATCGTCGGCGTCCAGCATGACACTGTCGGCCTTCTCCACTCCATCTGCTGGTGCCTGCGCGTTTGCGTTGGGCGCGGGGGGTTTGCTAAGCGCATCTCCCAGAGTGCGCGGATAGCGAATAGAGACTTCAAACAGACATCTCGTCTCGCCGTCGTCTATGCACGGAAACAGACAAGACGCTGCGCCCGGAAAAGACGAGTTGCGCGTGTATGCATGCGGAAAGCGGGCGTCCCCATCCTCGACTCCGACGAATTGCAGCGCGTCGCGAAAGTCGTCCAGTTCGTACTCAATTTCCAGCTTGAGTGGCGCGTAAAAGGTACCCTGGGCGTCGTCGGTCATGCCAGCCTCGGAAGGCTTCACCTCCCGGATCTTGACTCTGTCGGGCACGGAAATGACGAGTTCATCTTCGCCGCCCTCGATGTGCCGGGCTATGCGCTGCTTTGTGAAGTGGTACTGTTCGAGGCCGGTGCCGGGATAGAGCGTCAGCCGTTGGTGCAGATTCGAATAACTAAAGCCCGCCTTCTCTCCTTCGATTCTTATGCTGGTCGGCTTCAGTTGCCGGCAGTTCAGCGTAATGTCTCGCAGCTGCGCCTTGTCCGGCTGGATGTCGAGTGTGGTGAGGCCCTTGACCTTGCGCGGTGCAAAGCTAAAGTCAAGCTCGAGCTGCTGCTTCAACAGGGTAAAAGAGTCGCCCGACGAGGCGTCGTCCATTGCGTCGGCGGGCTCGAGGGGCGCCATGGTAGGCGACGTCGCAGGCGATCCTGCTCCCGGTTAAATGGCCGTGTTGAGGGGGCGTGGGGGGGATGGGTCGAGGGTTGCGATGGTTGTTGATTGACGCCCGGCTCTGCCATGCGCGTTGTTCGGGAGGGTTTCGCGACAATGGACGCTAGCCTACGTGGTCGGTGCGCGAACTGGGCTGGGGCGCGGGATTGCGCGCTTCACTTATCCGACGTCACAGCTCCACACCAACGCCTGGTGAGCGTGAAGTGGCGCATGGGTGCAGGAACGAATACTGTGAAGGGTACAGGATCAAATCGATACCGCGTCTAAATTCAACCTCGGGTCATAATCTGAGCCCAACGACACCATCTTCGTTTTCAAAGAAAAACAAACCATCCACCCCCCCCCCCCCCCCCCCCCCCCCCCCCCCCCGTTTAATCAAACTTCCTCCTCCGCATACCAACCTCCAGTGCAATCGGTTTCCTCAGGAATCCCTCTCTCGTGTCCATCTCTCCCTGCCTAATCTCAAACTCATATCTCCTAAACACGGTGCCAACAATGAGCGCCAGCTCCATCTCGGCCACATTCCTTCCTACGCAAGCCCTGGGGCCGTAGCTGAACGGGATAAAGGCCGCCTTTTGCTTGTCCGTCACCTTCTCCCACCGCTCAGGACGGAAGCTATCTGCGTCTGGTCCCCAGATTTCTGTCGAGTGATGGATGGTATAGGCGGGGACGGAGAGTACGGTGCCTTGCGGGAAGTGGTGGCCCAGCAGAGTGATGCCGGGACCGGGTGGGATGAGGCGGGGAAGGCCGAGGGATGAGGTGCTGTGGATGCGCATCGTCTCTTTGATCACGGCGTCCATGTAGGGCAGATCCTTGACTTGGGCGTAGGTTGGTACGGCATCGGCGTCTGGTAGCGCGTCATCCAGCTCCTTCTGCAGCTTCTGAATCACCTGAGGATGCTGTAGGCAGTGGTAGAGGAGGGCGCAGGATGTGTTCGAGGTTGTGTCCGAGCCGGCGATGAGCTGAGTCAAGGCTTCAGCTGTCAGCTCCTCCCGACCAAGCTTATTGCCGCTTTCGTCGCGGCCTTCCATCAGTCGGGCGAGCAGGTCTACACGGTCGGACGGTTTCTCAAGACGAGCATTGACGCGAGCGATCGCGATACCAGCGAGGTCTTCAATGGCCTTCATGCCTTGGCTGAAGAAGGGGTCTGGGAAGTATTTCGCATAGGGCTTGATGGCAGGGAAAATACCAACGGTCCTGTTTCTCGTCAGATCACAGCCTAGCATCAGAGTGCGCAAATGCGGTTCCAACATACCCACTGACTTCTCCCCTTCGGTTCAATACTTCTATAGCCGGTGCGTGTGTGATCTGCCCAGCCTTGCTGACCTCCGCCTCATCCCTGCCTTTCTTCAACATACCAAAAGGCTCCCCAAAGGCCAGATCACCAATGACATCGAAAGCGAGGTAGTTGAACCAATGCAGTGCATCCATCTGATACCATCCTCCCTTTTCTTTGATGCCATCAGCACGGCGATCCCACTGTCTCTGCAGCTCCTCCAGGTTGTGGTGGATATACTGTTCAAACTGCAATACGCTCTTCGCAGAGAAAGTATGAGCTACCGTCTTCCTCTTTCTCGTATGCTCAGCGCGATCTCGAGTGTTAAACAGTCCCCGCTTAATCGACACAAAAGCGTCATAATACTCGCTCTTCAGAAAGCCATTGCCGTGGCCGTAGATTTGGGTAATGGCATCCGCATCTGCGACACTCACGTGGTGCGGCTGGAGACGAACAAGCTTCCCAAGCTTCTTATGCGCTTCATGGACGGCGAGGTAGCGCTTCCCTTGGCGGGCCTGGTACATGAGCCATAGGTTCGTCCAAGCGGCTGGAAATGGGGCCGGGATGTCGCGGATCTGCCAATTGCGAAGGTAGGGAAGGACGTAGAAGATGACCGGTACAAGGAGGATGGTATAAGGCGTCAAGAGGATACTTGTCAAAGACATGATGGATGGGAATTGAGCATCTGACCGAGGCGGGCAGAAGGAAGAGGTACTCGTCCTCCCGGTTAAAGTCCTTGTGAAAAGCACCGAGCTCGGTGTATTCAGTCGCAGAGTACCGTTCAGAGAAGGGAGTTTGTTGTTCGTCTCATCTCCTCGAAGCCTTTGACTCGGCCCTCCTTATAGTCTTGTCCCTGGACCTCTCCTTGCGTAACATCGATGCGCAAAAGCTATGCCGAACTCGCGCTACATGTTTCCCGACACCAGCACGCGGCGCCCAAACGTCAGACCCGTCTCCATCATTTACCTGGCATTCGTTCACGGCCAATCATACATGTTTCGAATCCCCCTTACGTAGCCGTGTTGATATTCCGGACAGGCTGTAAGCTGGGCACGGTGACCCCGCCTTCCTCTAGTGCGCCGAATGTTCCCCGCGCCGTTTACGTCTTCATCGGGAGGCGTCGCTAAGTCAGCCAGCAGCCGATTGCACGTGCTTCTGCCCGAGATTTTTCGCGCCAGTGCATGGAAGTGGTAAGCGTGTTGTGGAGCATGGGGTGGGATTTACGAAGTGGTGGAGTTTAGAATCTACCGACATGACTTCCGTAGAAGGCTTTGTGCGACCGCACCTCGGGGGTGCTGCTGACATACTAACGGCCATATGCCAAGCCGGGCCAAGCAGAAAAACCATTTAGCGGCTTCATCACATTGGTCGGGAAGGCAGTTTGTTTTCAATGGGTATTACATTAAGAAACCAGCGCTGTCTAGCTAGGAACGTCTTCCTACTACAAATGTTCCTCAAATGAGTAAGACAGGTATTAGAACCGTCCACTTTACTAACAGCAAAACGCCTTGTGGTATCATGCCTTTGAATCATCCGTCCATATCTCGTCACTATAGCGCGCTATTTCCCGCCAAAATGTATGCTTAGTTATTCTCTTCGTCATCCGAGAAGAAGTTCAAGATGGCCTTGACCGCCATAGGGCCCAGCCCGTGAGGCGGGTAGCAAATATAACTCGGGTCGTCGGTCGCACCCAGCTTCTCACGGAACTCAGTCTTGTTGGTGAGCTTGAGCTCAGTCGCGATTGCATGGTATGCACGGCTGAGGACCTTGACACGAGTGCCCTTGACGTTGTGTCCCGGAGTAAACTTGGAACTGGCACCACCACCAAAAGTGACGCTGGTAGCTCCACTGGCTGCAACCTGCTTGAGAGCATGGGTGACAACCTGTTCGATTGAGCCACTCGGGGCACCAGGGAAGTCCAGAGAGTACTTGACTTGCCAACCATGGTCTGGCGACAGCTGGGCCATGGTTACAAAGGCAGCAATGGTACCATCTGGGCTGGTCGCAACGTGATATTGGCGATGCTCTTCGTCTTGCCACGGGTGAATGTTGGTCAAATGGACCTGCTTGCCCTTGCGGTTCTTCAGCCAGTCCTCTACACGAGCATCGACCTTTTGCTTGACATCCTGTGGCGGTGGGGAGCCGAGGGCATAGTCGGCAATCTTGACACCCTCCCTCTCTGCGTGACGAATCTTGCGCTGTACATCCGAGTCCTTCTCGGCAGGGTTATGCGCAGGGTCTACACGCTGCTCTCCAGTGACGGAGAATGTGCGCCAGTTGAACTTGGTTGCCAAGACGTCTTCAACCGCCGCTCCCACTAGCAGCCAGAGAGGCTTGAGGTTGCGCTCTTTCTTGATGTATTTGAGGTACGCAGCCATGGTCTTCAGGTACTGAGACTCGTGGCACAGAGGGTCACCAACAGTAATGGCGAAACCATCCTGGGGCACGAAACCGACAGCCGCACCAGTGCTGTCGTCTCGCCAGATTTCGGTGCGAGGCTCCAACCATGACGTATTTGTGGCGTCTCCGTAGTTGGCAATGAGCTTCTCGATGGGTTGGAGGTCGATCTTGGCGACAGCGCGATCTTGACCTTCCCATGGTGGGTGCATAGTGCTTGCTTCGGGGTGGCGCAGCTGTTTGACGACCGGCTTCTCTGGCAAACTCTTTGGATCGCGAGGGAACATGGAAGCGTGACGAATGTTTCCGAGACCCATCATCAGCATAAGAATACGCTCGAGACCAATGCCGCCACCACCGTGGGGAGGTGCACCCCATTGGAAACCTTGAATGTAGTCCTCCATGGAGCTGGGGTCGACCTTGAGTTTGCGCATCTTGTCCAGCAACATATCCGCATCGTGGATACGCTGCCCACCACTGAGAATCTCCTGACCTCGGCAGAAGATATCGAACGAGTTGGTAAGAGCAGGGTTGTTCGGGTCGTTCATTGCGTAGAAGGGTCGAGCACTGGCGGGGAACTTGTCGAGAATGTAGTAGTCGGTTCCCAGCTTCTCCTTGATGACGCGACCGAGTTGGACCTCGTCTCTGGTACCCAAGTCCTCGTTCTCATCCAGCTCGTTGCCGTCGTCGTCTCTCCATCCAGACGCGTTTAGCATGCGGATACCCTCGGCGAATGGAATGATGGGGGTCTCATCCAGCCACACCAAATCATCATGCGGGAAGTGCTTCTTGATGACCTCAATCTCGGGACGGAAGCGCTCGTAGATGCCCTTGAAGATGGCCTTGAACGTGCGATCCAGCACACGAAGGACCTCGTGGTAATGTTCGTCAATCTGCATCTCGAGATCGAGACCAGTGTATTCGGTCAGATGGCGGTAGGTGTTGCTGTTCTCAGCACGGAACACAGCACCGATTTCGTAAACCTTACCAAAGTCTGCAGAGATGGCCATTTGCTTGGCCAATTGAGGACTTTGAGCAAGGAATGCACCACGGCCAAAGTATTCGATCTTGAACACACTGGCACCAGACTCGGTGGCGCCACCCTGAAGCTTGGGGGTATGTATCTCGATGAACCCTTCGGAATCCAGCTGCTCGCGGAACAGTTTGCAGATTCCAGACTGGATGCGAAAGATACCCTGCGAGGCAGTTGTCCTCAGATCGATTATGCGGTTGTTGAGACGAGTGCGGTCTGCGATCTTGACCCGAGTATGTCCTTCCTTGCGATCCTCCTCGGCCAGCTTTGCAGCTTCGGCATCCACCTCGGCTTGAGACACTTCGGCTTCATTGACGTTGAAGGGAAGGTGATCAGTGATGGAGGCCTCAACGTGCAAGGCGTGGACCGAAACTTCGACGTCGTGGATGGTGGCACCGAGAACCTCGCCCTGCTTTGCCTTGGGCTCCTGCAGGATACCCTTGACGAGCACGATAGTCTCGGCGTCTAGGTGCTCTGCCCAGTACAACATGTACTTGGAAATGTCTGCATGCTCCAAGAGGACACCCTGAATGGTAGCGAGCTGTTGCCGGAACATCAGGAAGACGAACTTGGAGCTCATCTTCCGGAGATGGTGAATGCGGGCGCGAAAGACGACCTCCTTGCCGACGTCCTTTGCAGAGAAGTCTTGGATCTTGTGGCGTGGCTCGTGTTTCCACTCCCCAGCGTAGCCATTGGGGTTGACGACGCCGTACTTGGCCCTCTGCTCCGGTGTGAGCTCAGCCAGGGCTTGTTGTTCCATCTCCTTCCTCCTTCGTTCAAGCTCTTGTTCCTTCTCCTGGTTCTGCTTGCTCCGCTCTTCTTGCTGTGCCTGTCTCTCATGCTTACGCAGTTGGCCGCGGGACATGTGCTCACCATCGCGGTTGAGGGGGGCGTCGTCGTCGCTCGAGTCATTGCCAATGTGCAGCTTCTCCTTGACGGCCCGCATGGGGCTGTGGGTAGAGCGGGAGCCGGAGCGCTGGTGGTTGTTTGGCTTGGAGCCAGCGCGGTTCGGGCTCTCGGTGCGGCGGTGCAGGAGGCCGCTGAGGGAGCCGCGCGGCTGGTCGATGCTGGTCCTGCTGTCCGTAGGAGAGGCTGCATCGTTGCGCTTGAATTCTCCGCTTGCACGCGCGCCGCCTAGGGTGACGGAAGAGCGCGGAGTGGCGGCAGGCGACTGTCCCCTGCCATTGGGCGAAGTGGGAGACTTGACGCCGTTCTTCTCATCGTCAGGGGCGCTGCCACTGTGGTGCGGCTTGAGCTTTTCTAGCGCTTTCTTGAGGGAACTCATTGTTGCTGTGATGCGAGAGCTGTGCCCGTTGTGCGTGGTTAGACTACCTAGGCGCAGGGTGGGGCAAGCAGACGCGGGGGATTGCTGCTACAGCGAGGGGGGAGGGGGGATTTGGGAGGGTTGTGTCCGTGGAGAGGAGGAAGAAAAGACTGGAATGGGTGGGCTGGTGAGAGCCGGAGAAGACGCGGGCTGAAGTATACAGTGGCCGGGAAGGACGCGGTTAGCACTGCGAGGGTGAATTCGCTATGACGTGACCCTCCCTCTGGGCGCGACCAGGTTTGTGCCCGTGGACGAAAGCGTCCCAACCCTAGCGCGGCAAAGGCTTAGCATCTGTCCGAAAAAGTCCAGCCGTGCGCAAGCGTGACGTAGCTCTGCTTGACAATATATCCTTCTAGACTCTGGCTTCTCGTACGGGAAATTCGCGTGTTGAGAGAGGCCCGCGGAGACCGACAGCAACAGGTCGTGAGCACTTGGGTCATGGAGAGGGGATCACCGTCGGGAGCAGCAAATTCACCAGCATCCTCAGCGCCCGTCAGCATGTGCATCCGCAGTGGCCGCGCTTATTCAAAGGCCGTAACCGCTGACACACTTGACTCGATCCGAATTGGTCGACGCTGCTTCCCTTTGTAGCATGACGGGCTGACAAGCATTTCTTGGAAAACTCTTCGATCCCGGCCATCCCCCTCACTTCAGCCACAGCGCCTGTTGAAAGGCGCGAGCAGCGAGTTTAGTCGTGCGAGAGGGCCAGTCATCGTGTTGCTTCGGCCATTCGGGCTGATGACTATTGCATGAGTCGGGTGAGAGAGGCTCGGCATCTTAATTGCGCACTTCCCGTCCTGCTCGTGCTTGTGGCGTGCCGGCTGAGACCGACCCTAGTCTTTCCGAATTTCCTAGCAGATGGGCTTTCGCACACAGGCCATGGGATTCTGCCGGATACGCATCAAAGCAGGGTCAGCAACCTGTCGAGACCCTCATCTGTCCGCGACATCCAACTCCAGGAAACCTGTTGGGGTAGTGGCTGCGTCACAGGGGAGCCGCCAGCGCATGCAAGAAGCAAGATAAGCCCAAGAATACCCGACATCGACGATCGTCTTGCCGATGAACAAGTTCTGCCAGGCACGCTTCGTCCCTGGGGATCGCATTTCAGCATGCGAATCAGCCACAGTTTGCCGATATCCGCCCCTCTTCCCCCCACCAAGCCTCTGGTCGGCACATGGTGTTCTGGAGAAGACGGGCTGGGAAGGCGAGTCGTGTGCCACGTTTGGATTTGAACCGAGTAGTTGATCTTGGTTGTGGAGCGCTTTCGACGGCAATCGTCCAACTAACAGATCTACCTTCCTTATGATGAAGATGGCGCCCCACCTTGAAATCTCATTTCGTACGGCACACGCCTCCTCCCTTTTGTCCAATCTCCCACCTATCACCCGTACCTCTCGTCAGTCCTTAAGCCACTCCTTTGCTGTTCCCTGTTTTCCGATTTCTTGGACTATCACGTTCGTCCTACCCCCCGCCACGTCGATGCAACAAGCAAATTTACAACACCTGTTCACTTTTCCCAGATCATCATACCCGCTATACATCTTCGTCACCGGTCTATCATGGCCATCATTATGCATTCAGGCGCTGCACCCACATTTCTCATTCGGGCTAGGCTATAGCGTTGGAGCATACCTGCAGAGGTATCCAGGTCATTTTACTCCATCAGCCCAAGTTTCTTGACATGGGATCCGGTCAAAGATATTGAAAAGCACTGAGTGTATCATGCGAGTATACTATAGGCCCATCATCTTTCACTGCCTTTGGTGTTGAGCGGACGGCAGACTCTCAAGGTAGGCGGAAGAATAATAGACTTCAAACATATGGTGAATGCGAGGTTAGGAGAATGCACCTTGGCACGGCTGGTGCAGTTGGCTTGACTTTTTCTGTAGCCTTCTCGGTCTTCCTCGTTATGACTGAGGAACAAAGCAGGGGTGAAGGTCTAGTACTATCTGTATTACGCGCGCAATACTAGTTCGATGTGTCGTCACGGCCAGGTACCCCACGTCCAACTACCTAGAGTATAAATGTTTGTGGATGTTACAGTCTGTTGCGATGATATGAATCTGCATCATGTACTTCGCTTCCAATGACCATACAACCGATATCGTCGCGCCCTGTTAATCAGTACTGTGCTGCACCGCACCTTCTCTCAACCCCTTAATCAATCTGAGCATCGGGGGCTGTCTACGCATATGTCCGACCTCTTACCCTCATCTCTCCCCATTTCTCACTTCCAGAAATTGTAACAATGGCCAAATTCAGAGCATGGTTGAAGAAGCACCTGAGATCCAAACCAAGTCCCAAAGGCCATCTCCCATTCCTCCCATCACCACGCCGTCCCATCACACCAACATCATTCGACACACCAGCATGTCTCCTCTTCCAGCTCCCCTACTGCTCTACCTCCCGCGGCTTATCCCATCCAACCGGCTCGCCAATATCACGTCGATCGAGATGGTAATCGACACACACCGTACCGACAATGTCGACGACGAACTGCCTCCTTGCTACAACGTGGACCATCTGAAACCTATCCTCGACAACATCGCCACGCACTGCCGCCGTCTCCATACCCTGTGCGTATCTTTTACACTCTACAGCCGTGTGTTCCAACACTTGATTTTAGACGACCCAGCCCTGCCCATGGTCGACGCTTTCCTCCAGTCCAAGCCGCTGCGCAGGATGAGGGTCGAGCTCCCCGCTCACGCATATAGCGCGGCGGGCGTGGACGGCCCGTCCACACCCGCCCATCCGCGCGAAGCGCTGGCCAAGGGACCGTTCAAACACTCATATTGGAGGTCTCTTGATGGGGAAGAGCCAGTGATACAGTGGAGATCTCTTGAACGATATCCGCTTCCGCCGCTGAGACTGCCGGATGATAGCGTGGAGAGCAGAGGGTACTGGATTGCAGAGGGCGATTGGGGGCCGCAGATACTGGTGTCTAATTGTGGTATCTGAAGATGGCTTCTCGTATTTTGGGGTTGTCATGTGCGTTTTGACTCGCAGACGTCACAAAGGGTTCCGCTCGCCCAGCCATCATGGCTTGGATAGATGGGCAGGTGACGTGCTAAACGACGATGTGAGATGCTTGGGTTGTTTAGGAATTTGCGGGGAAAAGCACTAGATATGTGCTAGCAAGATGATACTGATGGATACATGGGTGACTTGAGTAGAAAACGATAGTGTTATTGCTCCAGTCAAATATATGCACACCCCTCTCTCCCTCTCTCCTCTCAAGCTCAAAACAACTCTACGCCCCCCTCACCACACACACACACACACACACATCCCCTACGACTGCCCCAGTACCCAAATCTCCCCATTACTCGACGTATCACTCGTCATAAACAGCCTGCCCATGCCATCCCACGCCAACCCGGCGGGCCTAAAACACCCCGAGCTAAAACTCGGACCATTCCCCTGACACCTCTCGACCTGCGGATTGAAAAATATGTCCCTCGCGGCATCCGTACTAGTAAGCGGTTTCACCGGCTCAAACATGCCATCCGCGCCTTTTGCAAAGTCCACAGCTACAAGCTTGAACCCAGTCACGGGTTGGCGGTTCCAGCTACCATGGTACGTGATATACATGGTCGAGCTATTGGCGTCGAACTTGCAGTCGATGGGAGCCGAGTGCGGCTGCAGGGTGATTTTGGGGGGTGTGGCGCGCGCGACGCAGGTATCGTCGTTCATGTTTGAGGTGGGGGCTTGCGTGAACCAGTCGCCGACTTTGAAGGCTTTGTCGCTAAAGTCGCTGGGTTTCCAGACGGTGAAGCAGGATGGGTAGCCGTACCAGTTGTTGTTGGGCGTGGTTACGTCGCCCATGTAGTGTACCTTTTCGCCCGGGTTGTCGTTGTGGATGTCTTTGCCGTTGCGCTTGAACTCGTCGCCGCTGTTTTCTACGCCCCAGAGCCTTTGCAGATGGTGTCAGTATTGCATGGTGTGAATACTGGAGTCTGCACTGGTACTTACATGTCGTTGCTGTCGAAGCAGATGCCGACCTCGTTGCGCTGCCCGTAGCCGGCGTTGTAACCTGCAGAGACGTAGTTGTATCCTCCGCTGGGCACACTGGACAGATCGAAGACCTTGATGATGGCACGGCCTGTCTTCGGGTCGGAGGTAGCTTGGTCAATGTTGGAATTGGATCCATGGGATACGACCAAGAGATTCGGATTTTGTGGCGCGATGGCGAGGGTGCGCGTAAGATGGGAGCCGCCATTGTACATGCCTGTGATGACAGTCGTCCGGGTTCCGAGCGTACCAGCAGCGGCGTCGTATGGCCAAGAGTAAGCCTGAGTCATAGAGCTGGCATAGAGCGTTTTGCCATCGTGGCTCATGGCGATACCATGGTTCAAATTGTTTTGTGATATCAGCATCTTGGTCGAGGTGACGCAGCCATCTGCACCCATTTTGTGGTAAGAGATACCCTTGCCAGACTGAACAACCAGCATGTTGCCCGCGCTGTCAAATTGGATACTCCGAGGACTGGTCATTCCTCCGGCAACCTTCGTGGCCTTCCATCCTGCTGCGAGATTACCTTGAAATGCCGGGCTACCAGCACCTGGGCACGAGGCTGGTATGGCAGCAGTCGCTGCTGGCTTGGCGGTCCCAGATGTGGCAGATACGACGCTCGTCATGACTGTAATTGGGTCAGCAGAGGGACTGGCTGTGGGTGCAGTCAGCAAGTTAGTGTGGACCAAAGAATCGAAATCTTCAATGCGTGCAGCGTCCATATTATGAATCCATTTGCCCCAAGCTTGATGAACGTTGAAGGCGGAATCATTCCTGGCAGGGTCTTCGACAGCAGAAACACCGTAGGCCCAGGCAAACTCCGTTGTACCGGTACCATCCAACGAGTATCGTGTATCTTCGTTATTCTGCCATCCAGTGCAGCCTTTGCAAAGCGCATTGACTGTCCAGTGTGTAGTGTTTGTCTCCGTCCCTTTGAGATATACATGCTCAGCACCATCGTAACCAAGCGGCAGACCAATACCACTGTCGTACATCAATATTGCCCTTGTGAATAGTTAAGGTGAGACATACAAGGCGAAGCGAGCTGAAATCGTTCCGGATTGACCATTTGGCCAGGCTACGCTCAGTGGATTCCAGACCATGTCTCCTCCCCATGAGAAGCCCACCCATTGATTGGCGATCGGAGCAGTAATTCGGATGATGGCATCGTACGGATCCGTAACGTTCGTGGGAAGAGCGACACCAAAGGTCATGCCTGTCTCCGGCTCCGTGTATGAGGAGTAGCTGATTTTCGTCTCTTCATCGTAGACAATGGTAGACTGAGCCTCACCTTCTTGAGCAAGGGCTTTGGTCAAGTCAGTGTAGTTCAATGTCTGAAGTGCTTTACTCACCGTACCCAACGAGTGCAGCAGCACTGCCGAGGACCTGATTGTAACGCATACTGAACGAGTTCTGCGGATAGACGAGACTTTCTCAGATGTTGTTGAGCATCGTTAGGTAGGTGTTACCCTACCCTTTATCTGATCCACTCGAATGATGGTTGTGATAATGAAGAGAAAGACGAGCCACGCCACTCCACGCTCCGATGTCGTCAATCTGTAATATATGCTCATTCTTCTTGTATGCCATAGATGAACATGCTGGATAAGGTCTATGGGAAGCCATACCAATGGACCAATCTTTGGATTCCGATTTGGCATCTGTGACGACCTGGGGTATCATAGCCTTGTCACTTTGGTCCTTTGAGCATTCTCGATAGGTTTCAGCCTGAGTGTAGTGGCAGGATGTACCTGTGGATTGGCAGTCACTGGTCTCGGACAGGGTGTTATTGCGTCGTGCAAACTGTAATACATCAATTTTGATGAACCATATCCGCAATGTGACCCGGATCCATACTTGCGATAGCCAGAATTGGCATGTGTGGTGTAACTGTATGACGCTAAGTCATTCCAGATCCTGGGCAGGGGACGGCAGTTGGTGCGAAAGGTGGGGTCGAGATATTAAATTGGTGGGGAGGTTTCCTTGTCGCCATTCTAACGCTGTGTGGTGCGTGTCGCCATTCTCCCATATAGGCCGAAACCCCTTAGCGAACACAAGTTGTGGGGAGCCTGTCACAACATCAGGATTTTGGATAGTAGTCATGTGATGCGCACGTCTAACTCATTTTTCGGCTCTGGGAAGCTACAAGTGGGAAGCTGCAACCTGTCTTCATGTCTGTATTAGTACGAAGTGGTAGGTGACACCTGGATTGTTGACGCTGTGCAAGTTGAGGTCCAATTTTGGGCTGTATTCTTACGCCTGATAGTAGTATTACACGATGTCGAATAGGCCCAACCCGGCTCTTCCTGTCCGTTCTCGCCCTCAAATTCAAGCACGTTTGGTCATAAACGCGTTACCAAAAGTCCAGAGACCAAACGTCGCCAGAATACTCAATCCAATAGGCAACGGCTTTCCGGACTTGATTGCGCGTGGAATAGAGCTACCAGCCAAGAGGACAGAGGCAGCTAGGGCGAGTTCAATACCGTAAGCTGCGCGGTTGTTGACGCGAAAGCCACCGAGTATGTACTGTTGCATGTGTTAGATGTGGCTGTAGAATGATGGCAAGATGGGTCAAGACGGACCAGCAAGCCGACGGTGCAACCAGCTGCGATTGAAGGTACAGATCCCGTCCGCACGTATCCCGTGATACCACCACCAGCGGTGAGGGCACCGAGGATGAGAGCGATGTTTCCGAGAGAGCTCTATATTTCCAATTAGCATTTGTACTGCATCTATAGACCTGACTCGTGTGCGTGACTAATGAGGTCAGAGTGGCTGCTCACCATTGTTGCTATATGTGAATGATGCAAAGAGTAAAAGGTAGAGGAGATGTGTCAATCACGATGTTCTGAAACTTTCCAAAGTCGCAAAGTAGGCAAAGGCTCAGACGATGATTGCGAAGATGGCCGGATGCGAATTAATGATGGGTATTTGCGGGGAGGAGGCACCCCCCAACGGACATCCGAACACCGAAGCTCGCGCGCCGAACAGCCCTAGAGAGGCACTCGTCGTAATCCCGCTGCAGCTTGGACCAGCCACGAACATCTGGCCTCAAGCTCGCACCAGCTGCCCACCAGCAACAGCAAACCACCACCATAAGCTTCCCAACTTGTCATCGCTAATTCCCTTCCCCCCCCCCAAAAAGGACAAAATGAAAATGGCGCCCAAACAACGCAGCCCCGAACCCACAAGCTCGACCTCATCAACGCCCTCGCGATCGAGCAAAGCAAGCGCCAACAACACCAGCGCATCAGCCATTGCACAGGGAATATGGGATAAATACGTGACCAAGACACCACAGCGAACAAAGCTGCTCGACACGTTCCTCGGCTTTCTCGTCGTAGTAGCTGCACTGCAATTCGCCTATGTAGTCCTCGTTGGCAACTTTGTACGTTTCGCCCTGTCGATGCGCTCTCTCTCTCTCTCTCTCTCTCTCTCTCTCTCTCTCTATCTCTCTCTCTCTCTCTCTCTCTCTCATACACAAGCCAACTCGCACTCGAGGTGGATTCTATCCGTTTCAGCCTTTTGCCACAAAGTAATTGGACTCAACAGCTGACAAGGGTCATGATATAGCCATTCAACGCCTTCCTCTCCGGCTTCAGCGCAACAGTCGGCCAATTCGTCCTCACAGCCTCGCTACGCATCCAGACAAACTCGGAGAACAAGCAGCATTTTGAAACGATTTCGCATGAGCGCGCGTTTGCGGATTTTGTCTTTGGGAGCTTGTTGTTGCACTTCTTTTGCGTCAACTTTATCAACTAGAGAGCAGCAACGTCGGAGAAGAAGCAGGGATATACTGTACACGCCATGGCAATGAATGGGTTCGCGGCCATTGGAATTGGTTTTTTGCGGCGAGAAGAGCCTGCTCAAGGCTTTGAGGTGGCGTGAATGGATGAGGGTCTAGTCCAAACCTCGGCGTTGACTACATGTAAGAATACAAAAGGTATAGACCGGGGCATTTTCAGACTGTGATCAGGCTGTGAAATGATATGTCGACAAGATTTCATCTCGCTACACTACAAGCAACCATGCCACCCGAGAAAAAATGCCAGAAACCCATCTCCACATTCTCACTCGATTTCAATTCAACTTCCTTTCGCATACGCCCCCAGCCCGAACTCCTCCCTGACCGCCTCCCCCAGCCTCCTAATCCCCTCTTCAATCTTCTCCCCAGGAGCCGCCGCATATGTCGCGCGGAAGAACAGGGTATCATGCTCTTCCTCCGCATCGGCATAGAACCAACTCCCACGCATAACCAAGGCGCCATGATCGATGACGCGCATAAAAATGCTCTCCTCGATAGTCTCAATACTTTTCTCAGGATACGCGGGATGTTTCCTGAAATCGACCTGCATCCAATGAAACATTCCCGCCATGGGTGGTTTCCACGCCATGACCTCTGTGGGCAGGTACTTTGCGCACGCCGCGAGGATGATGTCGCGGCGCTGTGTGTACTGCAGACGGATATGCAGCAGCCAGTCTAGATACCCGGCGTGGCCCCAGTGTTCGTCGAGCAGCTTGAACAGGATGAGCTGGGCCATGCCGGCTGGGTTCTGCGTCGACACGTCGGCGTGCTTGGAGTAGCGTTCGATGACTTGTGCTGGGGCCGTAAGCCAGCCGATCCGCGACCCTGGCGCAATGACTTTGGAGAAGGAGTCCATGCGGATCACGCGCCCGTCCGTGTCCAAGGAGAGGTAGCTGGGGACGAGGGATTCGATGAATTCGGCGTGTGAAGAGGGGAGCGGTACGGCGGGGGCGTTGGGACCCGTGTACGGCTGCATTTGCAAAAAGTAGTAGGGTTCGTCTTCTAGGATGTGGATGTCGTGTTTCTGGCACACGGCGTAGAGTTGGCGTCGCCGCGAGGCGCTCTGCGTTGCTCCCGTCGGATTCTGCCCCGTCGGCACTGTGTACAGGAGATGCGGCTTGCGGGCGCCGCGCGCGCCTTGGTCCCAGTTTGAGAGTATCTTGTCCATTTCTATGGGTAGCAGTCCTTCACTGTCCACCGGAATGCCGCATACGCGCACGCCCATGGGCCGCGCGGTTTCTACAAAGGCGGAGAACGTGTACTCTTCGGACAGGATCATGTCACCGGGTCGCGTAAACATTCTTAGGAGCATGTCTGTTGCTGACGTGCTGCCGACGGTCATTGTGCATCTCCAGTCTTGGTAGGGTGGGTTGTGCACAAGCTCAGTGTGCTCCGTCATGAAGCGTAGAAGCTGGGCGGAGCCCGAGCCCTGGCCATAGTTGAACGCAGTGGCAATGTCGAAGTTGGATTTATTCTCGGCAAGATCGTGTTTCCCAGCGGTAATCGTCACCCCAGACTCCTTGGTCTCGGCTTCTGAAAAGTGCCCGATTTGGGGGACCTTGATGGATAGCTCTTCAAATGGAAAGTATTCGCTGGATGGTAGGCCTCCGCCGAGAGAGATGATGCCTGGTGTGCCGAGGAACTTGGCCGCTTCTTTTAACGAGTTTCCCTTGCGGATGGTGGCTTCGTTGGTCATAATCTCTGCGCGAATACGTCAGCCTACTGTGTCTGCGAGACAAGACCCATACAGACAACATACGACTCCATGACTTGGCTTTGGGTTTGTGATCGTAAGACCTCAACCTGAAGTTTGCTGTATCGGATGGTGCTGCCACCCCCCATTGCGCGGCACTTGTTTTCTTCCTCCTCGTAGGAATCTCATTGCTCTGCACCGGTGCGGCCAGAGGGTTCGGGATAGTGACTCCAGACGTGTCCGAGACAGCTGACACCTCAACTGCAGATGGTGGTGACATGTTATGTGTGATGTTCGCTCTCCACGTTTCGTTATCTTCCTTTCAGCTGGCAGGAACTTTTATGCTTATCTTGTCCCCTTGCTTTTTGTTTGCCAAACAAACGAGAATAGTAGTCGTCGACCTGATACCAAGTTGAAGGGTGTGTAGAGTGCAAGTTAAAGGGTTCGGGAACATGAAGCCTTTAAACTCTATTCCGACGGAACCAAGTACTTGTCGGTTATCTCACGCCCTACACATGTAGTCCGATGCGTGCATGTGGAGCCGCGAGCCTATCTACCCTTTCGGTAACGGCTAGCCACGGTCTGGGGAAAGCGACGACAAGCGACTCCACACAGGGTACATGCCAAGGCCGTACTATCAATCTTATTTGTTAAGTTGCACGCCCTTTATCAACTAATCCCTTGCGCAGAGAGACAAGCTCGCGATTCTTCTGGTAGTATGCTACGTCAGCAATAACCATCGACAATACTTACTGTGAGAATGGGGTGTTGACAACGTTGACGACCGCAGCCTATACGCGGTAAGGCGGCGTGTACTTTTGTGGTTCAACACTACGTAAGACCATGTCCCTCGGCCAATCGGCGCATTTGAAGCACCGTCACGAGGTCAAATGGAAGGCACAAAGCCGTTAGCATCCGCGTTGAACAGACGATAGCCTTCTCCATTCTATCTTGAATCTCCTCACCATGCAAGTGCTTTTAGAATGCTGTAGCTAAACAGTACTAAACAGATTCCCGCCAACGGTAGGAGAGTCTTTTTGACGCTCAGGTCCAAACGCCGTATGCAATAGAAATGCATCAAACACCATATATGCGCAGCCATATTAGAACCAACAAGAACGTGTTCATGATGGCGAAACACTCCAATGCATGCAGTAGGAGAGGAAATCAAAACGCAAATCGGGTATAAGAAGCAGACACAAACGAAGCATGAAACACGTCATGCTTCCTCACATTACCACGCAGTTTTCATCCTTCTCTTTAGGATCCTTCTCCTTTCCGCCTTTCTCTTTCTTGAGCTTGTTCTTATCATTGCCGTTTGCTGAAGAATGCGGTTGCCCGGATGCGGCGGCTTGGATGATTGCAAGGCGCTGCTTTGCCCGCTCATCTCCGGAATCAGCGGCTTTGACGTACCAGACGTTGGCTTCGAGGGGGTCTCGCCGGCAGCCAATACCCATTTCTGTAAAGTATCCGCAGGCATACTCGGCTTTTGGAAGACCTAGTACTGTTAGTAAAGGGGCTATGTGCGAT
The DNA here is from genome assembly GCA_003268315.1 of Stemphylium lycopersici. NCBI lineage: Eukaryota > Fungi > Ascomycota > Dothideomycetes > Pleosporales > Pleosporaceae > Stemphylium > Stemphylium lycopersici. The sequence goes on from QGDG01000015.1 coordinate 256,397, forward strand.
CCGCAGTGTGCTCCACTCACCATGTCCCGCAGCTTTCTTAGCCCATTCGTATGCCTCGTTTTCGTCCTTTTCCAGAACAGGCTCGGCGCCGACCAGGTACCAGGCGCAGAGGTTCATCATTGCCTCGGGAATATCAGCCTGGGCGGCACAATTATAGTAGTGCACCGAAAGTGCAGCATCCTTCGGACATCTCAACAAGCCGTGCTCGTAGGCTTCTCCAAGCTTCAAAGCAGCGTTTGAGTTTCCAAGCTCAGCAGCTTGTGTAAAGAGTTGCACGGCATAGACTTCATCTTTGAAGATGTCATCCCCGTAGCCCGTCTCATGCAGTAAAGCAAGTTCGTAAGGGGCGATGTTGTACTGAAAGTCGGCTGATTCAGAGGCTCGCTTCAGCCATTTCAGACCCTCTCTGTATTTATTCTGGAGGCCCATGTCGCCTGTTAGACAAGCCTTTCCAAGACGTGTCGCGGCTCCCGGGTGGTTCTTTGATGCTGCGGCTCGGTAAAATTGTACAGCTTTGGCATAGTTTTTGCCGCATCCCCAACCAAATTCATAGCAAAGCGCGGTGCGAAATCCAGACTCTGCATGACCATGCTTACTGGCAGCCACAAATAGCGGGAATGCTCGATCGTAGTCCGGCTTGTCTTTGTTGAACAAACCTGACGCATAGCCATCTGCAAGGTAGTACTGTGCAAATGGGTAGCTGCGGTCGGCTAACTTTTGGAGAATCTGCCGTGCTTCCTTCAACAGATCTGTCGAGGACATGCCATGCTCGCTATTTGTACCTTCTGTCGCCATGACTTCGCGTGCAACCTGTATCATAAACAGAGCAAACTCGTACTGAACAGAGCTGTCTTGTGTCTTCTTGACGTTTGCCCTGTACATCTCCAGCGTCTTCTTCTCGTCGAGCAGCGAGGCATTCTGTCCCACGACACCTCGCAGTCCTGCATTACCAAAATTCGTCACGGGCGCAACCTGTTGATTGTAGGGGAGATTGGTCAAATCAATGTAAGAGGATTCGGGCCTAACATCTGGTGAGCGCCGAGTCGACGAAACCTGGCGAGCATGAGGATTAGGTGATCCATGTGGTGATGGTGGCCCAACCGCGGAAAGACGCGGGGATTGTGTACGACCCTGTACGTTCAATTCCGAGCCCAATGTATAGGCGGAGCTGGGTCTTGGGACAGTGGACCGCGGGACCTGTAGCGGCCCTTCTCCCCCATAACTGTATACGCGGCTGCTGCGACCGCTATTATTGTTCGAAGAATGCTGCGAGCCAGCCGTCGGGGATCGTGCAGTTTCGCGAGGAGGGTGTGTGGCCGCCGGTGGGGTGGGCTGGTCGGGGAAATATCCAGGTTGGTATTGCTCTCGAGGAGTGTATATGTGTTCGGTCTCATCGTGCGAGTTTGCAACATCCATCTCGGCGACGTGAGAGTATCGACTACCGTACGATCCGTTGCTTATGTGCAATTGTCTGAAAGGAATGTTCTGCGTGGCGGGAATGGAGCCTGCTGAATACCTATTCGCACCTATGTCTGGTGTTTCTCTCGATGGTGTTCTGGAATGCCCGTTGGAACTTTGGTTAAAGGAAGAGTCTGATTGCCTTGAATCGCGCCCTCCTGCTATTGTTTCATTACGATCGTCGAGGTTGAAAGAAGGGATGGAGGGATGCCGCGCGGAGCTGTGCGGTGCTGGCTTAGGATGCTGGGAACTACGCAAGGCGTTGGACTCTGGCCGAGCTGCGCCGTAAGCTTCTTCGTGCAGTGGAAGAGGCGGCAGAGCTCTCGATGGTGGTGTCGAGGTAGCCTCGGGCATAACTTCGACGTTGTTCCGTTTCCCCCCTTCCTCAGATCTGGTGACAGTATAATGTCCCACGTCAATGACCTGACTCGCTGTAGCGGCGGGGCTCCAAAGTGGTTCCCTCAAGTGGCCCTCGGTGTGCTAGCGACACTAAGAGACCTGCGCGCGCGATAAGAGACGGACTCGAGTAGTGGACCAAATTTTGCTGCGAATCTTTGTCAGTGCCTGAATTGCGGTGTGACAGGATATGAATTAATCATTTGGCGACGTGCGCATGTGCAGGATGCTGAACCCTGGGTTGGAGATCTTCTCGACGGGCCGGGGGGCGGTTAGACTCACCCGTGGAATGCAAGCGGGATTTTAAGGGTCCGGAGATTTCGCACTTGATTGCTGCGATATGCTTGGACCCTGAACGTGGGCCTGGCAGAAGGTATCTCGGAACAGTATTTTTGCACACGTATTCTGGGGATGGAGGGGGTTTTTTTTTTCAGTATCCTCGGCAAAGCGCAAGGTGGCAATTGACTCTTATAATACCCCACGTACTGTGGGCGGAGTTTCTCGTATGCACAGGCGAATAGTGATTGAGGCGGCAGCGCTCGGCTTGCTGAGCAAGCGAGATGGTGTGTGACCTTGAGACACGAGCACTATCGATGTTTGATTCGGTTTGATCCGATTAGGGGGGGAGGGGGGGATGCAGGGAATCAATGGCGGCTCACGGGGGAAAAGACTACTCTTGGCAAAGCGACTATGCGGATGCGGAGGAAACTCAGCTTTACAATAGGACGGTGCATGGATATTCGACAACGGTAACTGGGCGCCAGGCTGGGCAGAATGTTTAGGTACGCGTCCTGCGGAGTGAGCATCGGGAAGTGGCGGCGTCATGATTTCCGGCCTGGATCATCCTTCTCAAGCCCCCCGGGACCATTTGCAACATTGAACTATCGAAAGGCTGAACATGTGACAAATGCTATGGCTGAGTGGCAGCCGTCGAGGGCAATTCAACCGAGTGGAGCCGCCCTGCAAGGCGCAGAATGGAGAAGACTACTACATGGAAGGGCCTGGCTCCACCTGTTCCGTCATGCTCTACTGTAAGCAGTTGAAATGTACGGTAGAATTCAGCGCAGACCGCCCGCTCGTACATGTACTGTACAGGTGGATCATACGAGGCTGAAAGCTCCACCACCTAGGTATCTTGGATGGCACAAGGCTGGTAATGACATGTTTCGAAGCAGACGACAAAGCTAAAACGGAGAGGCTTTGTCTAGTAGATGGGGAAATATTCAGGCGATCCAGGGTTCGGCAGCCGTTCTCCTGCAGGAAATGCATCTAGGCGGACTGTGGAAATCCGTCGTCATGCAGGGGTGCGGGACGCATGGTATACAGCATAACCCGTTCCTGGGTAGAATCCAGGTGGGTGGCGTGGTGTGGCAGCGAAGCGGCGAGGGCTCTGAGATTGCGATTCTGGTCGTCAACAAACACAGGCTTTGCGCCGTCGCATATACAAAAGTCATCCATGTCCAAGGCCCAGCTCGACCAGCCGTGTTGGCCCTAGTAGCTGGGGGAGCAGGGCTGAAAATAGCTCACGGCTCGCCATGCGATTCGCGGGCGGTGGGCGGCGACAAGGGGTACCTCGCCCCATCAGGCCGTCTATGTAGGGCGCTGTTGACCTCGCAACACCTGTTGTCCAGGGTGGAGCGGCCTTTCTCTCGTCGCTCGTTTGACCGTCTTTCGCTGTGTATACTGCTGATTTTCCGGGTTTGCGACGGCACACTCGTTGCTGCTACTGCCGGCCAACATTCGCTGAAGCGCCGAACCCATTGCGGCCGCCTCTCTACACATTCTACCCACCTACCCACCCAGCACCCTTGCACACCGATCCAGCATCGCATCCACATCCACAGCAGCCGGCAGCCTCGTAGAGCCGCCGCCCATATTTTTCCAGCGCCGACCAGCGCCCCGCAGCCCTCGTGCGCACACGGCAGCCGAGCCTGCACCTCCTACCTACGCCATGTCTATGCCCCAGCGGCCAGAGCCGTCGTCGCCCCGGCGGGAGCGGCGCCATTCACATCGAAACTCGCAATCGCGGCGACCGCGCAGGACGTCGGACCTGGAGAGCTCGCGCTCGCACGACCGCACCCACAGCAAAAGCGAGGCCACAGCCTATTCACGGCCGCTGCCTTCGCCCGGCACCCCCGTTCCCATGGAGCGCGACCCCATAATGCGAGGCCATCACAACGCTTCGGCAGGCCCAGAATTGGGCAGGAAGCGCAGTCTCATCAGGCCGGAGCGCCAGCGAAACGATCCGAGCCAGCCGAACTATCACTACCGCAAACACGCCCAGCGCATGGACGTCCACCCCTCGACCACCGGCAACGACCCCATCCTGGAAGACCGCCTCGAAGCTGAGACCATCAGCTCAAATAGCACGGACGTCAAGCCCCCGCACATGCGAAACGCGTCAGGCGGGGGTTACAATGACAAGGAGGCTCCGCTCGACGACGGAGAGCCGCGGATCCAGCGCAAGCTGACGAGCAAGACCATGGAAGCTCGCGAGAGGCAGCGCCAGAAGGAGCGGGACAAACTACGGCCGCCTAGCTTCTGGAACGTCTACTGTGCCATCATCACCTTCTGGTGTCCAAACGCCATCCTCAAGTGCTTTGGGAAGCCACAAAAGGCCCAGCAGCGCGCCTGGAGAGAGAAGGTTGGACTGGTCAGCATCATCTTGCTGATTTGCACATTTGTTGGTTACCTCACCTTTGGTTTTACCGAGACCGTCTGTCCCGCTGGTGGCAACGCCCGCCTCAGGACCAACGAGGTCGGAGGCGGCTACCTCATCATCCATGGCAAAGCCTACGATCTTGCTCAGTCCAAGCACCCCCGCGCTCGTGGCATCTCCGAAGACGCCAACGTGCTCTTTGATCTTCCCGAGAAGCACGGCGGCCAAGATGCCAGCTTCCTTTTCCAGAACGTCAACGGCGCCTGCAAAGGACTCATCACGGAGAAGGAGAACTCTGGTATCCCCACTACTGGCAACGGAGACCTGGCCTGGTATTTCCCATGCCGCCTCTACAACCAGGATGGCTCCACCAAGCCCAATACCACTTTCCTGGAGTACAACGGTTACATGTGCCACACCTCGGACAATGCCCGCAGGGCCTTCTACAGCCTGAGGGACGCTGGCGATGTCTACTTCACCTGGGACGACATCCGCAACAGCTCAAGAAACCTCATGGTTTGGGGTGGCGATGTGCTGGACCTGAACCTGCTCGACTGGTTCAACCGGACCCAGGTAGAGACCCCCCCTATCTTTGACGAGATCCGCCAGAACCCAGCCGTGCGCGGTGTAGATGTTACACGCGCATACTCGTCCAGCTACGAGAAGCAGGTTGCTCGATGCTTCACCGAAATCATCAAGGTCGGTTCCATTGACACCGAGAGCATTGGCTGCATCGCCTCCAAGGTCGTCCTCTACGTTTCGCTCATCTTCATCTTGGCTATTGTCATGGCCAAGTTCGTCCTCGCATTGATCTTCCAGTGGTTCATCAGCAAGAAGTTTGCTGCCACAAAAACATCACTGGGTCCAGTCGATTCCAAACAGCGAAAGCAGCAGATCGAAGAGTGGAGCGATGACATTTATCGCCCGCCTCCAAAGCTCATGGATCCCGCTTCCAGCTCTGACCGTACTAGCAGACGTGGCAGCAGCTTCTTGCCCGCTACTTCAAGGTTCACCAGCCCCTACTCTGTTGATAAGAACACCAAGACCCGCGCCCCGCCCACGACCATGACCAGTCAAAGCGCCGCCTCTCGCCTGCTTGGATCCAACGGTGGCATGTACAAACAACTCAACGCCAGCCACGGCACGCTACCAGTGGACCCCAAAACCAACACGCAATTCGCGGCACAAGAATCTCGGTCTGACTTATACCTCTCCGGTAACACCGAAACCAACCGTTACTCCAGCGTTGAGGGCTCAGGGCCTTCGGGTTTCACTCACGAAGCCGTGGTGCCTCAGCCTCCTCCAGAGTGGCAACCCTTTGGATACCCATTGGCTCACACCATCTGCCTGGTTACTGCTTACTCCGAGGGTCCAGAAGGTCTGCGAACCACTCTCGACTCGATTGCCACGACCGACTACCCGAACAGCCACAAGTTGATCCTCGTCATTTGCGACGGCATGATCAAGGGTCACGGAGAAGACATGACGACGCCCGAAGTCTGCCTTGGTATGATGAAAGATCACGCGGTTCTGCCCCACGAGGTTCAAGCCTACTCGTACGTCGCCGTCGCCAGTGGCTCAAAACGACACAACATGGCCAAGATCTACTCTGGTTTCTACGACTATGGTGAGACGACGCGCATTCCCAGTGAGAAGCAGCAACGTGTCCCGATGATGCTTGTGGTCAAATCTGGTACTCCCGATGAGGCGAGAAAGTCGAAACCCGGTAATCGTGGAAAGCGAGACAGTCAGATCATTCTCATGTCGTTCCTGCAGAAGGTCATGTTTGACGAGCGTATGACGGAGCTTGAGTTTGAGATGTTCAACGGTATCTGGAAGATTACTGGCATTTCTCCCGACTTTTACGAGATAGTACTCATGGTGGACGCGGATACGAAGGTGTTCCCTGACAGTTTGACACACATGATCTCAGCCATGGTAAAGGATCCGGACATCATGGGACTCTGCGGCGAGACCAAGATTGCCAATAAGCGGGATTCGTGGGTTTCTATGATCCAGGTGTTCGAGTAAGTGCCGTCGCCGTGTTTTACGATCGCGCCACTAACCATGACAGATATTTCATCTCCCACCATCTGGCCAAGTCATTCGAGTCGGTCTTCGGTGGTGTCACTTGCTTGCCGGGATGTTTCTGCATGTACCGCATCAAGGCACCCAAGGGCGGACAGAACTACTGGGTCCCAATCCTCGCTAATCCGGACGTTGTCGAGCACTATTCGGAGAACGTGGTTGATACGTTGCACAAGAAGAACCTGCTGCTATTGGGCGAGGACCGCTATCTTTCGACGCTGATGCTCAAGACGTTCCCCAAGCGGAAGCAAGTTTTCGTGCCGCAAGCCGTGTGCAAAACCACGGTACCGGACGAGTTCAAAGTCTTGCTGTCACAACGTAGACGATGGATCAATAGTACGGTCCACAACCTGATGGAGCTTGTGCTAGTGCGAGATCTGTGTGGCACCTTCTGCTTCAGCATGCAGTTTGTTGTGTTCATCGAGTTGATCGGAACCCTTGTTCTACCGGCCGCCATCGCCTTTACATTTTACCTAGGTAAGCCCCCCGTACCCCTTTGGTGAATGTCTGGTTTGCTGACCATGCCCAGTTGCTATCGCCATCAAAGCCGCCGTTCTTCACACGGAAGCTCCTGTCATACCACTCATTCTCTTAGCGCTCATTCTTGGTCTGCCTGCCGTCCTCATCATCGTAACGGCTCACCGATGGTCGTACGTGGCGTGGATGTTTGTCTACCTGCTGTCGCTGCCGGTTTGGAATTTTGTCCTGCCGACGTACGCGTTCTGGAAGTTTGACGACTTCAGTTGGGGTGACACTCGAAAGACGGCGGGAGAAAAGACGAAGAAGGCAGGATTAGAGTATGAGGGTGAATTCGACAGCAGCAAAATCACAATGCGCAGATGGCGTGACTTTGAAGCAGGTAAGGTGCACGACTTGTCGCGATAATGCTGTCACTGACGTTGGGCACCAACAGAGCGGAGACTTAAGACACCAGCGGCGACATCGGCTGGCGGATGGCCACAACATCATCATCACCAGCACCAGCAGCAGCAGGGATACGATCCGTACTATGATAATTAGAATTCGCAGCGTGGCGTCGCGAAGGAAGAAGAGGTGCGGCATAGGCGACGCGGTGAGGCAGCAAGGTGGGCATCGGTGCTACGTTGCTTCCTTTGCATCGCTGGGGTGGTGGTGGTGGTCTAGTTTACGCCATTTCTATCATCATCACGGACATTTCGAGATTCCCACTATGCATTTTGCGGGTCGTATAGACTGTACATACTAGTAATACATGTTTACTGCATGCATGGCCATGACGAGATGTTTTGGGTGAGATGACTGACGTTGCATTGCCTGTGCAGTGGGGTTTCGCAGTCTCAAGCTTGGCCTTGTGCAGCCTGGGAGCGATTTTGGTGGTGGGCCCCATAGAGGCCAGTTGGATGGAGCCATTTGGTGGTGGCTTGCTGTCGTGGAGTGCCAGCACCGTCCTTTCCCCCCCACCCCTCCCCTCAAGACGGCGAGGAGAGACAAAAACGGCGTTTAAGCCACCGTCTAGGGAGGCCAGTCGCGAGAAGGGGCTTGATTTGTTCCACAATTTAGCCGTACGACGGTTTCGGCAGCGGCCATGGCGTCACCCTCTTGCTCCCTTGGAGCAGGTTGGCGAAGCCGGTGTACTGCCTGTGTCCCAAAAGAGGCCTGACAAGCAAGAGCAGAAGTGGAAGGGGGAGGCGGACCAGTACCTTTCTGCTTATGTGACGTGTAGGGGACACTGCATATTCGTCGTCTCGTCTTGGGTCGTGAAGGTTGTCGCGTTGGCAGTGCCATGTGAGCTGTATCACTACGTGTGGAGACACGGGCGGCCGCTTAGCCCTGGCCGACGGAGAGCGAGCGTGCGCCCGTTGGCAGGGTGGAGGGGAGCAGCAGATACACAGATCTGTCGTCTGAAGATGGCTAAGATCGTGGAGTCGCTAGTCAGGCCCTGGGGAAGTGGGTGGTCCGATCCCCTCGTGTTCAGTCTAAACTAGAGGCCTCTCGGGAGAGCGCCGACGAGGGGTGGGCAGGGTGCTCTCTCTCTCGACCTGAGGATGAAAGTGTATATATCTGACAAGCTTCTAGGCAAAAGGCCGCGGTACCCGATGCACATAGACAAATGCATAGCCTCTTACGGGAACTGACCTTGCCCTGCAGCCCCCCCCCCCCCCCCCCCGACCCTCTGTGCAGCCAATCGCCGACAAAGGCGACGCTGGCAGCAGCGACCCCACACTTTTGGCTGTTTGGCTGGCAGGACGCCGCAGACGTGCCCAGGTGCCTTTTGCTCGCATGCAGCGTGTCCTGGAGTAGGCGACCGAAGAGACGTGAGGCAGCTCGGGCGGCCCAGTCAGACTGCGCAGCGATGCGGGTAGCCAGTCAGGCCATACACAACTTGTAGCATTCTGCCTGTCTGGCCGGCGCCGAGCCCATGCTTCGGCCTAGTCGCCTGTCTCTCGACACCCGCCCCCCCACGCCCAAGAAGCCTATACATTGCGCCGCAGCGCCGCAACGCCTCTCGACGACGACTACGACTACGACTACGACTGCAGCAGCCCAGCGACGTTGTCGCATCGCAAAGCCTCCCAATTCACTGCCTCGGCGGCCCCGCGAAACTGGCTATTAGGCCAACAGCGGTCGTCGATGGCCAGCATGCACGCCGACCACAGCGGGACCGCGCCACACTCCACCACGACAGATCCCACAACGCCGCCGCATGTCCACCCACACCCTGCCGACTGCCCTCACTCGCCCGATGCTCTGGCCGCTGCTGTGACCCTCGCGACACTGTCCGACAACAGCCCGTCGCCCAGCCACGGTGACCCTGACCTGGACCCGGATCAGGAACAGGACCAGGACGATGACTTGGACGACGACGATGATGATGACGACGACGGGGGGATATCATTAGCAGATTACCAGCAATTCATGGAGGCCATGCCGGCGACACACGAGACGGATGGCGAAGAAGAAGAGCAGGACGAAGCATGGGCATCATTCGACTCACCAATGCAACAATTGCTATCCCAAGCACCCGCCTACCTTGCACTTCACCCGCATCTTGAGATATTAGTCTCCAGCACGCCTCAGCATACATCCACCACCCTCATGCCAGCACCGCCCGTCTACATGAGTCATCTCTCAAGCGGAGACCCTGCACTTGAGCCACCACCTACACTCAACGAGCCGCATCTGAGCATCCAGGACAAGGACGCCTTTTGCCCCATCACTTCGTACTTTCAGCACCACTTTGACCCCACCAAGGCCATTGTTCCTGGTCTGGACCTCATCCAGGTTCCCGAGGCCATCACCCAGGACGACCTCCAATGCGACCGCTATGACTACCAAGGCATTGACTGGGAGGTACGCAAGACCATGCGCTCGGCTGTGCGGGAGGCACGGTTTGAATTTGAGAGTGGAAAACTGTCGCCCAGGTTAAGGCAAGTTCGAAAGGTAGGAAACCTTGTATCTACCCCATGACTCCACCTAACACCCCCTTAGAACATACCCACTACGCCCAACACAGACGCCTTTTTCAAGTTCAAAAGGACCAACACCACACCCCGTGCCTTTATTCCTCACTTTCAGTTGCGAAACATCATGACTGTTACATCTCGCAACGACATCTACTACGCATATGGTCACCGCGTATACCGAACAGATGCCGATGGAACCCCCGAAGACATTGTCATAGACCTCAACAAACGCATAGCTCACGACGGTTCAATAACCACTGTTGCCTCTCAAGACAATATCCTCGTCGCCGGCGCTTTCGAAGGCGAGTACGCCATCACTGACCTCTCCTCTACATATGGATCACCATGCACATTTGGCCGCACCACCGACTTTGCAATCGACACAAAATCCCGGATAGTAAACCACCTGCACATGTTCCACTCGCGGCGCAGCTACGCCCCACAAGCAGCCCTCTGTTCCAACGACCACCGGCTCCGCATCCTAGACTGCGCCACAAACACCTTCACAAGCAACTTCCTCTACCCCGCCGCCGTAAACTGCGCCGCAACCTCGCCCAACGGCCGTCTCCGCGTCGTCGTCGGCGACTTCCAAGAAACGCTCATCACAAACGCCGAAACAGGTGAAGCCTTTGAAACACTAAACACCCACGCCGACGACGCCTTTGCCTGCGCCTGGGCCGACGACGGCATCCACGTCGCAACCGCAGCCCAGGACTCTACAATCGTCATCTGGGATGCCCGCTCCTGGCGAGATCCCCTCGCCGTCATGAAATCCGAAGTCGCCGTCCCCCGCTCCCTGCACTTTTCTCCCGTCGGCTCCGGCCCCCGCGTCCTCGTTGCCGCAGAGGCGGACGACTACATCAACGTCATCAACGCGCAGACGTGGGACTCCAAGCAGGTCTTTGACTTTTTTGGCCCTGTTGGTGGAGCCGCGTTTACCCCCGATGGCCAGTCGCTTTTCGTGGCGAATGGCGAGAAGAGGTTTGGTGGGATTATCGAACTTGAACGCGCGGGTTGGGCCGAATGTACGGCCCGCAGGGGCAGCTTGGAGCCTGTGGATAAAGACGACGTTGTTACGGATTGGGCGGGTGAGGAGGCGTTGGCGGAGCACGCGCGGGTGAGGAGTGGCGCTGTGCAGAGATTGAGGAGGCGTGTTGATGTTTTGAAGAGGGTGGTTGTATGACACGAGTATTGTAGATGTATTTGAACATGTCGTGGGAATGGGTGATCTTGGCTGAAGGCTAGGCCATCTTACTTCCACCGATATATTTGGTAAGTTTCTTTCTTTCTTCTTCTTCTTCTTCTTCTTCTTCTTCTTCTTCTTCTTCTTCTTCTTCTTCTTCGTCTTCTTCTTTTCGTTTACATTTGGGTGGGAAGTGGAAAAAGCTTGAGCACAATGTTTCTTGGGTTATGTTTCGAAGATTTTCCTTTGCATTTTCCTTTTTTCTTTTTTCTTTTGGTCAATATGAAAGCGCCTTGGGATTTGGCATGGGCATGGGACAAAAGTGAAGATACCACGGCATTCGGACTATTGTTAGTCTACGGAAGATTTTTGTCTTTTTTTTTGTCTCTTTTTTTTCTTCTTTTTTTCTTCTCATTTCTCTTAAAATCGATATCTTAATAAGCTACTAGTATCCAGACATATCAGAACCAACTCTTTGTGTGTAGAAGTATGTGTGTATGCAAAACGGATTCGATATGGTATCAAGATTTCTTCTCTCCCTGTGGAAACAACACTTATTTTAATATTCTTTCACCCCCCCCTTTTTTTTTCCCTCCTAATACCATGGCGTTTGCATCCTTGAGCTTCGCTACTGCAGCATGCCTAGCAAACGTTCCAAAACCCATCTCCAATATCCTCCCCAAAAGAAGTCGTCGTCATCGCCGTAATAAACGCCTTGGAATCATGGACGGTAAACATTCCCCTAACGCCGTCAAATGCAGTTTTCTTCTTCGCCCGCAGTTAAGAGGGAAGCTTAAACGAGCAAGACGGCGTTTAAGCATCCATCGTTCTCTGGGTTGTTTGTGATTCTGTTGGGCAAGGTTAGTTCCCATTCTGCCGTGACACCGTTAGACAGAGGCAACATACTGAGCATAGCGACCCCAAACGACCTTTCCTCCAGCAGTCACGAGACCGAGCTCGGAGACGTTGACTTCGATAATGGTACCCTTTGTTAGCACACCCAACTGCGTGTACATGGGTTGTTGCGGGTTCTTCTTCACGGAGCTGTAGCAATGGTATTAGCGTGCTGCCTTCCATCATGTTTAGATGCAGAGGTAACGACATACATGATTGGCAGCTGGACCGTTACGTTGAGTTCAGGGTGGGTGACATTGGCCTTCTTGTAACGCAATCCCATAGGCCTGATGAAGCGCTCGTACTTGACAGGACGACGAGTGAAACCAGGGCCGACAAAAGTGGGCTTGGTAATCATCCTCTTCCACGACTTCTTCTTGGTCTTCTTACCCGTCTTGACGACGCTGAACATTTCCTCCTCGGAAATGCCCTTGACCTTGGGCAGCGGGACGGAGAACCTGGCAGCCTTCTCATTACGCTTCTGCTTGATGGCGGAAGACAGGGCCTTGGCATTCTTCTCGTTGGACCGGTCCAACAGGTAGGATGGAAGCGCTTCGGTGGCGGGCTCGGGCGCCTCGTTGGACTTTACGTTCCGCTCCTCGTGGGCGCGAATCTTCTGCTTCATCTGGATCTTCTCCTTCCTGCGCTTCTCGGCATATTGCTTCGCCCTCAATCCACGGAAGTTCTGCGCCTTCTTCGAGGCATTGTGGCCCTCACGAGCAAGCTTCTTGCGCTGGCGCTCATCGTGATCGAAGCGCTTTCCGTGCCTGTGGTGAACGTGTTAGCGTAGTGCTTCCGGGCGCATCGTCGGCGTGGAAAAGCGGGACAAACGTACTGCTTCGTAAAGCGCTCGATATACTCGTTCTGAGGCATGGCGACTACCTCTCTGTGTGGTGGTGGGTTGTTGGTATGCTAAGGGTAGGTGGTAGAGTGGAGCGCATCTTGCCTCTCCAAAAAGTTCGGCACTAGCCCCCACTAGCGCCGCGGCCATGCGGGAATCTTCAACATCGGACCTCCGCAGTACCCAAGAATCCACCAGCCATTGCAACCCCAAACGAGACGGCAACAATGGCGCTGCTTGCTCGAACCGCACGAAATGCCCTCTTGGAGTCGAGATGGTCTCTCCAGCCAACCATGTTCCGGGCTGGAATAACGACAGTATCGCATAACCTCGACACATCAAACACACCAGAGCCGCTCATCCAATCCGCGCACCGTATATCCGACAAAGGCAAAGAGCGCGCTCAAACAACCCAGCCCTTGCCGGCAAACGCACAAGAGCCCGCAGCCACAAACGCAATCAAAGCATCACCACATGCCCGCTCCGACATCGTCTCCCACACCCTCACTCCCTCAATCCGCTCCCTCCTCCCGCTCCTGCACTCGCAACCAGCACACTACATAACCGCCCACCTGCACGGCCGCCCCTACCTCCTCACCCGCGGCGACACCCTCCGTCTCCCCTTCCAAATGCCACACGTCCAGCCCGGTGACGTCCTGCGTCTCAACCGCGCCACACACATTGGCTCGCGCGACTACACATTAAAAGCGCCGGAAGCCATCAAGGGCAACTCGGACCACGGGAAGAAGGTGTTTTATCTCGATGAACGGTTGTTCACGTGCAGAGCGCGGGTTGTGGGCGTCGAGAGCGAGCCGTTGAGGGTTGAGGAGAAGACCAAGAGGAGACGGAGACATGTCAAGCATGTTAAGAGTAAATTGCACTTTACTGTGCTCAAGATTAGTGATTTGGAGGTCAAGAGTCTGGACGAGTATGAGGCGGTGTTGGCACAGGAGGGCGGAGAGAAGAATGTACAATAGTGGGGAGGGGGGAAGTTCATCAACATGGCAATGCGCAATGACGGCCCTCTGGCTGTATCATATGTACTGATATTAGGAATCGGAAAGTTCGAGTCAGGGAAACATACCTCACCATTCATTGGAACACCAGTGTTATGCTTCTTGTTTATGACTAAGTATACATTTGGGTATATGTGATCCCGTACGCCGATTATGCTTCTTCAACTACCTGCGAGACTCGCTGCTGATTGCACTACCCTTCCACTAGTGCACGACTTGCGCGGCATAAAAGTCTGGATGCTGGTTCTGGATCATGGAGGTGACTTTTTCTACCTCCTCTGCCAGGCCCGTGACGTTGGCATCCCATTTGCGCAATTCATTACCTACTACCCGCTCGGCATGGCCCGTCTTGCGCTCTCCACTGGCCTCGCCCTCGAAGAAGACATATCGGTCGATTTGGTCAATGTAGCCTGCTAGACGACCCTGCTCCAACATCTTGGCCGCATAGTCTTCTGCCTTTTCAGCATCGATACCCAACAGCTCGCCCAGCTGATCGAAGCCGATATTGTTGTAAAGTTTGGATGCGCCGAGTAGGTTGTGTTCGAGAATGGCCTTTTCCAGCACTGTCAGGCCATCCGAGCCTCGGGCGAGATGGTGGGGATCGAGCTTAGCGGAAAAGGCCTTGATCTCGGCAGGGGTGAGCAGACGGTTCAAGAAGATCTTCTCCAGAATGGCGTAGTCATCGGCAGAGCTAGCTCGGTCGTCCTTGTATAGTTTGGCCAACATCTTCCCTCGTTGTGGACCTGCTGGAGCGAGGACAGTGCAGATGATGGCTCTTCCCAGAAACCTGTCTCGCTCTTCACTGTCCACTAATGGCTCGTTGCTTATGCCGTAGTATGCTTGGGCAGCGTCGAGGAAAGAGCGTTGAGAGTCGAGAATGCGGGCTTGGCTGAGGTGGAACATGACCTTGGTCTCCTTATCTTGGACACTGAAGATGATGTTTTTGATCTTGTTCAGGTGTGTGTATGCGCTTGTCGGATCGTCCTCCTCTAGATAGCAGCGCACTATCCGGATCCACACCTTTGCCTTTTCATCGGGTGTGACGGACTTTTGTGTTGACTCTAGGTTGATGGTAGCGAGCGTCTGCGCAGACCGCCTGTAGTCCTCGTTCTCTTGGAATGCGTCGGCCAGTGCTTGCTTGATCTGTGTGTCCTGCTCTTCATATTGTCCGGCACCCTTGGACTGCAGAAGCGTGATGACCCTCTCACCAACCTCGATCTTGGAGTCCGGATCCTTGACAGTCCGGAAGGCGTCGACAAAGGCAGCGAGGAGTGGGCGGAGAACAACTATGCCGAGCGAATCGTCGAGGAGAGTTTGTGCGTATGCGTTGAGGTCGGCGGAGACATTGGTCGATGACTCAATAATCTGCTGGAGGAGGGCGGTGTATTGGGAGGGCTTGTCGCTGACAGGAGCGGTTTCGATTTGCTGCAAGGCAGTGGTGACAGCTTGCGAAGCCATGGTTGAGTAGGCGTAATGTGTCAAGTCTCGCTCGATTGGGTGGGCGTCGACGAGTATGGATATGGAAAGGTTGGGTATGGAGTACGCAGGCACGTGTCTTGTCTAGCTGCCAGTACAACGAGAGTGTGTCGACATCAAGGCAGCAGACGTGGGGCAGTTGGGGCAGTTGGGGCAAGCGCGAGGCTGCGCGACTGTTCTCCGCATTATCGATAAAGAGCTTGGCACGCTAGCGCGAGCGCGCGCCGGGAGCGAGCAACCATGGCCGGGCCCTGTTGCCTTTACGGTTCACTTTCACTTTCGCTTTCGCTTGGTCGCCTTTGTGTCACTCATCCATCTCTCCACGCGCCTGCTGCCTTTCAGTCTCTACCATCATTTTCCCCACTACTCACACACTCGCTACCCACCACAGCACATTACATCACACTCCACACACACATACACACGTCGCCATGAACGGCATCAAGGCAGACCCTGACGTCAAGATGGACCCGGATGCCTCTACCCCGGGCGGCGGCTTCATGGACGACGAGTTTTACGAGGACACGGGCGAGATGATCATCAACAAGGATGGCCCAGAGAAGGACGTTTGGCTCACGCGCATACCCCCGTGGCTGTATGATGCAGTCTCCAAATGGGACGACCTGGCCGACGGCAACGACAACGATCAGATACAAATCGGCGAAGTCTACGGTTTCGCGACGACGAGCGGAATCGACCAGTCAAAGCCTATGCGCGTCTTCCTCAACGATCGCTGGCGCGCAAAGTCCAACTTGCCCTCTGCCTTCCAGCTAGATCCCGCACCAGCCACCGACACCGTACTTGGAAACACATACGTCTTCACAGAAAAGGATCTGCCGGGCTTCCGAGGCCAAGGTTACGGCTACGGCAGAGGAGGCCAGCAAGGAAGCTTCGGTGGTGTGCAAGATCCCAAGGCGCGCATTCAGAAGCGAAGCAAGTACAAGAAGGCTATTCCCAAGCAGACGGCCCTCATCGGCCACGCCACAAGGCAGTACAACGCCAACCCTCTCGAGACAAAAGAGTACAAGGATTTCAGCGCCGCGCGCATCAAACAAGCCATTCAAGGCTCCCATACAACCACCATCATCACCAAAGATACCGAGGTCTCGGATGTCAACAACTCGATTACGCTTAACAACCGATTCAAGAACTTTATCAGGCCCATGACCAAGGGCAAATCACAACAGAACAAGGCTGCTCGTATGGCGAGGTCCGATCTTATCGATTTCCTGCATACTTTGTTCGACGAGTATCAGTACTGGCCAATGAAGGCCATCAAGCAACGTACGAAGCAGCCCGAGCAATACCTCAAAGAAGTCCTCGGCGACATTGCGCTGCTCGTCAAATCGGGTCCCTTTGCCAGTAATTGGAAGCGCCAAGCCGTCTTCGAAAACCAGCGCGACACCAGCAAACAGGCCGAGGCAGCAGCGCCAGAAGGTCCGGGTGATGGAGAGTCAGAGGGCGAGGAGGAGATGGAGGATGTAGTTTAGACGATTAGATAATTCAGGTCGAAACAACTACACAGAATTTTTAAAACTCGTTACATTGTCACAATCATGTTGTATTATCCTGGTAAGCACAGCACTTGCTCTAGATGTCAGTGCCCAATTCCTGGAGCTATCCAAGCTGATAATGCCAGAAAGGGTTCTTAAACCCCTGCCAATATCGCAAGAGAAAAAGAAAACAAAGGGAAACAGGGTGTAGCGTATCCATACTATTTTCCCCTACTCACAACTTCGCCTCCCCCCTACCCTCCAACAAGCCCTCAACCGTCCTCTTCCACAACTCCGCCTTCTCCTCACTAATAGCATTCAAATCATAACTAACGCCAAACTCAACAATGCCCTCCGCACTCGTCGAGCTCCCCACCAAAAACTCCTCGTCCCTTGCCCTAACCCCCAGTTTCACTTGTCTAAAATCCGCCGCAAAGTCGCTGTCAGCAGGCAGGTTATGCACATCATACGTGCCGCGCTTGAAGAATGCCGCGAGCGGCCCAATGGACGAGACGCCGCAGGTGGCACCGTATCCAGCCGTACTAGGCGCGAGGTCGCCCTGGGGATTAGCAGGTTCACGAGAAGGAGAGGAGCGACGGTGCTTCGGTAACTTCGCTTCTACGCGTTCGATTTGCGCGACGTAGCCCGTGGCCAGCAAGCGACCTGGTGAGTATCGATCTAGAATACCCGGGGGAGTAGCGGACCTCCCGCCGCCGCTGCTGCTGCTGCTGCTGCCGTTGCTGCCCTTGAGTCTCTTCTGGTAGACGCGTAACTCGCGGTTCGCATGCATAGCTACAAGTCTGAAGCGGGACTGCACAGGGAGGTGCGAGGGTAGGAATGGCATTACGATGCCCTCGCTGAAAGCCAACATGCACGAGTCTGCTGGGGGAGGGTTTGTGAAGAATGCCCGTGGGTTGAGGGGAAAGGAGGCGGTGAAGGGCGGGTGGGGAGACAATGGGTAAAGCGACTCGTGGATGGCCATCATGGCTAGACCTGCGAGTGCGAAACAGCCTGCGCCAATGGATATCTTGGTGGAGCGGCAGAGTGCGATGAGCCGGGCCGACGCAGATGCAGATAGCACTGCGGAGACGTGACCGCAGGACATTGGTGGCCGAGTTTCTTCGCTGTAATCGAAGATTCGGTCGAACTTGGCTGAGAGCTCGATGGGCTTTTCCAATCGCTTTTCCCGTCGCAGCGGATTCGTAAATGTCGGTGGTAAACCCTTCTTTACATGGCGTAGCACCCGGATCAGTGCCCAGAACCAGCGTTGCCTCGCTCGGTTTCCCGAGATGGCTGGATACAGGTCTTCTTGTGCTGCGGGAAGGATTGCTCGCATTGCTTCGGCTTTTCGGGCGGCTTTGATGGAGGCGAGCATCTCGTGCTGGGGCTGGTTGAGGATACGTGTGAAGTGACTGAACCAGTTGTACGCCGATAGCGCGTCGGAGATTTGGTGCGCAATTACGATGAGTAGGCGCAGTGAGAAGGTTCCGTCGGGAAGGCGCTTGATGGGGAGGACATGGAGTTTTGAGAGACACTTTCTGGGCTCGATGATGCGGGTTACGTTGTAGGCGTGGTGGTATATTTCTGTATCATCTACTTCGTCGTAGATGTCTTCAATCCAGATGATGTTTTCCTCGACGTCTTTGGTTGCTGCGTCTTCGGAAGAGGGAATGTCTACTGCGAAGCCTCGTGTTCCTGTCTCTGGGTCGTCATGAACATGGGCGAGGAGAAGCGGGTGCTGCAAGCGAAGTGATGTCCACGCCAATGCTATTCTGTGCCGAAGGTCTTCTGCCGAAAGTTTATGCTGAATGGCCAATGTGAAAAGAGCAGTCATATCTATTCAATGGTTAGTAACGTTCATGGTCGTGTTCATTATCGGCGCCCCGTGATTTCTTCTTGCAGCGTTTAGTTTTCACGCAGAAACTGAAGTAAACCTGTGATATCCCGAACCAACGCTTTGGTGATCTCATTGGAGTTACACCTACCTGCCCGACCGCCATAGTATGTACCATCTGAGTCGAAAGATGTTTCCACTAGCCCAAGAGGACGCTGGAATGTCTGCTCGCTATTGGGACCTGTCGAGAGATTCCATGAAGCATAGTTGGTTGCATATTTGTCTAGCCAGTGGCCCTGCTCTTGATGTTGCGCCATTGCGCCTCTAGATCTATGTTCTAGTAGCAATGAGTCTACGATTGCTTTTTGCCACTCGCCGTAAACAAAAAGATAAGAAGAGCAGATCAAGAAGATTTACTTTGGTGACGGAGAGAGGTTGAGGAGGAAGAATGTGAAGAAAGTGAAATGCAAACCACGAGAAGATATAAGTGGATCAACCTGCTTAATCGGGTATGCTTTTCGGCTTGGCCCGCCCGAGTCATTGATGTTTTAGCGTCATTATTACCGCTGTCTATTTTTGCCGAGCAGACGAAGGTATTCACGCCGATATCATTTCACTACAATACAAGACTAAGTATCTGCTGGCACTCCCGACTAGTAAAGTGACACAGCTCAATCATGTAGGAATTTCAAAAGGAAACTTTGGAGAGGATATCTTCCATGATGTGATGAGCAAAGCTTTCCCACAGCAATCATGTTCGTATTGCCCGTGTTGTTTGCATCGGCAGATGAAACTGGCATCTGTTGTCTACATTCGCCTCGCCCACAACGACCTATAGCTGCCCATCCATGTGAGTTTGTTGGCCAAAAAGTGGATATTTGGTACTCTTGAAATTGTACATTCGAAAGTAAGGGTCGCGGTCCTTGTAGGTCTCGCGGCCGGTTATGGCACCCTAGGACTCTTTGAGTACTGATGACTAGCTTCCACTAACCTCCTGGCGCGTCGATGTGCATGGTGATAATCCGCTGTGGTGGCCGTATCCGTGTAACTCGTCGTACGCCCTCGAAAGACTCTTGGATATCTTTTATGTACAGCTTGCGCTGCCCAGTGAACCTGCAATTCCCAACTACAAACGCCGTGCCTGTGCCTTTCGAGGAGCCCGTGGCTTCTTCGTGTCGCATACGTGTCGCATTCAGCCGAGGACGATGAGATATATTATCATGAGCGTGTTGATAAACATCAGTGGTACTACAGCCCTGTCAGCATGTTTGTTCTGTTTGTAGCTCATAGAGAGCGTGGTTGTCTTGCGCGGGGAACACAGTCGGTAATTGGGGGGGGGGGGGGGGGGGGGGGAATAAGACATACTCCGCATTAATGTCCGTACGGATGAGACGAGATTTATCAGACGTGCCTTGATACTGGCGTCGTCGCGCTGGCTGGCGAAACCAGGATCAGCAGATGCGGTCCAGCCGACTGCTCGTGGTCAGCACACATGTCTCCAGTAAAGTGCAATGGCGCACGAGGTGACGGAGAGTATCGAAGGCATCTTAACATACTGCGTGCGAGGAAGCGGTCTTCGGACAGGATAGCAATGGCATTGATGAGGAGTACGGCGACTGCACGTGTCAGCGACTCGTCTGGTCAGATGCGGCTTCCCAAGGAATACCATAGAAAAGCCCGCCCAGGCCGAAGAAGAACATTGTCGAGTTCCGAATGTGGTTTGAGTGCTGCGTTCTGCAATTTCGGCGAGAGCGAGAGCGCCAAAGAGAAATATAGGTGTCAATGGTGGTGGTGCTGCCTGCCAGAAAGCCAGCTGTCGTTGGTGAGGGTTGAGCATCCCAGGTATCGGGATTATGTAATCCTCCGCACATGGAAACATGTCACAGGGCTAAGTAAGCAAGCTGATGTTGCCAAGTCCGCACTCGCACTTTCTACATGTGATTGTGCATTTAGTTGTAAATGCTCCAAATATACTACAGAGCCTGCAGACAACTGCATCTCTTCATTGACGTGGCATGCAAACCACGCCGTCGCTAGACAGCTTCCGAGGCTAGGTACCTGGCTACACATACCTCGGTCAGCGAATGCGCACAAAGGGTTCGCTGCAGAAGAACCTGATCGGCGCCCACAGGATTTTGGCATCTCGAGTAAGGGTGACCCGAGATAAATTTATGGGGAATAACCCAGCCGATGGGACTTCAGGGCCTCCGCGATGATCGTCAGGCCGCAGCGGGTCTGGCAGACATAGTCGGGACTCCAAGACTCACACCAATCGCAGCGTCGTGTCAAATGACAGGGCCCGGGAGCACCACCGTGGCTGGCTGTAGTCGCGCGCCGTCTCACCGTCAGTCCCTCAGTAGACAGAGTGGCGTCATTGCCATGCCTATCTCCGGGCCGAAAGCTTTGTTCTAGAACTGTTGGTGTGCAGTTGGAATTCAGGTTGTTTGGTCTTCACCGAACCTACTCTTTTACCCTGCTTTTGCTGTGCGCGACTGTCCGTGATCGATATCTTTGCGCAGTGCAGCCCTGGCAACTGGCAAACCCTGTCGCTCCGTGCGCCTATCCATTACCCCGTCTAGAACCCATCTGCCCGCTCCTACGCCTTCTCGCGCTGTCCCCACTCTGAGCGCGCATCAACAGACGCCGCCCAACGTCTCCCGACGTCTTTCCACCTGCTAAACTCACAGGCTTCCTTGGCTCTCTACTTTCATCGTACCTCGTTGCGCGCGACTACCCCCATGAGCCGCCCAGGAGGTCTGTTCTTCGTTGTCGCGCGTTCATATCGAGGCCATCAGGCTCGCTTCTTGTTGCTCCATTCGGCAGTACGGCAATTATATCCGCGCCCATCACGAATCGCATTACATTCCTAGGCAATTGTACTTTGCCATCACATCTTCGCCATGACTGAAGCCAACGGCGGTAATGATGGTGGCTATTTCGCCATGGGCGCCATGGGACAGCGCTCGAGATCTCAGTCCCCAAGCTCGATACGTAGCAGTTCCATTTCGATGCATATGACATCGCCATCAGCCACCACGGCCTCCCTTACTGCGCTACAATACTTGCCAGTACCTATCCTTGTGCTATCTTCACAGAAGACTGTATTGCTGGCCAACGAGTCCATGGGCCGTTTGTTTGGTATCGATTTTGAAAGCATTCACGATCTTTCCATATCAGAGGTTTTGCAGGACAAGACCATGGGGGAACTGGGTGTTGATATCCTACAAAATGGCTCTCCGATCCTAATCACATGGGAGGTTCGTATTTTCCTACCTAATCACAAAATATATACCCGCGGTTGCTGATGGCTGACATGTATAGGCGTTTCTCGATTGCGTTGTAAAGGACGCAGTGCCAAATACACTGGATGAGGACGGTGATTCTCACATGGGAAGTGGACACACAACACCCACTGCAGCGAATATACCCTGCCAAATCAACTCTCAATCGGCGCCACCTCTGGCACCTTTGAGTAGTACAAATCTTGCACGAACTACAGTATACGACGTATCAGTAGACGTTGTTGTTGCACCACTTTATGTAGGCCCCGATGGCACGCTGCAAAAATGTGAGAGGAAAGCAGCGTACAAGGACGCAATGCAAGCAACGTGCATCGTCTCCATATGGAGCATTGAAGACGCACAATATTACACGCTAACCTTCACAAGCGCAACATCTGTTACTGCTACTAAGAGTGCACAGCCCTCTAGCCGTATGGTGAATCGAACAAACACCGGAGCAAAACTCGACAAATCGCGGAGCTCTGGCTCAAGTACTTCATCAGGTCGTCGCTCTGGTAGCAGTTCCAATTCCACATCCAAAGTAGTCACACCAACCCTTCAGCAGCCAGAGTTCCCTCCCCGTGGCCCTCCCAGCAAGAATGTTGGCGATTTGGCGATTTCCGCTTCCGTCTTTCAGAAGGCAACCCAGCTCAAGGATGCTATTCTGAACTCCATCACCATGCCTGCATATGGTATGTCAAGTCTTGGTCTGTAGACGCCCAACATTGTACTAATAATATTACAGCCATGTGGAAAGACGAAAGCTTCGGTATACCCAACAAGGCTCTTCTGCGGCTTCTATCGAAAGATGCCACCTATGCTCCAGGGGATCAAAGAGATTTTCTATCACAATTTTCGGTTTGGACAGAAGACTTTCAACGTCTTCTGTCGGTCGATGAATTCCCCATCGTTGAGGTCTGTCGCACCCAAAAGAGGGTTGAAAAACAGCGTCTTGGCCTACGACAACCTCAGACTGGCACTCGAATTGTCTACGAAATCAACGGGGAACCAGTGTTCCACGAAGAGACAGGAGATTTCCTTGGTGGTATAGTAATATTCAAGGATATCACAGAGTACACCAACCAAATCGCAGCACAAATCGAAGAGAACGAGAAGCAATTCGAGTACATCGCGAATTTCATGCCTGTAATGGTATGGACGACCACTCCGGACGGATTACACGACTGGTTCTCCCAACGGTGGTATGACTACACCGGGCTCACCGTGGATCAATCCTTGGGCGAAGGCTGGCGACTTCCGTTTCACCCTGATGACATGAGTACGACTGCTCAGCGCTGGTTTCATTCACTAAAGACAGGAGATGAGTATAAAATAGAATACAGATGTCAACGGTACGATGGGGAATGGCGTTGGATGCTTGGGCGGGCTCTACCGTTCTATAATGATTCGGGACAGATAATCAAGTGGTTCGGAACTTGTACCGACATCCATGACCTGGTACTAGCACGGCAGGAGGCGCGACAAACAAGAGAGCAACTACAACAAGTAATCCAGCACGCAAAGATTGTCCTGTGGGTCATCAACCGCAAGAACGAGGTCAAGGTGCTTGAAGGCGAACTTGCAGAACATCAACACTTGCGAAAAGATGAGCTACTCGGGAAAAACATATACGATGTATTTGAATTGGGTGGCAACGACCGTGAGCGTTGGCGTGGACCAATACAGGAAATCCTTCAAGGCAAGCAGTCAGACGAAATCGTCAACGGGGCTTACATGTCCGAGGCTCGCTATTATCGGACACGTCTAGTACCGCTAATGAGTACATCCCGGATATCAGGCATGGAAGGACGGGCTTTTGTCGATGGCGTCATAGGAGTCTCGATGGACATTACAGAATTGCGAGAAAGAGAAGAACAACTGAAAGAGCAGGAGAAGGAAAATGCACGACTCCTGGCCAACGAGGCGGCAGCGAAAGAAGCCAGTCGTATGAAGTCTCAGTTCCTTGCCAACATGTCACACGAGATCCGAACGCCCATAGCTGGTGTCATTGGTATGAGCGAGCTTTTGTTCGATATGAATCTCAACGAAGAGCAAAAGGAATGCGCCGAAAACATACACCGTTCTGCTAACAGCCTCCTGACGGTGATTAACGACATCCTGGAGTAAGTGGTTCCTTACCAAAACCCCTTGCCTTCTTATCGAAACAACAGCTAACTTTGTACCCTCGCGTCTAGTTTCTCTAAAGTCGAGTCCGGACGACTGGACGTTGAAGAGGTGCAATTCAGCCTTAGCGTAGTCCTCAGGGATGTCAACAAGATGATGGCTTTTGCGGCAAACAGAAAAGGCCTGGACTACCACAGTTCGATCCAGGATGAGGTTCAAGCAGACCTACGAGTAATGGGAGACCCAGGCCGACTTCGTCAAATCCTGACGAACGTTCTCACAAACAGCATCAAGTTCACGTCCGTGGGGACAGTCCAACTATCTGTCTCCATCAGCCAGGAATCTAAAGACATGGTGACGGTCAACTTCAGTATCGTCGATACGGGTATTGGAATCGAAGAAGAGGTCCGCAAGCGGCTCTTCCAACCATTCAGTCAGGCGGATTCTTCGACAGCTCGCAGGTTTGGTGGCACTGGGTTGGGTTTGACTATTAGCAAGAATCTGGTAGAGCTCATGAAGGGGCAAATATGGCTAGACTCCAAGTTGGGTCAAGGGACGACTGCTACGTTTTGGATCCCATTTACTCGCGCCCCATCGCAAGACAGCGAATCTCCGTTGGTGCATCTAGAGTCAATCCCGGATCGACTTCAAAGCGACATGTCAGTCTCCTGTGGAAGTTCGGAAGGCCACACACCTCCCCTGACACCCAACGGCAACTCTGCATACCCCTTGTTAAAATCAGCCATTCCTGATCATCTTATGAACCTCTCAGAGAGTGAAAGAGAGCAAGTGCATGTGCTAGTTGTCGAGGATAAGTAAGTTCTGCCTGGCACACGGCTATGAAGACTCGTACCTAATCATGCGCAGCCACATCAATCAGCAAATCGCTCTCAAGACGATCAAGAAGCTCCACTTCTCGGTCAACGCAGTGTGGAACGGTCAGGAGGCATTGGAATATCTGACGAAAGACTTCGGTCCTTCACATCCACGTCCGGACATCATTCTTATGGACGTTCAGGTACGTAAGCTGTGCAACGTAACATGAACCGGCAGCTCACGGAAGACGCAGATGCCAATTCGAGACGGCTATTCTGCTACCCATGCTATTCGGACAGAAGCCCCTTGGCGCAACATGCCGGAGATTCGAGGTGTTCCCATCGTCGCGATGACAGCTAGTGCTATACAGGGAGATAAGGAGAAGTGTGTCTCGTGTGGAATGGACGTAAGTAATGGGCAGACACTCGCCGGTGTATCGAAGAACGACACATGCTGAAACATGACAGGATTATCTCGCCAAACCAGTAAAAGGAAAACTACTTGAGAGGGTGAGTTACCCAAGTAGTCTACAAGTGAGCTAGCTAACGATGAGAAGATGCTTGTCAAGTGGGCGATTGAAGGACGGCGAAAGACGGCAAAGGGAACGCCATCCGCAATCGACAATGATCGACGAGGCGTCGCAAAGCCAAAACCTCGAAAGAGATCTAGCGCAAAGGATCACCCGCGAACGGCAGGCACATCGCTTGAGTCTGAAACAACGGCGCAAGCATTGACCGCTGAACTTGACCGCCTTCATTATCAGAGTGATGCAGCGTTCGCAAGGTCGAGCGAAAACGAGGGTGAAAGAGCTATGCGACGCATCAACGCGGAAGAAAGAGATAGGAAATTGCGTGATGAAAAGCTCTACTCTCTTGTCGGACCTCAGCTCAGACTCCATGACGCTACCGAAGGGCCTCAGAGCGAACCATCGATGCCTCTGACCGAGGCGAATATAGAAAAGCTGGTCCACGAACAAGATGCCGATGCCCCTATCACAAAGAAATCGGCATCGTCGGATAAGATTGATACCCGCATGACCGACAACCCGACTCCCAACATGAACAGCACGAGGTAGTCGGCCTTGGCTCGCCTGGCTCTACAACATGTGCGCAATTGTGAGAGCGAACAGACTATTGTTGAGCACGTGGCTCGATGAACTGACCATGAACAATGATGCCGAGATGACCACCGTCATTTCGACATCACAGCCTCAGCCTGGAAAGTACAGGCTCCTTCCATTTTAAGCTTCGTTCGTAGCATGTACTCCACCAAAGACGCGCATTGACAGAAAATATTAAACAAGCACGAGGTCTTGCTTGCAGGAGCGCTCAAGCCCTACCGAAGCGTTGGGAAGTGATGCTGAATGTATTGCAGGGTACATGTTGGAAGGCTGGCTTTGATGGCCGCGCGCGACTGTCGAGCGTGTCCTTATTGGCACGGCTCCCGGTGGCGCTGAGGCACGTCCCTCTCCGCCCTCGCCATCGAGAGCACGGTGGTCAACACCTACGTAGCCTCGAGTCGGAAAGGGGAATGCAGCATTCTTCTCGTAGAATAGACTTCCTAGAAAAAGTATGACCATCCCATCACTTCCTCACTCAGAAACACATTACATGCGCGTGAGCCGAAGAGGCTGAATGTGATATTGATATCGACCTGGAGTCAAAAAAATCGAGGCTTCACCGCTGTGTCGCACAAGCATAGGCATTTTGACATTGCTTCTGGCGCATAAAGGGGAAGAGGTCAGGTAGCATTGTCGACAGGCTGTCAATGCTGACTGTCGTATCCGGACAACGAAGATTTTGATCTGCGAACTGTATTGCGCTTTCGCAACTTCCACATGGCAGCCCCTCTGGATGTGGAAATGCCCATGCTCCTTATTCACAGCCTCATGACTTGACAGTGATGATCATACACCTTCACCGTTAGACAACGGGAACTTTGTGAAGATCATGCGATAGCATTTGAGCATGCAGGATCTCCAGCTCAAGCCTTGAAGCCGCACGAACCTGCCTTACGCAGCCACCCCCAAGCTTGACAAGTTGACAGCCCACGTTACTCCCGCAGTTTCAACGGACGTTACATCGGGCGGCTTGAGCTCACTGGCGCTGCGGCTTGCCGACTTGGAGCGTTCTCTTGGCTCCCCGACCTGCCATTGGCTGAGGGCTGCAAATGCGCCGCTGCCCGTGACTAGACTTTTTCCTAGACCGAATACAATGGGCTTGCTGCTTAATGTACCAGCACACCGGGTGCACTTGATTCGCTGCCTCGCCGACTACTTGCTTTTGCTGTTTTACTGGTCCTTTGCGCTTGCGCGATAGCTTTTCGGTTCAGTTGCTGCCCGGTCCTAGTGAGAGTTTGTTAGGGCGCCATGAGCTAGGTGAAGCGCATGTTGAGTACTCCACATTGATGGCGCCGCGGAACCTTTGAACTGCAAAGAAAAACGTTCGTCTTGGGAGATAGCAGGCCCATCAACGTCTTCAACCACGCGTCCCTGACTATCAAACACCGCTGATCACTTTGCAGAGCCGCATATCTGGCTCACCACCAGATCGTGGGGTACGCTTGTCGATGATCCCCGAAACGACGGGCACAGTGTTGCACATACAGTGTCTGCCAGGTCCGCTGCGAATGGGGAGAGTGAACTTTCTTTCTCCACAGGCCGCGCACTACGGCTCGTATTTTCGCCACTAGCTATGATCTCGGAAATAAAAAGTAACCCACCCACAAGCTTATCGAGAGGTCAAATCACTTGGCATGCCCAGGCAGGATGCCTCAACAGGCAACGGCTAATAGACTGCGGTGATCTGGCAGGGCTTACGAATGCAGGGTCCAGTATTCGGATGCCGAGCCTGTTCTCACCGGCTGCCGACAGAGACATCGGACCTGAAAAATTATGCTATAGCGTGAAAGACTCGGTGGCATTTGATGTTATCCACTTGTCTTACCATCGTGATGCCGAGGCGAGTAACATCAGCGCACAAGATGCAGTAGTCAGTTCGTTGCTGTCGACAGTAGGGTACCGCTTCCGCCGACATATGCACAAGCACAGTAGCGCTGGAGAAGAGCGCAGCCATGTGGATACTGAGCGTTCAAGTGACTTCGATAGTGCGCACGCTCAATGTTGAGCGGGATGGCGCTGCTCCAACAGATCTTACCCTGCATTGCAAGGCTCCGCGGAGGATAAAGAGTGAGGGGAATTTCGAACGGGCTCTGTGCGCGCTGCAGGGCGGCCCTTCTATCCCACCAGCCAACCACTCAGATGCGGCTGTGGGCCTAGCAGAATGCTCAGCGGTGAGATGGCAGTTTCCGCGTGCATAGTTTTTTTGGTTGGCTTGCCACCTCGCACCCAATTGTTACCTCTGAGGCCATGATGCGAGTTCAGCGCCCAACACTGCGCTGCGCTGCGCTGCGCTGTCTCTCTCCCTCTCTCCCTCTCTCTTTCCTAAGATAAGACAAATCACAACAACGAATACTGGCGTGCAGCATATGCAATATCGCGGGCGGCAAATAGTCCGCATCCTTGACCGCCTCTACATCATCTTGCATTTTCTTTCACTGTCGCCAGGTACGACCTGATGCGGTACGCCAATGACAGCTCGTAAGAGATGGCTAGCGGCTGCGCTAAGACACTCTCCCTATGACGACATTCAAACAAGCACCCACATTCTTTTCGCACCTCTGCGCCCCTAGCAGCCGTGTCAGCGGGGGATACAAGCTGGTCTTGGCTCTCATCATTTCTCCCAGCCAGCCAGCCCGTCCGCGTCAATGACAGGCCAAAGATACGGGCACGAACGAAAGGCCCCATGCACTTGAATGTAAGTGAGCGGGCGAGCATATGTGCATGTGTGTGTGTGTGTGTGTGTGTGTGTGTGTGTGTGTGTGTGCCTAGGGATGCCAGGGTGTCGTCATTGGTGGACATAGCGACCGCCCATACATGTTGCTACACATGACGCCTCGTTGCCCATCGTGTGCAGGTAAGCATTGGGCGTGATTGGAGCCAGAGAGTTGCTCTCCCAGGATTTGGTCCAGCGTGCGACTGTCTCGAGGGCGGAATGCTGTGTGAAGCAGGTACGGCGACAAGACCACGTCGCCCCTATTGGATCCAGCATGCGTCCCATGGCAGTTCCCGAGATTGAGGTGTATGCTTCAGCTTGTGACCTGCTATCTGGCTAAGCTACACGTCTCGCACCAAAAGCAACATGGACGGCGATCAAACGCTTGACCATTGCTTAGGTGCGCGCACAGGCGTTGCCTCAGGGGACCAATTTCACTCGAGCGCCTTTTTCCCTCGCGGGCGCCGTGCACGACAGAGAGTCAGGGAGAGGGGCGGAATCAGCGCTAGAGCCAAGTGGAAGATACTCTGAGAGTTCGAGTTTACGCAACAACGTGGAGATGGGTTGTGGCGGACCGACTCCGCGACGCGAAGCAGTGTCTCCGGTCAATGTCCGGCGCGATGCACCGCAAAGCGACAAGCCTGCGAAGCCGCTTTTTCGGTCCCTTTCTTGGTGTGGGCCGTGGTCCTAGGCGACCGTTGTTCGCAGCGACAATTTTCGAATCGACAATTCCAAAAAGCAAGGCCCAGGGGGGGCTCAGGTATCGCACCAGGATGATGACAGAGAAGCTCCATGCCCTGCCGCGCTCGTCAGCATCACTGCGGAGCATTTCACTGCTCCTTCTGTGCAAGAGGCTAGCGTCTATGCCCAAAACGGAAGCATGCAATTGTGAGTGAATGGGCTAGTCTGCTTCAATACCCCTCGTCGACCCTGGTGCTGGTGGATGCACGCCAAAACGAAAGCCAAAAAAGCCCTCCCGCGCCTACCGCCCGCTGATTCGCGGCGGACTTTCGATGCAGAGGTTATTGTCTAGCGTCGATGGTCGGCCTGGCACACCACTGGTCTTGCCACGGGTACCAGGGCTGCCGATGATAGCGCACTCGAACTGCGGTAGACGCTGACTTGCTATCGACGGCCGCTGAGGCATGTTGAGGCTACTGTGCCAAATGGCGCGGATGCAGCGCGGCCGTGAGCTCCTCGCTGAACGTCCGCTCCCCACACCCTTAAAAGCAGCGGTCGACGCGCTGCTCTAGTGTGCTCATCATCCCTGTCATCACAGACGTAGGTGCGTCCGGGGTCTTCAGCCAGCTTGCCAGCTCCTATGCTTGGCCTCTAGCCTATGATGGAGGTGCTGTGAACCCAAGACGTAAACCCTCCAAGCAGCCGAATTTATCAATGAGGGTTCCCCGATGGATGCCCGCTGATCAACAGACTTTCATCCTCTAAGCTTCACTTAATCCTAAACCCTTTCTTGCCTGAACGCGTACCAGAGACTATCTATACTGCTTTCATCATCGTCACTCTCACATCCCTACTTCTTTGCCCTTGGTTTGCTTTTCTAGCGAATAAACGTTACCGAACATTTACCACGGCGACACGCAACACGCAACCCAGCCCACACGGTCCGCCCCTGCACCCGCTGGGCATTCTCCTCCCTCCTAGCACAGTGCTTCACTTGAAACGCTCGAGCTTCTGCCACTCGGTCACTGGTGTCCGCTTCGCCCTACACCTAATCTCGCTGGTTCATCGCCACGGGTCCTGCTTAGTACAGGTCAACTGATCGACATACCAAAGCGAACATCATTACTTCTCTCGGAATACCACAGCACGGGAGTCCCCAGTGTCAGAGTGAATTCAAAAGGTCGCAGATCCCACCGCTGAGTACCTGTGATCGACTATCTCCACGTTTTTGACCCTCGACAACCTCGTTTCACCCTCTGGATCTACAAGCTGAGTGTTTATCGTGACACTCACCTTTATTCTGCTGTACCACGACCACCTTTCCTTTCCCTCGGACCCTTCACCATACCTCCCATCACTCCCACCTTGTTACCGCAATGGCAATGACTGTCGACAATCGTCAACAACCTCAGCTTAACAGCATGGCCTACGACCAAATGCGCTACCCACAACAACCACACTTCACCAACCCTTGGGTATCGGCCGGCACCTCGCAGCAGCAACTGTACCCAACGACAGTCGCACCCAATGTAGACGCGCAGCGGCCCACTAGCATCGCCATCCCGTACCACGGCCTGGCAGTCACAGCTCCTCCCATGGGACAAGGTATTACTCTCCCGGATGGCAACTTCGGAACAGAAAACTTACTTGATACGTCGGAAGATATCATGTCGCGAGGTTACCCCACTGGTTATGCTACATCTGGGTCACCCCCAAACCAATCGTACGCACCCACATCAGCTCCGTACTCTCAGGTGGAATACGCCAACGCAGAGCGGAGCCCGTACGCATACCAACAGGATGCATCGCGTCGCTCTTCACACCCGTCAGTCCCCTCAATGGCATTCTACGAATCCGTGGAATCTCAGCGCCAGCGCCAAAGTTCACTTGTTGACTTTAGCAGAATGAACAGCCAGCAACCACGCAACAGCTTCAGCGATGCGCTCGATGCTAGCCGCGGTATGGTCTCCTTGAGCCAATCAGACATTACTCCTAGGAACATCTACGGCTCGCAGGGAACCAGCCGCAGCTCGACCGAATCATACGGATTCCCCTCAACACACTCGACACACTCTTCCATCTCATCAGGCAGTTATGGCCCCAACGGATACTACGGTGGCGACGGCTCCGTCACCGATTACAGCTCAGCATCTGAGTCTGTCGATTTGGGCAGCTCACGCACCCTCCCTCGCCCTAATGCTCTCCTCGGCGCAAACATGCCCCCCGCACCAGCCTCGATGATGAGTCAGTTCAGCTCCAAGGTCTCATCAAGTTCACAGAAGAAGCACAAGTGCAAGATTTGTGACAAGCGCTTCACCCGACCAAGTTCCCTGCAAACACACATGTACAGCCACACTGGAGAGAAGCGTATGTACCATGATTCTGTTTCGCGCATATTCAGCTAACATTCTCGCAGCATTCGCATGCGAAGTCGATGGATGTGGACGCCATTTCTCAGTTGTTTCCAACCTCCGCCGGCACCGAAAAGTACACAAGAACGACGGCAGCATCGACCATCCCTCGCCGGACAGTGTCGATCACTAAGGGATCAACATGACGGTTGTCCTAGTGCATACGCTCTTCTCGACAACCCCTCGTCGCTCGTCTCCAGTACATATTATGTTTTGAGATACCACCGTCGCGCATTTCCCGGCCACGAACATAGAATGAACGGCACTTAGTTGGGATGATTCCTCTTCTATCTATCGCTGCGCCCTACCCGGTTTACTGAGATACCACCCGGCCCTGTCACTCCCGAAGGGGCCATCTAAGGCGTTTCCTGGCGTTCCGAGCTTTACAGCTTTTACGAGTTTCAATTTTTTTTTTGTCTAGCGATTTCCTCAACCCTGTAACATTACGCGCATCCGTCGTTTGGGCCTGGACTTTTTCTCCAACCCGCGAATATTTGTCTAATTACCAACTGCGCTTGACTGGGCTTTGACCCATGGTCGTCATGGAGCACATGTTGTTGTCATCATCATCATCATCATCATCATTCGCTTATATCCTTTAATATTTTAGACTCTCTTTTAGCGACCACCTTCTCGATGTGAACTCGGAATGGCTGGTTCGCACAATGACGTTTGTACAGTAGCAACGGCTCGGAGCACGCGAGAAAGGCACAAGCCAGGGTGGCCACCGTCACGACCTTGAGTCGAGTTGAAGCAGCGGGAGAAAATGACGCAGTTTTCCATATTGTGGATTGGAATGCGGCAGAATCAAAGACCCTTGTTTTACCCATGCATCACACACTTTCCCGTTCCGATTTCTCTTTTCTCTCTCTTCCTCTCTCCCTCGTTCACACACACACTAGCTGACACAGTGACGACACAGAATATTTCAGTCTGATCCGGTACCATGGAACCGTCTTCTTCGACTCGTCACCTGAGAAAGCCCGGTTTCGGTTCGACCAACGCGATAGAAGCACCACCTGGTCTCCGCAATGCCATCATTTGGCGTTCCATGAGCGGTGGGCTTACGACAAGGGACAAAGCTTGGCACTCGTCATGCAGCGTCACACCCTTGTTATTCGCTGCTGGACCCTGGAATCTGGCTGCTTCTCATTGGCCTCCCATCTGTCAGCGAGTGGGATGTCTGCCGATGCACCTTGTGCCGCCTCAGGCTCCTCTTCACTGCTATTATTTGCTCTGTCGTCAAAGTACCGGCCCCCATCTTGCCTAGCTGGCCCCTGTCAGCGGCTCGGAGTTGCGTGCGAGGCGGCGCTGGACGCCGACGATGTCATTTTGTTTCACTCGAGTCTGCAAAGTACCGGTGTGTGTGTGTGTGTGTGTGCTGACGACGTCGGGCTTTCTTCTCGTCTCAGGCATCATGTCGGCTGCGCGACTTGATTACTTACACACTCTCCCTTCCAATCATGGTACTCACTCGTGGATAGTGGGTCACACGCGCTGGGTACCGGACCGAAAGGAGCCTGAGATGAGATCGTAGCGTGCCTGACCGTGCGCTGCCCTCTACTTATCTTTTCAAGAAAAGATCGTCGTGAGGACGCGACGACTTACAGCTTGTCGAAACACAGGGCTGACTGTTCCGCCAACCCGCCGCGTTATAGAGACATGACGACGCAAGTGCGGGACTTATTGTTGGTTGCTACCGTTCCGCTGCTAAGTTGGACCAGCGGAGAATGCGAGTAATTTAGTCTGCAATACCGCCGAACTATCATTCGCAAGGGAACTTTTCCGCGCCAACACCCCTTCCCAGTAACCTTTTTTCTTGCTTTCCTCGCCACCCGCTCCGGCCCCTCAATCTTGGAGTTTGAAACTATGTGCTCCTGCAAAACGCATCTTCAAGCCATTATGCAAGCCAATGTCCTTTGTTCTCTCACCGGACACCGATTGTGCAACACATGATGGTTGAGTAGTTGAGGCGAAGGCGCACTGCAGTGTCTTAGCCTGAAGCCATATCTGTGGCTGCGTTGTACTAGTGCATATCATGGTATCCCGGGACGCAAAGTCGATAGCCTCAGCAAAAAGTGCATTGCGCCTTTGTTCTCACGCTATCGTCGTTTGTTGATGAACCATGGCCAAGTGAACAGTATCATCAATCCTGGCCCTTTTTTTTTTTGCCTTGGGCATACTTGCGGCCGCAGCGATACAATCAGATGAGGCTGGCTATCTAGCTGCATTAACCCCTCTTGCAGTCGTCCTGCTGCACGAGAAGAAGGGTTTCTGCAGCGGCAAGCAAGGACAGGGTTTCAAGCAGAGTGTGTGGCAATGGCTCCATATGCACTGCGACGAGAGCGTCTGACGGCGGCGAGAAGGGTGGCATATTCATTTCCCGCCTCGAATTTATTCCTTGATCATACTTGAATCCTTCGCATTTTTGCAACCATTCATGACACGAGCGCAAGTTGCAACAAGCGGCTGACCTAGCGTCGATCCACTCCACTAGCCTTGGTCAAGAACATGTTCCGCTTTGGCAGAGATGAAGCCGCCAGTGGTGAAGGCGGAGCGACATCGCTTGCGCGTCGGACGCCAAGTGACGCTCCGTCGCCACCTCCCCTCAGAAGGGCTCCAAGCAAGCAAGCAAGCAACAAGTCAAGCCCCAACTAATCTCCACCACCACGCGCCAGCCAGACAGCACGGATGCGTTGTCGCCAACGGTGGTGGTAAATCCTACAGAAAAGTGGACCTCCTATCGAGATTGAGCCAGCCCCGCAATCCCATGCCTGATCTCCAACGGTTTCAGGATCCCGCACAGCTGCTGTCAACGTCTCCACTGCTTGAAGCACGCACAGCTTCGGGCCTGTAACCGATACCTTTGTACCTTCCCAATTTGTTGATAGATCTGCTGGATTCTGCGTCCCGCGACCCATAGGACGCGCAATCCTGTGTACCTAGGAGCAAATTGCTCGCCTCCATGGTAGCTTTGTAAGCCCTGTAATTGCAGGGTCGTGTACACCACCACGGGCTGCAAAGTCACGACAGCCATGTCTCTGTCAGGTGCTCACTCCCGTCCATAGGATATCTTCTGTCGTTTTGTTTTGTTGGTGTCATCGTCGTCGTCGTCGGCAGCCTTCTTCTTCTTGCTTCCTCCCGGCCTCGCACCGTTTGTGGGTTGGCTCGACTCGCGCGTAGGGAAGGATGAGGTGGGCGTCGGGGCGTGCGATGGGGTAGCGGAGCCTGGCGTGGACGAGTCCCTCAAGAAGCTGGTAGAACTCCGACTGAATATCCTGTCCACCTCGTTGATGGGTGCCTTTCGCCGTGTCGCTGTGCCGGCTCCGCCAGCTGCCGTTGTGGTCGCTGCGCCCTTGATGTAGTTGTCGAAGCCTTTTATGATGTTGCCGGCGCTTGTCTCCTCGAGGTACTGGGTCTCGACTCGCAGGATGTTGTCTTCGAGTTGTAGCTGCCGTGAGGATTAGCCGAGGCGTTCGTGACGCGCCGTTCGCTGTACTGACCAGATTGTTGTCAATCAAGCGCTTCTTGTTCAGCGATTCGCGTAGGTCGCGTCGCAGTCTCTCGTAGTAGGGCATGCCGCGCGAATTGTCCGAGCCAGCATTGTTCGCGTTGGCTGGGGGCGCGTTTTCCGTCATGGTGGAGGGCGGTGTAGCGTCGTGTGTGGTGGGGTGTCCAGTACTCTCACGGCCTCTCCTTGTAGTACATGTAGCGTGTACCAGGTCCAGGTCTGCGGTTCGGTAGTTGGGCGGTTGCGGTTTCCCTTGGATGAGCGCGGAGGCTAGCGTTCTATGAGCTCGGGCCTCTTCGAGGAATCGCAACTTCCAGATGGCAATCAAAGAAGCTATCGCGCCACGCTTCCGTGTCTCCTCCAAGCACTCGTCACCCGCCTACACTCTCGCCGCAGTCGCTTCTGCTCGTCGCGCGCGCCTTCTCTGCACGCGACTGATACCCCCGCGCCGAACCTCCGACCCGCACTCGTCATAACATCAAGGCGGACACAGCCTGCCCGACACAACCGCGCCAGCACTGCAAGGAATCGCAAAGGTAGCAGGAACATTCCGTTTCGTCTGCGACCCGTTCAGTAGCATCCAAACTCCCGTGGCATCATTTACGGCCCCACCCCCAGCCTTTACCACCCTTCGATAAGCACCACCTCCACCACAACAATGGACGCAAAAGAGATCGAGCTCCGCGGCAAGGCCATCGGAAAGGCTGTCGCTGAAGGCGAGCCCAGCGCATCTGTGCTGAAGCTGCTCGCCGACTTGAAGACTGGTGTCCAAGCGACCGAGGACCTTTTGCGCTCAACAAGGATCGGTGTCACCATCAATCGCCTGCGTTCACACAAGGACCCAGCTGTGCAGAAGGTGGCGACAGAGCTGGTGGCGAAATGGAGGGATGAGGTCAAGAAGAAGCAGCCCGCGAAGAAGGACGGCCCTGCGAAAGCAGCATCCAACGGTGCTTCGACATCGTCACCTGCTCCTCCACCTTCAGGCACCGCCTCTCCAGCACCCAGCCAGGTCAAGAAGAAGCACGATGTGCCCTCCGACAAGCGCAACCACAAGACAGACAAGGTCAAGTATCAGGTCACCGGAAGCGAGGCACGCGACAACTGCGTGAGGCTGATGTACGATGGTCTAGCTTTCATGAGCGAAGCGAGTAAGTATACGCCTACCGTGCACTCCGCCCATCTGCTAATCCATGCAAAAGTGCCCGACGACATCCTCAGCACTGCCAAGCAAGTCGAAGCCGCAGCCTACAGCAACGCGGGCAGCGTAAACGACGCCTACAAGGCCAAAATGCGCTCTCTCTTCCAGAATCTCAAGAGCAAGTCAAATCCCCAACTCCGTCGGCGTGTCCTCGTGGGCGAAATCCCCGCAAAGAAGTTTGTCGTCATGACACATGACGAGATGAAGTCGGACCAGCGACGAGCAGAGGACGAGAAGATTGAGCAGGAAAACATGAACCAGGCCATGGTCGCTCAGGTCGAGAAGGCCATCTCAAAGGAGTTCCAGTGCGGAAAGTGCAAACAGAAAATGGTCAGTTATAGTCAGGCGCAGACAAGGTCCGCTGATGAACCTATGACGACGTTTTGTGAGTGTATGAACTGCGGTAATCGGTGGAAGTTCTCTTGAGGCGCTGGTGCTGGTGCTGGTAGTTGAGTGGTTGAGATATATGCATGTTGTAAGAATATGGGTGTGTGTGCGTGTTTGTCTCAGAATTCCAAAAAAAATTGCAGTAGTGGGCGTTTCTATATGAAGGAGGGAGAGGATGGAAGGGGAGTACATAGACGCCTATAGGAGAGGCTTCTGCTGGGTTTCTCTTCTTCTTGACATGTAGACTGCCGGGTATACGGTCAGTCAGATACGGCCTATTTAGCTTTTCTCATTTGATCCGTGATGGTCATCGTCATCATCATCAAGTTTTTTCAACACCTGATAATCTTTTGGCCAACTTTTTTTTTCCTTGGCGAAGAATAGTACTCGCTCATGCCTTTTGTATCTTGAAAGTTTACTAAATAAGCCACTACCCGGTAGCCTATCCAGTTCTTTACTCATTGCGCATGGAAATAAACAAGCCTCATTTCATCTTTCGAGTCCAGCCAACGACGATAGCAGTGACTTGCTCTACCTTTTGCCGGGTCCGGGCGGGCGAATAAGATTAGCAGAATCTTTGATATCCAGGATCAGTTTGTAATAATCGTACATAGACAGCACACTGCCTTTGCATTTGTATTAGATGTAGGGTTTAGCAATTCTATAAATGAACATGCTTCCCAAGTCTTAATTATTATTACTAGTCACATTCTTCTACCTGCTACTACTGCTGCTAGCTCACTGCTTCACTCCTTGTCAGCTTTTTGACATTTTCCCGATTCCAGGTTTTCTTTCTCCTTGTTCTCCTTCCCTCTGGTACCTCTTCAACCTCTAATCTCTTTTCTACTATCAATACACAAGTGCGCGTCGCAACACGCCGCTCTTCCGCTCCGTGACGAAAATGACCCAAAAAAAAGAAGAGGGCAACTCCTTCACAATCCACAACCAAACTATGGGCGTGCATGTCTAGATTAGCTTGCTGAATTTATGCATGCTATCGTCTCTCGTTTCTACATGCAGCACGTTCGCTTGTTCCATTGGAATGTGAATCATCAGTCCAGTATTTCTTGCACATAGGCTACTAGGAAGCTTAGCTCAACGACTACGACGCTCCAAGCGGGTTTCTGAGCTAGCGAACTGATTGAAATCAACAGGAGGTAGACAAGGGGCCTGGAATTTGCTTTTTCTTCTTCTCTTTCTTCAATGTCCCTATCATACTCTTTGGGAGAGGTGACAGATGGAAATGTAGTATTTTTTTTTAATTTATTTAATCACACACTTGCATAACTACCACAGCACATCAACCGGCGACCGGGGAAATAATGCAATTCCGTGCTCCGTCTGCCCGTCTTTCTCAGCCTAGTACCTCTGTGCCCTGGCTTGATTACTTGCATGCTCTAGTCCGCGACTTGCGGTATAAACGCGCTGACGAGAATAACGCTTTGCGTGTTTACAAAAAAAAACCAAAGTAAACAAAGGGGTTCCAAAAGAGGTGGATGCTATGCACATAGATACACCGCCATAAGAGAGTAATTACAACGCTTGGCATCATCGTTCATTGGGCGTATCCTGTACGGTAACCTCCATGAGTCCTATATACGCCGAAAGGCGGAGGCTTTCGAGTCGGCATCCATTCGCTTTGTGGCGGATGCGAAAAAAAGGTGAGAGTGAAAGCACGAGAGAGCGGGAAGCTTCCAATGCTTACAGCAGGGAGGACGTTTTTGCGGCTCGATTCGGATTCCAAAACCCGGGAGCAACCGACCAACAGATGCTTCCAGAGACTCTGAGAGAAAAAAAAGTCCGGGGTTATTGTCTTCGTCATCCAGCCTAGAACTTGAACGTGCTCTTCTTGCGCCCTATGCTGAACCGATTCTTGCCCTCCCTATCGCTATCGTGGGTCGGTGTATCTGGGGGATTGGTGTCGTCGGCGTTACCATCCTTATCCTTGTTTCCAGACCAGAATTTGGGTTTGCTCTTGAGACTCATAGAGGTGTGTCTAAATCGGCTCAATCCACTCATACCCTTGACACTTCCGAAGCCATTTGGTTGCTTTTCCTTGTCTCCGCTGGCGGTTGAAGGCGGTACTGGTACTTCACCGCTTACAACGCGCTTCTTTTCTTCTTCTGCAGCAGACGCTTTGCTGGCTTCTAGTACTGCCTTTAGCTCTTCTTCTTGTTTGCGGTAGTTTTCTCGTCGTTGGATCTCCATCTCTTTGCGCTTTTGCTTGGCCTGCTTTTCAAGTTCCTTTTCGTGTGCCTTGCGTTCCTTCTCTTCCTTTCCTTTTCCGAAAAGTCCGAGGTTGCTTTTCCGCGGTGCAAGGGCAGGCATATGGGATGTGGTATGTTCGACCGGATGATGGTCGGTATTTGTTTCGGCATGTGCGAGGGGCGGTGCGGTGGCAGCGTGGTCGAGACTGGCGAACTTGTCGGCTTCTTCGAGTGTGGGTGTTGTCGCATTGTTGAAGGCGTGATAAGGGGCGCCATTCGCGCCGTTCTGTTTTGGTGTGGTAACGGCTTCCTGCGTCATCTTTGCGGCTTGCTCTGCTGCAGCTAATGCGTCGGCCTCTTGCTCCTTCATCATGGCCTCTTCTGTGGTTTCTTGGTAGAACAGGACATAAGCGCATGCTAGAACATTTTCACCACCGAAGAAGTTTCTGACATAAGCCTTGTCTACCGGCTCCACCATCTCGTCATCGAATAACAACCACCCCCGGTCTTGTGTCTTGATGATAGAAACATAGTGTCCGTGGTATGGTCCACCTCCGATGTGTACGACTACGGCGTAGAGTTCGTATAACCTGTCCGGATCTTCGGCGTCATCTGTGGTATTGAACAATCGAAGGTAGAAGGGATACACGACGCGATGAAACAGCTTCTGTAGCCGCTGCAAATCCTCTGTGTATTTGAAGCGCTTCAGGTGCAAGGCGAGAATCTTGGGTAATCGCTTGATCTTCATCCTTTTTTCCGCCTCTTGCAGACCTCCGCAGTTGTCGCAGTGGAACTTGTTTCGCTCACACAGCATCTCTTCTTCCGAGAACTTTCGTAAACAGCTCGTTACGGATGAATGTTGCTCAAGATCGACAGACAGGTCTAGGAACGCTTCGTCTCGTTGTGACGTGTTTTCGCAAGTAAGGCATCTGGTCTCGGATGTTAATGTGCCCTCGAATAGCTCGTGTACCCACCCGGAATTTGATTTCGCAGACGCTACGGAATTCCGGGCTGGTACCGCCTCGCCTGATGTTACGGTCGTCCCGTTCTCTTCTGCGGCGCCAACCTCGGTAATGCGGTTCTTGGAGAAGTGCTCTACGTTCTCTACAACCTCGTTGAGTAACAAGTTCAGAAACTCGTGTGCGTCCTGGTGCATGGGCGTTCGGAACATTTCGTTATCTCGCCGCAGTATTTCGAGAAGCTTGTGTGGGCTGACTACGCCTATGCGCGACCGGTGTGCTATGACCGCCTCGAAGATGTCCTTTAGCGACGAGAACAAGGATTCGTTCATGCCGTATGCGTTCGCGTTCTCATAATCCATCTGCAGTACTGGGCCAGCCGCCAAGGCCTGCTTCTTCTTGTACTCGGGCGAATCCTTGTTGTCCTCGGGCTTTGTGCCTGGGGGCTGATTTGTCGCACCTGGCGTAGTCGCTGGTTTCGCCGGGGCTTTCGAAGTGGGACTAGAGACAGAAGTGCGCCCTGTTGGCGAAAGAGCTGTGTTCTGGCCATTGGGGAGATTGGTGTTGATCTTGGGTAGAGCGGACGCGGGCCTCTCGAGGGCTTCTGGGGGTGATCGGGCGGGGAAGTTGATGACCTGCTCGCGAAAGGGCACGGAGTAGTAGAGACATTGTACGATGGAGTTACAGTAGCTGTTGGGGAAGTTAGCATGGGATTGCGCGGGCGCAGATGGGTGGTAGGTAGGTAGGTAGGTAGGTAGGTAGGTGTATGCATACCATGTGCTTCCAAACTAGACGGGACGACATGATTAGCAAGCGGACTCGGTCGGCGCATTCATGCGAGAGTACTCACGTTCTCAAAGCCAAAAAACTTGTCGCTGCCGTCGCTGCGCAGAGGCCCAGCGTTAAGCAGGAGCTTCTCTAGCGGCGTGACTTCTGGCGCGTTGGGGTCCTTCTTGACGGGTATGCTGCCGGTCGCGGGACTCAACGGGGGCTATGGGCGTGTCAGTAGCAGGCATTGCATTGCACATGGGCGCAGACTCCAAGGGGGCTCTCGTCCATGGACTTACAGCGCCAGACTTGATGCGACTGAAAAAGGAACTCATGGCTGCCGTGCTAGGTTTCCGGCGCAGGGTGCGGTGGGGTGCAGGAGGGCTCAACCGGGCGTTGCGAGGCAGCTGCTTCAAGCGGCGATGGAGGCGCAGTCGAAGCAGGTGTGGACAACGGCGGAAGGTGGGTGCGGGCCCAGGGAGTGAGAGGAAGCTGTGGGCAACATGGAGAGCGGAGCAGGCTCTGGGTGAAGGATTGCAATTCACTCACTGAGGCTTGGAGGGCTGGCACGTTAGGGTGGCAGAGCCGGAGCCGAACGCGAGGCTTGCTCGTTGGAACAGCTTAACGGGACTAAAGGCCCCCCCGGCGCGCAATGAGAGAGGCCGAGAGTTCCCCACGACCCGGCACACACGCCCACACGCCCCCGCCACGAGGAAACGGGACCGAGCTAACGCTTATGCCATCCGTTCGATCCAATGCTATCCCGAGCCATCTCACGGTGCGACGGATTGCGGTGGGGCCATTGTACCGTCGAACATGCATGGAACAATCTGACATGGCCGCTGCCAGACTTTCCAACACCTTTACTTACTTGTACCGCCCAGCCCCAACACTTTGTGCCGGCCGCGTGCCTGATGGACGGGACCCCCAGCCATGCATGCGCCCTAAACTCCCACCAGTCAGGCGCCGACCCTGCTAGAACAAGACTGGCAAGCAGCCATGGCGCTTGTTGGCGGCTGTCGCGAGATCGTCATTGGAGAGGAGGGAACTCCTTCTAGCGTCTTCCCGTACTCTGGTCGTGACAAGCATCCATCGAGTTCCAGAGCATGACGACACCAGGGTGCAGTACTCAAGTAATGCGGCGCGGAAGAACATCACGAATTACAGCCAACGCGTGTGCGCCTAACCTCCATCCGCGCCTTTTTTTTTCTTGTGCTCATGTGCCCCTACCAGACACCTCTCACAGACATCATCCCCACACACCGCCATGTCGCCACCTAGAAATAGCCCCGAAAGGCGGGTATGGATTGTTTGTGCACCTGCTGCAAATAGCCACCCCTTTGCCCGAACTCCTCCTCACCTGCCGACTCCCACGAATGCTAATGGTACAACAGAGAAATAAATAGAACAACAACAACAACAACATCATCATAGCCTGCGCAGTCGCTTGCTAGCCCCCAGCTCAATTGCTGTGCGACTGTTGAGGATAAACTCCTCGTTCCCGCCCTCTGGTGGGTTTGCCTGAATATACTCCCGCCGTATTCTCGCCGCCTCCTTATCCCATGTAGCGACACGTTCCTTAAAGTCCGCCGTGTTAGCTGTCGCATCCTCTCGTGCGTTGCTGGCTTGGTCGAGGTACGGTTGCTTGACTTCTTGCTCTGCTGTGCGCCATTTCAACCCAACCGCATTGCGTATCTCCTGCTTCGGTGCTTTGGCTTCTGGGTTGCCGCTCTTAGCTTTGTACCCGTCATCGCACTCTTGCTTGCAAATGTACCAAAAGTCCTTTGTGAATAATAGAAACGGGTTGACGCCCGCACGTCCTGGCTTGATCGGACGCTCGCCGATTTGATCCAAGATGGCCCCTATTATGGCCGCTTCGTAGTCTTCATCGCGCTGAACCCGTCCAGACTTGTTTTCCCGTTGCGCTGGAACAGCTGGCTCAAACCGACGCTTCGACTCTGCAGTTGGTGTCGCCGAAGGCTCGGTCTTGATCGTCTTCTTCTCTACAAGCGGACTCGGGATCTCGATAGGCCCAAGTACTGTCTCGGCCACCTCCGCAGCGACCCGAAGCCCTGACAAGTACGCGCCATGTACCGTCGCAGGATGTGTGCCACAAGTTGCTTCGCCAGCGAAATGTAATGGGCCATGTGGACGTGCCATGACATCGTAGTCGCCTGTCTGTGTCTTCGGTCCAACGTATGAATAACTGCCTCGGGCGTATGGGTCTCTCTTCCACCGTGTTACGATCGCTTCAGATGGGAGCGGCACAGGGTTCGGTGCGAACATGGCGTCGAGTCGATCGGTAACTTCTTTGACGAGCTGATCGTCCGAGGTTGCTTCAGCGTAGTGAGCAGCATCGCCAGCCATCAGTGCTACTAGCACCGGCTTTCCACTCGTCTTTATGCAGTTCCAGAACAGATAGAATCGTCCGCGTTTCGAAGAGTAGTCCTCTGGTCGCATGCTGGCCTCGTGTTCTGCTTCGTTGAGTAGACCGAACATGTCTCGATCCGGCTCCCAGAAGGCCTTCTCATACACGAGGATAACCTACAAACATCGTAAGAAGGCGCACCAATAAACGACTGACTAGACTGACCTTGTTGAGAAGTCCGAAGCCCATCCGTTCAATGACATCCTGTTTCCAATCAGGAAGTGATGGCTCGAACTTGATGGACCCGGATTTCAGCACCCCAAGGGGAGTGGTGAGAACGACTTGATCGGCCTCAAACGTCTCACCGTTGGCGCACTCGATTCTGACAGCCTTGCCTACACGTTGTTCCTCGAGGTCGTAGTGGACAGTCTTGATGGGCGTGCTGAAACGTACATCCAGCCTGCTAGGACATTGCCACAATCCGCGTGGGACCTGCTGGTAGCCACCAATCACCTCACTGTGTTCGCCTTCGAATTCGTTCCCAATGTCTTGATCCCAGCCGCTCAAACTAAGCTGATTCACGCTCACAGCATTTGCATATTCGAGGTTGGCGTGATGCCAATTGAGTAAGCGCATGTCCCTAGGTTTGAGGTCGACCAGCGATTGGTACTGTCGGAGTCCTTCATCCATCGTCTGTCCTAATGTGGGATATTCCGAGGCCTTTGCAATCGTATCGAGGTCTAACGACTGCGTGTCTGTCGCACCTGGCTTCAGCTTCCATCCCATGCTCTGTATTGTCTCTGCAGCGGTGACTTCAGGGTTAAAGCCAGCGCTCAGCTGATATGCCCTGCCAGCCAGTTTCTCTACCCCCGTTGTTGGCTTTTCTTGCTTTGTTGATGCCGTGCTCGTCGCGTTGGCGGACAAAGGGGCATCAGATTGTTCTAGCTCAGCAACCGTAGGCCCATCCACATCGGCTGGCTCACGGCCAAAAGCCATCAGGTTCCGATCGCCCTCTACTGTTCTATGAGCCGGCGGCTTGTTCCGGAAGGCTGCCGCTCGTTCTAGGACATCGTTGTATAGTTTCTCCACTAGTATGTCTTGACTCCTCTCAACGACAGTACCGTCATAATCGTAGAGTATAGTGTTGTCTCGCAAACCATGGTAAGGCAAACCGAGCTGGCCACGGATGATTGAGTTTAACGGGTTGCCGTGTTCATACCCTGTAACGATTTGAGCGCCCATCTCGGCTGTGCAACGATGACCAGGTGCCAAAGTGGAACTTGATTGATTGAGAAAAGGGTGTGAGTACACTCGTCCACCCACTCGTGGGCGAGCTTCGAGAACGATGATTTTTGGTGGTCGTTCTCCAGCCTCTGTCAATTGATCTCCAAGCTGAGCAAAGATACCCTCCAGCTGCCGAGCGCAGCCCAGCCCTGACATGCCTGCACCGACTACAATGATTGTCCGTCTCGGTGCGGTTTTGGCCTTCGATTTCGAGAGGGGCCCGGTGGTGTTTGGTACTTCAGCGCATCCGAAGTTGATATATCCATGTCTCATGAGCCACACGTATGCCACTCTTGCCAGACCAAAATAACGTTTGTCACGAGTACAGCC
This sequence comes from Stemphylium lycopersici, assembly GCA_003268315.1. NCBI lineage: Eukaryota > Fungi > Ascomycota > Dothideomycetes > Pleosporales > Pleosporaceae > Stemphylium > Stemphylium lycopersici. The sequence continues at coordinate 301,336 of QGDG01000015.1, forward strand.
CGCAGCTTCTTCGAAAGAGACATATACTAGAGGATTGCGATGCCATAGACGCAGAATCGCGTTCCTAATGTTCAGGTAGATGGTGACCTGTGCGTGAGTAACGTGCTCACGTAAGAGCTTGTACTCCGCTGGGTGTAGGGTGAACGGATTAAGCCGGCTGTTCTCTGCTGCGAGAATGCATTGCCGACCGAATTCATGCCACGAGAGCTCTGAAGGTATGCTCGAATTTGCCTTCAGCTCGCCAGCTTTCCCTTTCACAGGAAGTGAATTCGTTCTGCGATGCTTCTTTTGCTGTTCGTGCGATTGCGAGAGCTCAGGAGTCGAAGACGCCTGTGATTCGCGACTCAGACTCTGTGGTGTTCTCGTCATGAACGCGTTATCTCCCCGGAGACCCTTTAATGATGAATGAATTTTCGCGTCGTTTCCGTTGACAAACGTATGTGAACTGCCGCCGTTTTGATGCGAAGTCTGCTTGCTCTGAATATTAGTCACGCCGTTGGTGGCTGAGTTGGGGGTGAATGGATTCTGCAATGGCGAAGGGGTGTAGTTGGCCGCATATCCATTGACGAATGCGCCTGGGGTGGATCCTTCCCCCTCGTGACTTGTACTGGGTTCCGATGTATCGTGGGAGTCGCCGTAGTGCACGGACGATGCACTCGATTCCCGGCCGTAGCCCAAGTTACTAAACCCAGGTATAGGTGCGATGCCGCCTTTCAGATGTATACTATCATTGGACATGGGCAATGATAAAAGATCATCGTGAGTCTGATCGAAGAGGTACGAGCCGTCATCGAGCGCGGTAGGATCGGCTGTGGATGCGATGGAGAACATATTGATGAAGATCCGATGAGGGAAGATGGGAGGCACCTGACAAGGAAGCGGCTACAGGCCGCAGTCAGCAGTTGACCTCACAATCGTAGCCAGATTTCTGAGCGGATAGCGAATGGGGTCGTATTGTGCAAGGCATGAGGGATCTCGTTGAACTTGTAGCGAGGGTGGCAGGGTGCAGGTAGGTGATGGACTGATGCCCAGACTTGTGGAGGTCAAGGCACGAAAAGAAGCGCACCATACCCACCTAGGCAAACTCCGTCTAAGCCAACCCGGTCGTTTTCGACTTCATCCCTCTCCAGCCCAGTTTGATCCAGCCATCCACGCTCCGTCATCGCGACAGCGCGATCATGTAAAGGTCGATGGTTAATGCGCAGCTTGGCGTCGACGAAACGCCGGCGTTCGCCATGGGCAACCCCGCTCTTACGGAAGCGAGCGTTGCTTCAACGCGTCGTAGGAAGAACATCCAGCCATCCAGCCACCCCCATCAGCATCTTCGAGGCTTATTATAAGAACGTGCGCAATGTAGAAATTACATGCGCTTACTCTTCTTGTTATCTTTCACTGTCAATGGCGCCCAACTTCCAAAGACATTAGGATGCTGCGAGTCTCCTTTTCGTCCTACCTGCATCGCACCGTATTGCTCGTGCGCAAAACTGATAATCGTAGTTCATGGGAGATATGCATGGCATACACGGTAAGTCTATGATAGGAGTCAGGGATAGAAAGGTGCTTGACCCTATTTTGCTCAGAACGAAACTGATTAAGACATCCAGAAGACAACACGCCTGCGCGACCCCTCCTCAATATGAAACCGAACTGCGTTCGTGTCACACTCAGCAACCGAGCATTGCCATCTACTTCGTCTATACCAGCCGCTATCGTCTGCCTTTCCAATCGCACATCCGGGCGCATATTCATCTCAAAGCGAGAAAGAAAGTACCCACGGGGACGCCGCACGTGCTTCCATAGGTACATATGTCTACCAATGAACTTGAAGCGTAGGTTCTATATCGATCATGATATCTTGATGGTATACTGTCAAGAGATCAGACATGGTTGTGCGAAGACCTGGCTGATGGACCCCACTGGTCACAATGATTGGTTCTCCATACTCTGCCTTTGCGGTACACGTAGGATAAGCTTTCAGCGCTCTGTTAAGCGCTCACGATCAAGTTTGTGTTTTCAATTCGTAGCATGTTATGATTGCACTCTTTCGGACTGTGGTCTTTGTCGTGTGTTATATTCCACGATCATGAAATGCATGTCACGTGATAGAATAGAAGATCCTCAATACAAATTCCACATTTATCTCCACACAAGCATTGCATTTCTGTCTCATCCCAAACGTGGGACAATCATCAATGATTTTAATTGATTTTACGGAACGGAATATAATCACGTGCATGCTACGCTAGCTGCGACTCTCCCGGCGATACCATAGCGCCGCTCCAACATCTGGGCGAGCACACCGTCTTTCGGCGCCTACCCAGATATTTCCACCCTCGCGACTCCGCAATAAAAAAAAAACAATGCGATGGCCTTGGTCAGGCAATGACGATGACCGGAAGAGGACTGGTCTCTCTCCATGGGACGCAAATACGGAATCAAACGGTGTTCCACGATCGTGGTTAGAGGCGCGGACCCTGATTCCGTCCCTCGCACTAACAGTATCCACGGTCGCTGCTGTCCGCTTCTACAAGAGTTATTTACGGCGCATTCCAACAGTCAACCATATCAAACCAGATTATTTCCGTCGCAGAGGCTTGTTCGGCCAGGTCACGAGTGTGGGGGATGCAGACAATTTTAGAATTTACCACACACCAGGTGGTAGGATAGCGGGATGGGGATGGTTACCCTGGAAAAGAGTGCCTACTACAAGAGACGGATTAAAAAATCAGACAGTGAGTCTTGATAAGCATTCAAGCCTGAGGATATCGGTCCCGGTCTTGCACTTTTATATCCACCACTAAATACAACTACAGCTCCATATACGAATAGCTGGAGTCGATGCGCCCGAACTTGCACATTGGGGCCGAGAAGCTCAGCCATTCGCAAAAGAAGCCCATGAGTGGCTCATCAGCCTGATCCACCACCGCCGAGTGCGTGCGTACATATATCGGCGTGATCAGTACGATCGCGTGGTTGCTCAGGTCTATGTGCGGCAATGGTTCTTCAAGAAAGATGTAGGACTGGAGATGTTGAAGGCAGGACTAGCGACCATATATGAAGCCAAGTCGGGCGCTGAGTTTGGCGCTGCCGAGGATCAATACAGAGCTGCAGAGAAGAAGGCTCGGGAGAGGAAAGTTGGAATGTGGGCCAAGCCAAGTTTAAGACAGCGACTGAGTGGAGCGACGAACAAAGCATTGGAGAGCCCACGAGAATACAAGGCTCGACATGGTGCGGCAGAGAAAGTAGAAAAAGCGAAGAAGGCTGGGTGAGAGGAATCAACACCGAGGACCAAGCCACATGTTCGCATAGCAGCGGTAGTAGAGCGATGCTGCGATCGTGACAGCCTCACAGATCGCGCCGGCTCAACGTCAGGCAGAGTCATCAAGATTTAGCCGCAAGGCCCGATTACCCCACAAAGCGAGTCAAGGCCTGGAGGTCCATCGGTGACTGTGTGATGGCGGCTGCAAACTTTCTGGTTGTTGTTGGGCTGCGGCGCGATCACATCAGAATATAGTTTAGGGTTGGCAGAGTTACGAATCATGCTAGTTTTCCTCAGAGGGGCATCTGGGTACCGACGAAGCGTAGACGGCACTCAAAGCAGTAATCCAACGTCGATGCAAGTGCGCTGGGGCGTAAGGGCTAGTAGCTGTGTGACTCGATTGAGAAAAGTTCTGCAAGACGATGTCAAAATTTCTGCTCATCCGTGCTCCGTGACAGAGGCCGGGGAATCGAGGTTCGGCGCCGCAATCGGTCCTCCGCGTGGAGGTTCTTTGCGACGGGACGAGACAACAAATTGGCACATTCGCAGTTGGACTGGGCCTGCTTGTTATTGAGTCATCGCATTGACGTGTCTGCAGGCTCTAATCAATCGGTATACAAACATTGAAATCTCTCAACAGTCTTCCTTCCAGGCATTTCTACATCGCGTCTTTGTTGATCGTCGGCGGGCTTATCTGTGCGTTATCGGAGGTAGCTTGATTGGCCGTCGCGCATCACTGGAATTTTTTGGCTGCCGCATTGCAGCTTCCCCACAGACTGTTCATAAGCCCAGAGGGAGTCATTCGTGCTCTGCTCAGCTAGGGTCGAGCTATAGCCCTTCAATTGCACCTGTCGGCCACCGAGCGACCTTCTTTCCGCGCGTTCGTCGCCTTTCCTTATCGTCACACCTCAGTCAAGCTCGCAGCTCTCCGCCTGCCTGTCCGCCTGCAAATGGCTCTCTGCGGGCGTCTAGCACGTCGCGTACCTACCCTCGCAGGACAAACACGATCCATTGCGCCATCCACCTACGCAAGGAGCTTCACAACCCGAAGCGCCCGGCCTCTGACCTCTCTCCGCTCGAGCAGTGAGTCACCCGCTGTTTACCGACAGCTGCGGGCATTCACAAAGGTCGCGTCGACATGGAATAAGACACAGACTGCACCAAATGCCGAGGCATACCTCAAGAGTGGCGTCATTGCCGGCGCCCAAGACTTGGTGGATGTCAAGAAAGTTCTTGTCATTGGTAGTGGTGGTCTCAGCATTGGTCAGGCCGGAGAGTTTGATTACTCAGGTGCGCAAACCACATTCACGCGAAATACACGAAGGACTTGGGACTGACCGAAATCCAGGTTCGCAAGCTCTCAAGGCCCTCAGGGAAGCTGGCGTCAAGTCTGTTCTGCTCAACCCCAACATTGCTACTATTCAAACATCCCACGTGCTCGCCGATGAAATCTACTACCTGCCCGTAACGCCCGAATACGCCGAATATGTTATCCAAAAGGAGAGGCCTGATGGTATCTTCCTCAGCTTTGGTGGCCAGACTGCGCTGAACCTGGGTGTCCAGATGGACGCCAAGGGTATTTTTGAGAAGTACGGTGTCAAGGTTCTTGGTACCAGTGTGCAGACTCTCAAGACTAGCGAGGATCGTGATCTCTTCGCTCGCGCTCTGGACGAAATCAACATTCCAATTGCCAAGTCTATCGCCGTTTCTTCGGTTGACGAGGCATTAGACGCTGCTGAGAAGGTCGGATACCCCATCATTGTGCGTGCAGCGTACGCGCTTGGTGGTCTCGGTTCTGGTTTTGCGAACAACCCGGAGGAGTTGAAGAACCTTTCCGCCCGTTCGCTCACTCTGTCGCCTCAGATCTTGGTTGAGAAATCACTCAAGGGCTGGAAGGAGGCCGAGTACGAGGTCGTGCGCGACGCAAGCGACAACTGTATCACGGTTTGCAACATGGAGAACTTTGACCCTCTTGGTGTACACACTGGTGACAGTATCGTCGTATCGCCAAGTCAAACATTCAGCGACGAGGAGTACCACATGCTCCGGTCTGCGTCTATTAAGATCGTCCGTCACTTGGGAGTTGTTGGCGAGTGCAATGTACAGTACTGCTTGCAGCCAGATGGTCTTGACTACCGAGTCATCGAAGTCAATGCCCGTCTGTCTCGTTCATCTGCATTGGCATCCAAGGCAACTGGTTACCCCCTGGCTTACACTGCGGCGAAGATTGGTCTCGGACACACTCTGCCTGAACTGCCCAACGCTGTCACCAAGACCACCACCGCGAACTTTGAGCCCAGTCTCGACTACGTCGTTACCAAGATGCCCCGATGGGATCTTAGCAAGTTCCAGAACGTCAAGCGCGACATTGGTAGCTCTATGAAGTCGGTTGGTGAGGTTATGGCTATTGGTCGCACATTTGAGGAGTCGTTCCAGAAGGCTTGCCGACAGGTTGACCCCAAGTATCTCGGATTTCAGGCTGAAAAGTACGGCGAGAACCTCGACGAGGAGCTCAAGAACCCTACTGATCGCCGATGGCTCGCTGTTGGTCAGGCTTTGTTCCACGAAGGCTACACCGTTGACAGGGTTCACGATCTCACCAAGATCGACAAGTGGTTCTTGCACAAGCTCCAGAACATTGTTGACTGCACAAAGGAGCTCGAGGAGATTGGCAGCCTCTTTGGCCTCAAGAAGGAGATTATCCTCAAGGCCAAGAAGCTCGGTTTCTCTGACAAGCAGATTGCGAAGGCCGTCAACAGCACAGAGGATGAGGTCCGCGCGCGCAGGAAGGGCTTCGGCATCAAGCCATGGGTCAAGAGGATTGATACTTTGGCTGCAGAGTTCCCTGCAAACACAAGTCCGTTCTCCGAATGAATTCTTCTTACGATGAAGCTTTGCTAACGATTCGCAGACTACCTCTACGTGAGTACTCCTTTGACTCAGAAAGCTTGGGGGCCGTGAAGACCTCCAGGACCCCATAGGATCAAATCCTCCAACGTCTTTAAAGTCTTTATAGTCACTAACCTATACCTAGACCACCTACAATGCCTCTTCCCACGACGTTACCTTCGATGACCACGGTGTTCTAGTCCTCGGTAGCGGTGTCTACCGTATTGGAAGCTCAGTCGAGTTCGACTGGTGCGCCGTCAATGCTACCCGCTCCCTCAGCGCCCTTGGCAAGAAGACTGTCATGATCAACTACAACCCCGAAACATACTCTACCGATTTCGATGTCGCCGACAAGCTATACTTTGAAGAGCTCAGCTACGAGCGTGTCATGGACATTTACGAGCTCGAGACTGCTAGCGGCGTCGTTGTTTCCGTCGGTGGTCAGCTTCCCCAGAACATTGCCCTGAAGCTGCAGGAGTCTGGAAAGGCCAAGGTCCTCGGAACTGATCCCCACGATATTGATAAGGCCGAGGACCGTCACAAGTTCTCTTCTATTCTTGACTCAATCGGTGTAGACCAGCCCGCCTGGAAGGAGCTTACTTCGTACGATGAGGCGAAGAAGTTTGCCAATTCCGTCGGATACCCAGTCCTCGTCCGCCCATCGTATGTCCTTTCCGGTGCTGCCATGACTGTCATCCGTGGTGAGGACGAGCTGAAGGAGAAGCTTCTTGCTGCCTCCAACGTCTCTCCCGACCACCCCGTCGTCATCACTCAGTTCATCGACGGTGCTCAAGAGATTGACTGCGACGCTGTCGCTTCTAACGGAAACGTCCTTGTCCACGCCGTCAGTGAGCACGTCGAAAATGCTGGTGTTCACTCTGGTGACGCTACCCTTGTCCTGCCTCCAGTTAACCTCGACAAACGCATCCAAGAGCGTGTCAAGGAGATTGCCGACAAGGTTGCCAAGGCCTGGAACATCACCGGTCCTTTCAACATGCAGATCATCAAGGAGGAGGTTGAGGGCTCTGAGCCCAACCTCAAGGTTATTGAGTGCAACCTCCGCGCTTCTCGTTCGTTCCCCTTCGTCAGCAAGGTTCTCGGTACCAACTTCATTGATGTTGCCACCAAGGCCCTTGTTGGCCGTGACGTCCCTGAGCCCACCGACCTCATGAGCGTGGAGAGGAACTACCTCGCTACCAAGGTTCCTCAGTTCTCCTGGACTAGGTTGGCTGGTGCTGACCCCTACCTCGGTGTCGAGATGTCGTCTACTGGCGAGATGGCATGCTTCGGTAAGGACCTCGTTGAGGCCTACTGGGCATCAGCACAATCGCAGATGAACTTCCGCCTTCCCCAGCCTGGTGAGGGTCTTCTCTTCGGTGGCGATGTCACTCCCGGCTCGCTTCACTCCAACTCCTTGGTCCAGATCGCCAAGTACGTGCACGCACTGGGCTACAGGTTCCTCGCTGCCAACAAGGACGTGAAGGAACTTTTGGAGAAGAACACCGAAGGCGTCTCTGTTGATGTCATCGAGTTCCCCAAGGAGGACAAGAGGAAGCTCCGTGAGGTGTTTGAGAAGAACGACATTCGCGGCTGCTTCAACCTGGCCAAGTACAGGGCGAACGGTCTCCTTGATGAGGACTACGTAATGAGGAGGAACGCGGTCGACTTTGGTGTGCCCCTATTCATGGAGCCCAAGGTAAGCTCATTCGTTGCCAAGCTGTCATTTCAGAAACTAACGTCATTATAGACTGCCGTCCTGTTCGCTCAATGTATGAGTGAGAAGCTGCCCAAGAAGGAGGGTATTCCAAGCGAGGTCAGGTCATGGAGCGACTTTGTTGGTGGCCGACCTTTGTAAACGAAACCGGACATGGGAAAGACGAAACATTGTAGTATAGGAAATATACCCAGATGAAGGGTCAGGTTAGGCTAGATTTTGGGGGAAAAGGTTGGGGATGAAGGTTATGTTCTCATGTGTATAGCGTTTTCTCTCAGCTTGCGATCAAGAACCCTATTGCAGATCGTGGCGTTTTCTTTGCTTCTTTTTAGCAGGGTAGGGAAAAAGTTCATCGCTTGTTTAGCTATGTAAACTCAAATATAGCTTTGTTCGACGTAACGTAGTCGCATTTGGCGTCTATACGTCGCGTGTTGTTGCTCGACATCACAGAACACCTAAAACGACGAGCCGCCACTAGCACAGCGACTGCTTGCTAAAGCAGCAATGACACTTGTTGTAAATACAGCCACTATCTCCGCGCTCCTACCGCCTCCATTAGTAAGTAGGGGCAGTACGCAGAGAAAGCCATGCGGAAAAGGACGGCTTTCCCGCCCAGGAGCTTCCCCTCCACCTCGACCTCCTATGCCCCTGTGGCTGCCATGCCGATCCCCATAGATGCACTCACAAATTTCTAACATCCTCCTGCGAAGACGCCTGTCCTCACCAAGGGTGGAAAAGTACCCGGCGCGCAAATCTGCCTGCAGGATCGCTCCTTACGTGATATTGGGTGACGCATTGTGAATACCTAGCCAGGCATTGCGCCTTCTGGTTCTGGCTCTGATTTTGGAGACACGGTTGAGACAACACAAAAGGAAGCAGAAATGGTGACACATGCCAAACCTGCGCACAAGAGTAGATGACGTGAAGCGGTAGAAATTGCCATTGCAGAACACGATTGAAATCAGATTGACGTAGCTATCAGAACCCTACATAGAATCGCGAATCTCATTGCCTAGCTAAAATTTAATCTCCGGATAATAAAGGATCTAGTCGCTCAAATACTCTCGCTTTCGTGAGCAAAAACTTACGCGCAGCAATATAAGAATTAACAGTGATGGATGAACACTTAGGAGAAGACATGTCACTGGGCAGAATTCTGAGAATAAAGAGAAAGAAGGACAATAAAATCGCTGCCTTCGAACGGTAGCATAATACATAATGTAATGCGGTCTGCTCTTGAGTGCAGCAGTGTAGCGAGTGATGAATGTAATCATCATCGGCGTCACGTCGTAGATTATCAACTCTATGAAGAAACGTTTTTAAGAAGTCTCCAACTATGAGTTTTATGCAGGGCAAGTACATGCAGGAGTTATGCCCCGTGTAGTCGCTACAGTTGGCGAAGTCTGCGTCGCATTTGCATCTATAGAAAATACATGTTGTTATGGAAGTATAATGTATGAATTCCATACGAGAAGTGGGAACCGCACTACAAACAGTGAGTCGTATTCGCTAGCCATCCGCGACGTCTTCTCCCTCGAGCACATGACTAGCCACTGTAGTTGTCTAGCTTGAAGTCGCGCTTACATTCCTAAACACGACATATCCTCTCCATGACGTTGTTGAGTCAGAATGACAACGCTTGCTTATTAATGCAAACTCCTAGCACAGGTATATGGTACTCCAAGACTTCGCTCTCCCGCGCTAGTTAGGATCGTGATGCAGGCTGCGGTGGTTCTTGAGGAGTAGATGGGTTGTAAGCCTTTATCAGCACTGTATTTGTCACGGTCTGGGTCAGTGCTAAGAGGAGTGTGGTACTGGTGGCTACGAAATCGTCTGTGATGTCGAGGGAGGATGTATCTTCTCAAATTAGCGGAGTAATATATCGAGACTTTGCATTGGGTTTTATAAGCGTGACAACTACCACGGTAGTAAATATCATATACAGTAACGGGATCTTAGGGCGAGGAGGCCTTTACGGCTGTGGGCAACCGTATATCGTCACACCTGTTGACAGTTTGTGGCGGCACGTGCGGCTTGGCGGGTGGGCGCTCCTTCTTAAAGACAGCAGGCGCCCTCACACTTCTCTTCTTCTTCATCACACACACTCTCAAATCGTAAGTCTCACCCCAAGCGCTGTCTATGCATCTAATAACTGTACCCAGATCCAACATGACATCAACCAACGCTGATATCACCATGTACGATGAGACGAATCGTGAATCGGTTGCAGACGCACCGGTTCCGAATGCCCTGCCACTGGGGGTTGGCAGTAACAATACCCCCGCTCTGGCAGGTCAGACTGTTGAGGATGCATACGCTCCCGGCAAGAAGACAGCCCGACGCCCAAAGCCGAAGGCACTGTTAAGAAACAAGACCATGGTTGCACGCGTGACCTGGTCTAAAATCTCCCGACCGGAGGCTGACCTGGACACGCTCATCGCAGCGGGAAGGGTCGAGCTTAAAAGCTTCGACATAAAAATGGCGAAGTGGCAGCGTGATGGCAAGCCAGCTTGCGGAAACTGCGGAGCGAAGCATGCACCTCCGTGTTTGAGTCGCGATGATGTAGACCTCTTGCGCCTGAAGCGAGCTCTACTCCGTTCCTACGAAGAAGAGCAGAAGCGCGTTAACAACCTCGAGCCATGGCGGCATAGAGGGGGTACTAGAACGGAACCCGAGGCGCACCCCTACGAGGTGACAGCCAACGGAGTTCCTCTTCTTCCTACAGATCACCCTCGTTCGAAGACCTGGAACGCGTTCGCTAGACACATCATTGCTTCAGCTGCTCCAGCTGCGACGGTGTTGTTTCACTCCATGCAAGATGAAGATGATACTAGAGATGCACCTCAACGTCCTGAAAGGCGGAGGAAGCGTCGATAGTAACCTCTTCCATTTGCAGCAGGAGTCAACCTGGGTAAAAAATCAGCTTTGATTGTGCTCTACCTCCACGCGGTTCAAAGTGGGAACTTCATCGCTTGATCGGCGCTTGATGCTAAACGAGCATGTCCCGTTGTTTGTGATGACAAACAGGAGTTTGGGGTGTGAGGGCGCCTGCGGTATTTTGGAAGGGGCGAAAGCGAGGGAGCTACGAAAATCAGGTGTGCTTAATGAATTGATTGTTTGTTGAAGGAGCACCTGCTGTCTGATCACTGAAGCATGACTACCGTGATGGCTCGCAGGTAGACCGGTTAGGGGATTACGCCTCATGTTGAAAGGAGCTTCAGCTATATGAACATTTGATATTATAATGCAGTTTTGTCTTTGCGTGCCGCCCAGTTCAGTCGAGTGGTGTTTTGCTGTTCGCCCATCATGGCTGCTTCCCCCCTTCTTTCCGTCCCCGATAATCGGGTGATGTCAGCTAGACTAGCGCGAAAACTCACGTACTCACCTCCGCATGCCGAGTCTTACGATCTCTATCTCTCCCTCTCTCCCTCTCTCGCCTTTTTCGGCATCAATCAAGTTCCAGTCACCTGTAATGCTCACAGGCATCAATAGAAGCTGCACTCGCTAATACACGCAGGAAAGAAGTACGACCACAGGGCACCCAAGCCTCTCAAGCCAGTGTGCATGGCCTGAGCAGAGCAGAGAGCTCTCGCTGCTGAGCAATCAGCATCAGCGTCAGCATACAGCGAGCCTGTTGCACGGCAAGCTGAGGTTTCCCAAAGTACGGTGCAGGATACAAAACACCAGAAGCGGGAGACCAAGACGTTCTTCCCTCTTACGAAAATGAGTCTATTGCAAGACGAGCCAATTCTAAAGAGACAGGCGTCAAGCCCTCCATCAAGCATGATCCGCTTGAAGAGGCATTGCTCTTAGAGCAGCTTGGAGATAGTGAGCCTGCCACATGGCAAACTACTCCAATGGGTGTGGCCAATGCTGCTGATCCCAAGACCAATGGATGAGTCTCTAACGAGACAATTCCAACCCCATGAAGAACAGAAATAGCAGAAAGGGATAACAGCCACGTCTGAAGTCTTGAGTATGTCAGGTTCATCTTCAGGCCCAGAAAGGGATGACGGCCACGTCCGAATTCCTGAGTATGCAACAGCCTGAGAAGCGGAACGTTGAAAAGTCCCGTGGAGGCCCCCCTGGGACGAGTTCGCATCTTACCGCGATCCAGGGATACGACTGAGCCTAGCTCAGTCGCCAAGACGAACTCATGTATCTACTTGGGCTAGCGCTCATCCTTTGTCGAGCGGTATCAAGCAGCAGTTCTGTAGGCTTTTACAAACGCTCTATTGAATGGGGGAGGGGGGGGGGTTGTTACCGGAAAGTACTGCATGTGCAGCTAGACGCTTAATCTCATTCCGCGCATCACTTGCAGCTTCAATTTATGTCCGTTCTTTCGTGGCATCATGTTCATGTGCTATCACTCATGACTATAGGGGTGAAAAACTGTCCAGAGTGCATCAGGATAATATTGATGCACCACGGCAGTCCCAATCGCGTACATGGTCACAGTGAAGCTGCAGAAATGGATGGGGAGCTCTACCAAACCAGACATTCAGACGCAGCCAACGGCATCATAAAGATGTCCGAACCCTTCACTCAACGCAGAGATTCAAGAGTCATGCGCTAACACAGAGTAGGCGTGGATGGAAAGGAACAAGACAACCACCACCGGAACCGCCAAAAAAAATTTGCAAAAAAAAAGATTCGCTTAAAAGCATAAAAGAAAAGGTTTCCATGCTCAAAAAGGGCAAAAAGAACATTTTCCGACACCGGGAATCGAACCCGGGCCTTGCCGGCACTTGAACAGTGAACTGACTCTGCTGAATGAGAGCGGCAAATCCTAGCCACTAGACCATATCGGATGAATTGATGAAAGAACTTGAAGTTGAACAGGATATATCGCGAAAAAAAAGCGGATTCAGAATCGAGATATTAAACAGAATGCCGAGTTTACGCCGTGATAACCCCCCCCCCCTCCCCCAATACCTTTAAAATTTGTGCTTGCTAAATGCCATGCAAATGGTTTCGCCAAAAAAAAATCCCCCCGGCTCCAAGAATCACACACGGATGCCTGTGCCAGATCCCCACCGGATCTTCCTTAGACCTAGACCTGTTCCTTTGATGCCGGATGCAGCCTCCTTGCCACAACGTCCAGCCTCCGTGCCCGCAGCACCGATATGCCCCATGGCCTCGGCATGGCCGGCCTCTTTGCCAACGACATAGCCAGCTGAGAAGCCGATAGCACTGACGAGAACCACGACGCCGGCGCTGACAACCCAGGTGAGGAGTGTGGGACTGATTTCCTCAATCAGCGGCGGACCAGTCTTGCGAGCCTTCTTCACAGCTCGCCGGTCTTTACTGCTGCTTCGTGCACCGGCGAGGGGTGGGCTGGCCTTGCGCTTGGACTTCTCAGAGGGACTGCTGCTGCTGGTGCTGTGTGGGGAGGACGTAGTCTCCTCGGAGATGTCGCCCAAAGCTACAGACTCGGGGACCATGCGCAGTGACGTCGGGTCGACACGAGAGGACGAGGGTGGCGCCGTGCGTGTCTGGCCTGGCTTTGGTAGCCCCCGTACAGCTGCGGCGGCAGAGAGCAGAGTCGACAAGCTGGCGCGCAGGGCTTCATCGTGGTCGGGCTGGTAGTTGGGTGCGACAGCGTTGTAGGGACTGTGCTGGGGATAGGAATGCTGTCGCTGTCCACTTGTCCTTGCAGCTCTCCGAGGCGTGTATACTGTGCCCGACTGCGATCGAATAGGCTGTTGGCTGTTCGGATGCGAAAAGGCATTCGGTCGCGGTTGAAACTCCCGTCGCGACGATCGGGGGTAGTTCACGGCAGTAGCATTTTCATCTTCCTCGTCATCTTCTCTCTCCGACATGGTCTCCGAGGACGCGACGGACTGTGGACTTCGAGATGGTAGCTCATGTCTTAGCGGTGACGGACCGATGGCCTCGTTCGAAGACGTCATGACGCGGTCCGACTCGCTCTCGCTCTCCTCATACTCCTCTTGGCTACTGTTTCCCCCAGCAGCCGAGATCCTGTATCCGGTTCCTATTGAGAACTGGCCTCCACCCCGTGAGCGTCTGTTCTGCCGCCTGTGTATATTCGAGTCATGCTGTACCGTCAGACCAGTAGTGATGATCTCGTCAGTTGCAGAAGATAAGGAGGTTGAGGAAGGGCCCGATGCGATATCAATCCACGACTCTGTAACAGTTCTGATCAGTTGAGCTCTCGAAAAAAGCAATCTAAAGGGGGGTGGCAGAGAAAGGGACGTGTCGGTGGTACGAATATGGAGATGAACATACCATCTGAATGTTGCCTGGAGGACGATGCCACAGGTCGCGAAGGCGCCATGGTCGGGTCTTGACGATGCGTCTCCTGTCGGCCTGGTCGCGGTGGCCGATGGTCGTGCATCGTTCCCTGTGAACTTCAAGAACCCGAGTAGCAATAGAGATGTTCCGGATACGTCTTGTAATCTGGAACTCTAAGTCGACTGATGGTGGGGAGATATGCGCTCAAGTGGACCCGAAGGGCCGTTCCGACTTCGGTTCTTTGTCTGGATTCGCGGTGTTGAGGCGTCGCACGGAGGCGATGGAGATAAGAGCGACTCCGAAACAGCGAGCCAAGTCGAGGAACACAGACTGACTTTGAAGCACTCCGGCTCTGCCGCAACGTCGCTATGAGGGCAGCTGGAGATAAGGCTAGAGCTGTGAGCGCGCTGCCGCTGCCGCTACCGCTACTTCCCCAACTTGCGCACGGCCAGGGCCTAGACGTGATGACGTCTCCTGGGGAAGGGGGGGAAACGTGGATCCACGTTGTCGCGTTAGGCGAGGCACGAAGGAACGCGAGCAAGACGGAGATTGGAAGAGGGTTCCAAAGGGTTGCAGTATGAGGAGAAAGATGTCAAGATGTAGTTGGAGAAAGCAGTCGGATGCTCGTTCCTGGCCCCGTGTTCCGTGTGTTGGCGTATGACCATTGCGAGTAGGTGTGGGAGATGGACGAATCAGACGTCGGCCACCCGCCTTCCCCTTTGGAGTCGTGGGGGGCTAGCCATGCTCACCTGGCCGTATGCAAGACATGTGCATGTATATGTCAAGGTCGCCTGCCACCGGTTTTGTGGTTTGGAGAGACCTGGTGAGCCCATATCCTTCGTACTATGAGCAACTGTAGAGTTTCACACAATCGCGGCAACACAAGCCATGCCTCCAGGCTTGCTAACGATACGCCATCCATCACGTCATCATACTGCCAGTAGTGAGGAGATATGTAATGTTCCTTGAACATGTACACGTGTATGCTCGCTGCCATCTTTCTCGCTCTCCAGACAAGGAAATACGCTGTAGACAGCTAGTGGGGCTGATCAGGTCTCAAACACCAATACATTCCCAAAGAGCCGCGAGGACAGCAAGTGCTTCGGGAATAACAGGCTCACCAAGCATGGAAACTAAAAATGATATTCGAATGAACGAGGACGCCACAAGCTGTCCGGTGCGCACCTATTTGCCTAAAAGTCAATCTCGTATGGTACAGGTACGTGACATCGACTCCGACCTTTGCCGAGAACATGCAACTCCCAAAGTCGTACGTCTTCATCTACGCATGCGGGTATTATAGCAAAATCATAAGTCGAACCCTAGCCTTGTGTGGAAATCCAAAATATGTCGGAAATGCGTTTGATGCCTATCCTCCCCGTCGCCCTTTTAGTTCTTCTTCTCTTCCTTCTTTGACTTGCTCTTGAACAAGTCTGACAGTCCATCTTTGAACTTCTCCCATGGTGTTCTGTTGAGGTGGTTGCTAAGCTCGCGGTACTTGTACATCTCAGCCCAACAGTCGCGGCCCCATTCGCAGCCAGCCATGTTGACCAAGAAGTCACGATCGCTCTCCTGGTAGTGAATGTCAGGGTTATCTCCATTCTCGCCGCAGGCGCCTGGCGGGAAACTCATAATCTGGCGTTGTTGGATGAAGGCGACATGCGGGCGGATCCAAGGCTGATTTTGGTACATGTACTCAAACGCGTCCTGCTCCTTGTGTTCCCATTCCATGTGCTTTTGCTCATAGCCGACAGGATCCCACCAAATGTCAAGCAGGCGGTCGGTCCATACGCTCCTCCGTACCATGAAAGAGCCCAAGTTGAAGCCACCGCAATCCTGAGGTAGCAGCATGTTGATAGAGTCGACCTTGCCATCCCCTATCGGCGAGCGTGTTTCGGGATCGAGGTATTCGTCGGTCAGGGGGTGCGAGATGTTGAGGGGGTTGTATACGTTGATGTCGCGGTAGGTTACGTCTTGGAGTTGCTTGAAAACGTGCTTCTGCAGGGAGTAGGTTGGCTCCATGATGAACGTGTTCGTGTCCAACCACCAGAACCTGTGCCATGTTAGCGCCGGTCATACTATTTCCACAGTGCACTCACCATTCAGCGTGCGGGTATTTACGCATGGCGTTGCGAATCGTGTCAACCTTCTCCCAGCTCTCCCTCCATTCGTGCGCATAGCGCTTCTTTGTGCTCATGTCGACAATCTCCAATTCGTAGCCCCAGTTCTTGGTGTACTTCTTCTTGTTCTTGACGCTGTCACGCTCAATGGCCCATTCGCGGGGGCCCTTCCATTCCATGACACCTCCACCTTGATTCGCAGCAAGGATGACGACGTATTTACTGCCACCGCCGAACCATGAGGATCTTCGATACGCCCGACGTATAGCTGCGCCTGTCAGTGCCTATCGGATGAAGATAAGACATGGGCACTTACGTGTGTTGAAATTCCAGAAGAAAAGTAGGAATGTAACTAATAATACGATCATGACTCGTTTCCGCAGACGCCAGAGTCCCCAGACTATGCCATTGAGAGTTCTCATGATCTTGCCCCGAGGCCGCCCGCGACCCAGCTTTTCCTTGTCGCCATGGTTGAAGGGCAGACTTGTGGATATCCTGCGAAAGTGCTTGCCAAAGAAACCCTGGTTCCTCGGAGTGAATGCAGGGTAGCCTTTGACTTGGGCACTCCGCGCCTCAGCCGATGCCCATGTGACGTTTTGTGCGGATGAACCATTTGCGTATGGGCTGTTCCGGCCATTGCTATCGTAGGGCGTGTTCAGGCCCGGACTCGACCATCCTCCGGGCTGCGGCGAAGGAGACCTGGACATGTCGAGGACGCCTGGGGTGCCGGGGATTGTGGGCAGGCCTGCACCCAGAGAGCGGCCTGAAAGACCGCTGGTTGTGCCTAGCCTGCTTTGCGATTCGGCGCTATCGGGGAGGCTGATGTTGGTTGGCGCCTGCCTTGCAGCAGAGGAGCGCCTTCTACGTTGGCCAGCGGAGAAGGAGGATTGGGAAGCCACCGTGACGTTGTCGGTGTTGATGGGCTGCGTGGAGGGTGGGAGCGGCGCGCACGGGTGTGGCTAGCTGCGACAAGCCCAGGTGCTATGCGAGGGCAAGGGCGAGTGTCTGCCGGCGCGGTGCCGTAGAAGCAGGGTCTTTGATATTACAGGACAGCTGGCGGGTCTCCACGAGAGGCAGGAGCGAGGCGGTCGTACTTGGGGCGGGAGAGAGCGTCGCGAAGGATGCGGTGAAACGTCCGAAGGATTCTGCCTTGAATCGCAATTAAGAAAACGAAAGACGGGAAAATAGGTTGCTGCAGCACATCAGGTTGGCCGACGTTGGGAAAGGAGCCTCTGGCAATGGCCAAATTCCACTTCTCGAGTTCGCTGCTTGGCGTAGACCTGAAAGGAGTGCGACTAACAGGGCTAGACCTCTCCACTTCGCATTGCCCAAGTTGCTATTCCCACCACACCCTGAAGCCCCACTGTGATTCGGAGAGTATGGACGAGCCGATGAGGCTCAACGGCGTTGCGAAGAGGGCCATGCAATCCTGGTGCGCTGCTCCATGGTCTGGTACATCGATATGAGTATGTGGTATCCCGCTATCCGCAGCGACATGGTGGGCAGATGTACGAGCAACACTACGGCATCAGCTGTCAAGAGTCGCTGTACGTCTGTCAGTGCCAGATAGGGCACTTGACGTTTCCCAGGTGGTCACAGCACGTTGCAATGCCTTCGTCTATACCCCAAAGGGATCAATGCACACCAAGTGTTCTGCACCTTGGGCGTCGGGCACGTGACTTGGGCTGTCCAGGGTCCATCCGACATGTGTGTGTGTGCAACAACACGCCGCAGGAACAGAGTGTGTCTGAGCAAGGGCATACAAACACCTGCGTAACGGATGGCAGGACCAGGACGGGTAGAGACAAGGGCCAGGTAGTCAGGGCACGAGTTCGGCTCACACACACACACACACACACACACACACACACACATCGCCACCTCCATACCCTTAGCATGAACATGTTCTGGAAAAGAGGGCGTCCCAAACTTCATAAAGCCTTTCAGCAAACCTTGAGCCTGGACACTCTTCCGGGTCGGCGCATAGAGACCGCTCCGTGCATTGTGGACTACTAGCGTCCTCTTGGCGGCGCCTTCCTCGCCAACCGTTGGTGGCTCTCGTGTATGACCTGGCGCTTGAGTTACGTCGTCCTTGCGTCTGACTGGCTCACCTCAACATTTGCTGGACACGACATCAAGCTATACATCTGGAGCGTCTCAGATCTCGCATAGAGTTGTACATTTCCACACCAGCGAATCCAGGGCGGTTACTGAGCCTCAAGGCCGGAGGGATGGCGCTCACTTTGAAGCTGCTCCACCTGGTCGCTCCAATCACCTGCACGCTGGACCCGTGGACAACGCCTGCTGCGACCAGCGAGCTTTGACTCATCAAGATGTGGCCGGCGCTTCTGCCACATTATAGGCTCGAGTACATGTCCAGGTAAAAGAGCTATGCATAATGCGGTATGGCAGCAGTTTGCCAGGTGGGCGACAAGGCCATTAAAGTCCATCAAGAGATCCGGGGTCGCGTGTCTGTAGCCTCACCATTCTCCTTTTGTCGTGTTTTTGCCTGCTTCACTGCCTCTTCACCACCCTCTTTTACAGTAATTGTCATCTCTTTGTGATATTTTCATCTTTTTCCGTTGTTCTGCAATCGCGTAATAGCCCTGAGCCTCGTCACCACCCAGACAATAACAGCGACACTACAAACGCCACTTCACCAACGCAGTCTCACTTTCGAAAACAAAGCATTGTCTTTAGTATATTCTCTGCAAGCACTACAACCCACAATCATTTGGAACCCTGAGGGTCTCCGCCAACAGAAGACACCGCCGAACCTTACCAAACATGACTTCATATGGACAGCCACCACTGAGACCATTACCGCGGTCAGTCGACAACAATGGATACTCATCCGAGAGCGATCGATACACAGACGCGTCAAGTCTTGGTCGAGCCGACCAAGACGAGCAGATACAGATACACTTTCACGATGGATTCGATGGAAACACTACACATGGGCGGCAAACATGGGAAGCCGAGCCCAATGTCGGTACGCAGCGAACAATATCCAAGCGCACTTCTCGGTCTTTTGCAGACCGTGTCTCACGACAAAGGAGCCGAAGGAGGGAGCTTATGGGACGACCAAGCAAACCGGGCATCACTGTCGACACAAGCTTCACTAGGCATAGGGGTACGGAGCCACATGAGGTGTTTCCACGAGACGCGGGGAGAGGCAGTGGCTCTGTCCGCAAGTCGCCCTGGTTCGGGCTGGGCAGGAACTCAACCAGGAACAAAGGCTTAGGTATCACCAAGGGCACACCACAGCCAGAACACATGCATCAAAAAAAGAGGAGCATTGACCGGAACGAACCTGACACTGCTATATCCATGACCCCCGGCAGCAAGACATGGCAGGAGATCTCTCCTTGGGATAGACGCATCCCGATAGGAATTTCCGTCCCTACCGACAGCATATCCGACTTTAGTACCCTCCACGCAAACCGACCTCGTACTGGAAGCGACGCTACTCTGGTGACACCAAGTATCATTATCACGCCTGCGGCAGTGAAGTCAGTTTGGTCACCCGACACGCCCTTTACAGAGTCCGACTACACACCCAGCATATATTCCCGCTACCAGTCGGCTTTCGTCAACTCCAACGCTCCTCCAGTTCCCGCTCTACCTGCTGGTGTATCCCAGCATCCAGGCATCGTCTCCGATAAAGACGTACCCGGCTCATCTGGTCACGCTCGAAACGACACGCTCGATTCTGCGGGCACTGCGTTTGAAGAGGAAGAGGAGGACGATTCAAGACGGAAGGATCGTATCATGTCCACCAGCACTGTCTTCGAGGAGGACGAGACGCCTCTACGCGAACGGACTGCTGAAAACTCGTTGGCTATTGACACGTCGATGGTGCCTACTCCCCGGCGGTCGCAAGGATGGTGGAACGTCATCACAACACCGTTTGTTGCGACGCCCAAATCATCAACATGGCCTGACCCTAGCAACGGGGAGCGGACGCCAGATGTGCCAACAGTACCTCTTCAGTACGGTACGCGGAAGGCGGAAAACTTTACACCACCCTCTTCGCAACCTCACCCGTCCATCGCTGCAGTATCCAGTGTGTCTGCAGAAACAAACTCGGAGAAGGCAGCGACTCATCAAACACCTCCTGATCCCCCTCGAGCCGTCACCTCCCCTCTGTCGTCGATGTCTGCCTCACCAGTGGTCGGCACAGCAGCCATTGGAACGGTCTTGATGCCTCGTCAAGTTGAGGAGCCACAGCAAGTCAATGTCAACATCGAGTTGCAAGACAGACGGCCGCTGGCAGATAGCCAGACGGTCCGAGCCAACTACCCCCCGCCTGCACAGCAAGTGCAATCGTCAGCGCCAGCGCCTGCACCTGCACCACGGGTGAACATCATTACGCCCTCTGGCGCTGATGCCAACAGCTCGCCGCAGAGTCTGCCGGTCTTCGCTCCACCACCCAAGTTCGCCCAAAAGAACTCGCATTGGAGCTACGACCACGTCAGCCGATCCAGTTCCCAAGCATCGTGTCCCGACCTTAAAGGACGGAAGAAGCATCGGAAAGTCTGTGACATGTCGAGCATATGGCCCTTTGGAAAGAAGAAGCCGAACAATCGCGATACAGGCAAGGAGAAGAAAAAGAAGAGGGGGCTGTGCTTCTGGGGTTGCTGCTGTTGTTTGATGTTCTTCGTTCTGCTGGCCATCATCATCCCGGTCGCTGTGGTACTCACCAAGAAAGGCGATGACGATAAGCCCACAGCGACTGCGCCAAGCCCAGATGTTGGCAACCAATGGCTGAATCTGACCGACTATCCTCCTATACCTACTGGTATCTTGACTATCGCACAGCCCGAAGTGGTAGAAGAGGAGAGTGGTTGCGTCGCGCCTACCACGTTGTGGAGCTGTGCGCTGCCGAAAGAGCTGCAGCAATCCATTGAACCAAACAAGCCAGACCAGCCCAACTTCAAGATGGAAATCACTTTCGAGAATGGAAGTGCAGCGGAACTCCCGAAATCACAAAGTGTGAAAAGGACTGCGAATGCTGTGTCAGCTGGCGCCTTGATTCGGTCACTGCTTCAAGCGCGGGCTGCACCCTCGCCATCACCTCCACCTCCATCAACGGAAGACATGAGCTTCCTGGGCCAGTCCACAGACGGCAACTCGGCTCCCTTTGAGGGCGAAGACACTGGCTTGTTCATCAGTATGCAAGATCCCACAACTAGTGCGTCGCGCCTGGCGAAGCGTACTGATGAAAGCGATCCGACAAATATCACTGCTGTGATTCCTCCACCGATGTTGGCATCTGATGGAACTGCTGCGCCTGCGAACCTCGTACCCTTCCCTTCGGCACAACCCCTCCGACTGTACAACCGTGGAAAGGACGACGAGCACTACGGCTTCTACAACTACTATGATCGCTCAATCTTCCTGAAGCAGATCAACGGCACCAACCGTGGTGGAAATCCTGCAGACACTGACGGAGGAAGCACCAAGGATGCTGCCAATCTGAGATGTACATACTCACAGACACGCTTCTTGGTACAGATCTGGACGCGCAGCAAGGAAAGTAAGCCATTGTTACAGAAGTCTGCTTCTGGCGATTCGGACGTGTTCGCGCGACCAGGTACCTTCCCGTATCCAGTCACAGTCACGGTCGACCGTCACGGTGGCGACCCAGCAAAGAAAAATCTGTACTGCTATGAGATGGAGGACGACGGCACGATCAAGGACGAGGACTCCAAGAAGGACTTTCAGTTTGAGGATCGTGCGTTCGGGGGCAATCTGGTCAAGGGCACCCAGGGGCAAGGGGTAGTCAGCGGGCCCATTGATGGTGGGACTGGAGGTTGCCGTTGCCAGTGGCAGAACTGGCTCAACTGAACCCCAAAGACTTTGGACCGTATTGATGAGTTTTCCTATGTCGAAAGATATATCTGTGGGATTGAGGGAGTTTTGCATAGCGTTGGGTTGTTTGCGGATGGACACTTCCGCCCTTGTTCCACGTCTTTCATTGAAACTGACCACCACTGTGGCTTTTTGCGTCAGCGACGTGATGGAGCCCTGTTCTAATACTGAGCCACTGGATGGCATTGTGATGTAAAAGCACTGTTACTATAGACTCGTAGTTAATACCAATCAGCACCAGCAGTGCATTGTCGAGTACCTGGCGTATACTGGCGTCATGAATCGTGGTTGCCATGGGCACTTTCCCCCAGCTAGTCAGAGGTTACTACCGGACAAGTGCCCCGCTAGTTGCTGGGTCAGGCTATCGAGGTGCGGTGGGTACAGTGCATGTGGCGTGGGCCGGTAGCGTAACAGACCTTCAATATGAGTGAGAGCAGACGGTCACAAATCGCAAATGCCGGATGACAGCCATGGATCCACCATGGTGTTGGTAGGCTTCCGGACCTTTGGGAGCGTTCACGCAGGGCTCCAGGGAGAGAGGGAGAGGGGTATATCGGTACCGGAGAAGCAGCGATGCAGGGCCATGAAATGGACCGTCTTGATAACACACCAAGACTTCACCCCGCCACAGTGTGAATACGACGCGATGCGGAGATTGCTACACGGCACTGGCCCTGGTGTCGCGGATGCATGAGCAGAGATTTCCTCGGGCACAAGTGGTTGGAACGGGAAACAAGTCCTTGCCTCACTTACGATTGCTTCGGAAATAGGCGGCGCGATGTCACTCGAGGCCGCTACTGGTGTTGAGGGATGCAAGGACAGCAGCCGTGGAAGTGTGGATACTCCGCATAAGAGTGAGGATCGATGCCGCCAAGCAGCCCTGCACGGCCCGCTTGGCCAGAGGCTCGGACCCCACCACAGCCATTCAACCCAACACGCGCTCGCTGTTGCGCCTGTGATTGGCTGCTCTGGACCTCAATCCTTCGGAGGACTTGGAGTGCACCGTACATGCAGAGCGACGGCGGCGCGACAGGCGTGCGTCAATGGCACAGGCGGCCTGGCGATGATCTGACTGCCATGGCTTCGAGTATTTGCTTGGTGGTGCTTGTCACCGCCCCCAAAAGGCTTGTCAAAAACGTCATCGGTGGGCTCGCCATCACCAACATTGTGCTGAGAGGGACGAAATCTGGGGACAGGAAGCGCACAACGGGTCTGCAAAAGGGCCAGAAAGCCGGAATATGGGGCAGAGAGCAAGGTACACACTCGAGACCTGCATCTGCACCGTGTCTCGGCCCAATAAGACGTCGATGCTTGTGCGGAAAAGGCTGGGATTTACTGTCGCGTGAGCTCCTTCCGGTCTTGGTGGGTCTCCAAAACCTTACCGTCTTCGCCGCCAGCCGCCAACTATGCCCTCCCCACCGGAAGCGGCGGTCTCTACACTAGAATTTTCTTCGCATGCTTGGACCCTTTATAACCTGTAGCTTCGGCGTTTCTTACAATGTGCAGCTTCGTTCATTCAAGTTCGCGCACTCACTGCGCACCTGCCCTGTCCTCTCCGCCCGGCTGAGCGTGCAAAATCTGCTTCTCAGACCCTCACTTCCCATCTCCGGCTGTGACGGCAATCGTCACGACTGAAAAGTGCGCCACGAGCTCCAACGTCCACGCACCAGCGAGCCGCGCATACAGTCGCCCGGAAATAGTCTTACCATCGGAACGTCCGGTGCTATTACTAGGACCTGCCATTGCCCACTATCCGAGATCGCGCCGACCACTCAGAGGCCGCTCTCTCAAACGTGGTACTGTTCTGCATTATACGTGGAACTACTGGATCACACTCAGCGCACATTACCAGCATTTTCCATCGGGCAGTCCGCTCGATTGAATTGCAATCCAAGCGCATATAAGCTTCGACCCTAACCCGTCGTTCTGGGCAAAGCTTGTTCCAGCCTCTCTACCCCAAGAAGCACATAACGTCGAGATTCTTTCATCTCGCCTTGCTTCATCGCTGCAATGGCCAACACACACGCCTCATCGCCAGACTCCATTCGGGACTATGGCGTTGCTGCTCCCCACGGACCCAACATGACCGGCGAGCACCGGGCTACCCAGGACCTTGACATTCGACACGACATGAGAGAGAACGAGGCTAGTGTCTTCCACGCTCTGCTTCATCCTGACGATCTCTACAATGCCGAGGGAACCTACTGGGCCGACTTGCCCCTTGGCCAACGTGTCAAGTTCGTTGGACAGGTTGACGCCCAAGAAGCCAAGGCTGAGGCCAGCTACTTCTGGGGCATGTTCAAGAACGACCCTCTTGCACCTATCGGCCATTACTTCCGGACTTGTGTCATTCCAGGTGCTGGTCTTGGTTTGGAAGGGTAAGTTCACACGTCGCTATCATTCGCAACCCGTTCTAACGAGTTTTGCAGTTACGTCCTCTTCTCCATTGGCAACGTCCGTCCTCTACTCAAGGCTGCCTTCCCGGAATGCTGGGATTCCAACGAAATCTGTAACGAGACATGGACGCAGGCTATCGACTACCTTGAGATCTGCGGTATCATCGTCGGTCAGATTCTCGTCGGTATTGTTGGTGACTGGCTTGGTCGTCGCTTTGGTCTCATCCAGGACGCTGTCATCATGTTCGTCGGTCTTCTCATGCTTACTGCTGCCTGGGGTGTTACTCAAAACGGCTGGGTCATCTGCTACGTCTGGGCTCTCTTCTTCTACGGTATCGGAGTTGGAGGCGAGTACCCCATGACTGCAACAGCCGGTATGGAGAACGCAGTCGGCTCTGGAAAGGTTTCAACCAAGGACGACCGTCTTCACCGTGGCAGGAAAGTCACCAGCGCTTTCTTGATGCAAGGATGGGGACAGTTCTTCAACCAAGTCATTCTCATCATCCTGCTTCTCATCTTCCACGGCGGTTCATCCCCACCATACTCCAAGACCCTGGCTCAATGGACCTACCGTGTCTCCTTTGCCATTCCCGCTGTTGGCACCCTCTGGCTCGTCTACTTCCGTTACTTCAAGATGAGGTCTGCCTCTAAGCAGCTCATGTTGTCCAAGAAGAAGACCAACGTCACCGGATATGATGTCAAGTCCTTGAAGCTCACTTTTACATACTTCGGCCCCCGTCTTCTCGCTACCGCTGGAGCTTGGTTCGCGAACGATGTCTTTTTCTACGGAAACAAGCTCTTCCAAAGCGAGTTTATCAGCATCATCACCCCAGGGAACAAGTCCGTTATGACCGGCTGGCTGTACAACCTGATCAACGTCGGTGTATCACTGTGCGGATACTACCTTGCCTCGCTTCTCATCGATAACAAGCTTTACGGACGCAAGTGGATGATGATTGTCGGTTTCATGGCCGACTTTGTCCTCTTCATGATTCCCGGTTTTGCTCTCGATTACTTCACTTCGGTCGAGCATGTCCACGGTTTCCAGGCCATGTACTTCCTCTCTTCGTTCTTCAACCAGTTTGGTCCCAACAGTGTGACTTTCCTCGT
The DNA here is from genome assembly GCA_003268315.1 of Stemphylium lycopersici. Classification (NCBI taxonomy): domain Eukaryota; kingdom Fungi; phylum Ascomycota; class Dothideomycetes; order Pleosporales; family Pleosporaceae; genus Stemphylium; species Stemphylium lycopersici. The sequence goes on from QGDG01000015.1 coordinate 326,953, forward strand.
CGCTGCCGAGGTCTTCCCTACACCAGTCCGCGCTACAGCCCACGGTTTCAGTGCTGCTTGCGGTAAGGCTGGTGCGCTCCTCGCAGCTGTCCTCTACAACTACATCGACACGCAGACCAAGTTCTACTTTGTCCCCTGGTTCGGTCTTGCCGGTGCTCTTCTCACCCTCCTCTTCCTTCCCGACACCACCGGTCTGGATCTCAAGGAGCAAGAACGCCGATGGGCATACATCCGCGTAGGCAAGGAGCACGAGTACCACGGCATCGCTATTCACTGGAAGCACCTTTCCTGGTGGGAGCGTTTCCGGGGCCAGCACAAGGCCTACGACGCGAAGCTCGACTACGAACAAAAGATAGACGAGATGCGCGCCGACTGGGTCGAACGCCAACAACACAAGTTCTCGGAGAAGCACGGTTGGGAAAGCGCAGAGGCGGACGAGGACGACCACATGGATGTACACAACTACTTCAAGCGTACCACTCCCGGCTCACCCAAGGGCCCTGAGCCTATGATGGCGCCCAAGTCTGTCTCTGAGAGCGACTCTGCGGACGAGATTAGCAGAGAAAAGAACTAGCGTAGATACGTCCATGTATCAGACTACCATGGATAGGAGGAAAAAAATGTCGTTATTAGCGTTCCATTCTTTCACAGCATCACACCGGCGTTTCGCATCATTTACTCAAAATGCGACCGCCACTAGTATATACCACAATAATCGAGACGATATCTGATGAGCTTATTCTCCCACGTTCTGGATTCGCGGTTTACCTTTCTCTCGTTGTGACGTGTTGAGTCGATAGCCTTGCAGAATAGAATCAATGCGCGGAAAAGCAAGACTATAGTTTTTCTCGAGGTTTTCCAACAGTCACTGCAGAAATAACAACAAGTGGTCGAGGAAGCTTTGACAACACTCCAGAGCAGCGGTGTCGGGCTGTGTAACACCAAAGGCCGGATTTTGCCTTGTGCAACACGGGGAACTTTTTTTTCTTCTTGTGCACAATTCTGTGCCCATCCCCGGTCGGATTATTATCCCAAGCCACCAGCGTCTACCGGAGACCCAGCAAAAACGGCCGACTGGAACGATGCGGCCAGCCTCGACGTTTGACAATCATGGCACAACAGCAAGATAAGCCGCGCTCTGCACACAGACAGAGACCCAACTGCCGCTGACGCCCCGCCCCCCTTCTTCCCCAAACTCACGTACCCCGAAGGTTCGCGGCACAAGGTGTTTCAGGCGGTGGATTGCGCAAGCGCGCCCTGTCCAGCGGCATCGTATCGCACCCACCCACCCGCCCGCCGACGTTTGTTTCTTCGCCATTGCATTGTGCGCGCGCTGCGTTGATGTTGAGCGTTGGGCGCGCTGGGGTGGGCTTTGCATTGAGTCAGGTGCGCGAGCGCAGCGCACGAGCGCAAAGCACGAGCACGAAGCGAGGGAAGGAGCCGCAACACGAGATATTAGTATGGTATGGTATGGCCCAGTAGTCGAGTTAGTCTAGCCACCGCAGCAGATAAGAAGAGGAAAAAGAAAAAGAAACGACGACACAATGAAGAACAAGAGTCTAGATGCGATAGTAATATGGTTGACATGCCTGGTCTGGACACAATGGGGGGAATAGAACAGGCTGAGGTTTTTGCGCAAGTTGGGATTGTGTAGAAGAAAAGCCGCGTCGATATGCAAGGTACGGGATGAAGGAAGGATAAGGAAGAAGAAAGAATGAGTAGCATGACGGGTTTACAGCTGGGCAGGCCCGTTTTGCGGAAAATCTGGGCGAGCGAAAAGAAAAGAGCGGGCGGGTGGTGGCTTGAATGGCGGCTGGCTTTCATTCAACGTTCGCTGCGGTTCGCGCCCTCGCATCATCAGCGTGTGGCTTGGAGGGCTGGGAGGAAGAGAACGTCAATCTCGCGAGACAATCTTCGAGGACGGCTTCGACGTCATGATCACCTCCTTATCACGGCCAGACATCATGCAAAACGAGATTAGCAGCATGGGATCGGGCTTTGATGCGAATTGGGTCATGGGGGGGGGGGGGGGGTACTGCCTGCTTGCCTTCGCGCAGTCCAGAGACATGGCGTGATGGGACCGGGGGTATCATGTTTGCATGCATTTAGCCTTTTCAGCCCCAATGTAGGTACAGGTGGCGGCTTGGATTGCAGTTTCGATATATTGCGCGCTTGCGAATGCATGACCTTGGTTTGGAGAAGGCCGCAGACGACGACGTCCGGGCAAAGGCATCACTTTGGGTGCTAGTGCGTTTGGTTGCATGTGACGATGCAAAGCACAGGGGCGAGAGCGAGGCGATTGCGCACACCATGTGACATGCAAGGACAACAGCGACAAGAGAGACAGAGAGCAAAGATCACGACGAGTCTGGCGGGAAAAGGTTACCAAGGCCATGGGGACACGCGTCGCCTTGCCATGGTCAAGGGGAACGGGCAGCAAATCTTTCACGCGGGCTCGAGCAAAAGCAAAATCATCCCGATGACTGAAGATGGCGATTGACACGCGTTGGCTAGGATACTAATCTTAGCACTTGTCGCAAAGCGGACAAGGGCCTGAGAAAAGAAGAGGCGACGAAGGGACGCGAAACACGGCCAAACAACGATGTGCAGTCAAAGTTACCCCAACAATAACCTTTTGCGGCGAGGGAGGCCAGCAGGACGGGGCAACGATCAACGATTAAAGTGGCCGTCGACGAGGGTCGAGCCGATCGAATTGCGAGGGCCCTGCCCCTGGCACTATGGGTGCTAGTGGCACGGCCGCTGGGCGGGAAGGCGTTTGCTGGCGTCGCGATAAGCTGAGCACAAGCGAGTTGTAGTGGAGAGATGTTGCGTGGCACCGCTACAAGCCGTCTTCAGACTCTTTTTTTTTGGGCTCAGTGACGGGCTTGCTTGCGTGTTGCAAGAGAGGCTGGGTCTTCTGATGGGAGCGGTGGGTGGCGGTGGTAAAGTTTGGGTGGTGCTTGTTACACGTCGTCGTCGACGGCTTCTCCCCCAATCGCATCGAGGTGCGCATGCCAATCAAAACAAAGCATTCGGCGCAACTCAGCCACCTAGACAGCAGGGGACTGGGGCTCGCCCAACGGTTCAGGTGGGTTTACTTGGAAACAGGCGGCTGAAATTCTTGGAACGATGCTTGTACATGTGCCAATCGAAGGCTGGGTCCGCGTCCGTGCACTGTCTAGGTTGTTCTACTGCGCTCATTCACACTTTCTCCCTCACTGCTGGCGCGTGCTTGCCGGCGAAACACACGGGCGCCCGCCTCGCTGTCCCCTTCCAGGCATTCCAATGCACAGGGCAGCTACCATTGGGTGGGCCATTGCGACACCCAACAGGCAGACGCAACCCTTACGCCTCCAACAAATAAATAGATCGCTCACCCTGTCCTTTTGACTTCCTCTCCTCATCCACTCCCGCACAACAGTTTCTACGCGCACATTCCAGGCAATCAGATTCTCGAGTCGATCATCCAGTCGCTATCTTCAGTCAACTTCTACTCTAGCAACCACATCTCTAATACTCCTCCCACCCCACCCCTACCCCACCCCCATAATCAAGATGCGTTTCTCCATCGCCTCCGTTGCCATCATGGCTGGTGTCGTTGCCGCTGTTCCTCAGTACAACATCCAGCCCATCTCCCAGATCTCCGACGGCCAGATCCAGGCTCCTCCTGCCACCAGCGTCGCCGTCCCAGAGGTTCCTGAAGCCTCTGAGACTCCCATGTCCTCTGGTGCCATGGTCCCCACCATGTCTGAAATGACTAGCACCGTTGCTGGTAAGTTTAGCCATTGCAGTAGTCCCTCACTAGTCTATACCATACTAACCCAACACCCTAGTCACTGAGACTGCTTCCGTCACCTCTGTCGTCGTTGTGCCCACTGCTACCCCCGTTGCTCCTTCCGGCTCAATGGTCACCCCCATCGTCAGCGGAAACTCCACCATGCCCGCCGGCACTGGCTCCGCTTCCGAGTCCGCCTCATCGACCGCTACTGCTGAGGAGTCTGGTGCTACATCTGACGTCGCTGGCAGCGCTACCGAGAGCGCCGGTACCCCAGAGTCGACTGGTGCCGCCGCCGGCAACATGGTCTCCTTCGGTGGCCTTGTCTTCGCCATCGGTGCTGCCGTCTTCGCTTAAGCGCATCTTGGACGCCACCCATCGACTCTCCCATTCACGATATACCAACAACTTCCTTGGAGTGATCACGACTTGGAGTTGTCACTGTTCATGCCCGAACTCAAAACGACTACGGAGTAACCACTTGTATTTTTTCTTTCTTGGAGCATCACTATGGCGGAGGTTTAATTATATGGGAAAATCAGGCGCGCATTCAAATGAGGGTTCGGGGCATCATCATGACATCCTTACACTTTAATGCGACACATGTCTTCCCGATGGGATGGGTTTGAAACATGACCGCGGTCAGTTTCTTGTTTATAGATAGTTAATTACACAATCAACAAAGCCTTTTGGCAGTGTTGCCGAGAGGCTTCATTGTCACAAGAGTTTTAAGAGAAAAAAAATCTGTTCCAACCTATCCTGTGATCGCGGCCGTTGAACCTCATGTCACAATCCACTGCTAACACATGCTTCACGAGTCAGCACCAGCGTCTTTGTGTCCTTGACCATCACCTCGTCGCATGCATCTATGTACATGTAAGATAACCGCCGACCTATCGCCTCCTCCCCCCACCCACTCCGAAATGCATCATCGTCCATGGTCGTCAACCAGACCCATTCGCATCCCATCATCGGCCCCCCCCCCCCCCCCCCCCCCCCCCCCCCCCCCCACATCTTGATAAGAGGAGACGAGATGAGACAGCGGTCCGGTTCCGAATACGAGGCGCGAGCAAGCAAGCAAGCAAGTGTAAGCGCGGTTCCGTGTTAGCTTGTCCATGGCGGGGCGGAAAGGCGGAAGCTATGGTCTGCCTTGTTACATCACATCACATTACATTACACCCTGCAGTTGGATCGAGTGGGCAGCCCAGACAGCAGGGCTAGATGGCATGGTTCAAGTCTGATGTGAGAATAGCAATGGTCGCTTTACTTTATTTTATCTTAGTCCTGCACCAACGTATCCTGACGTCCATGTACATATCCACAAACTCTGTTCCTTCCGCAGTAGCAACAGCACGAAAAGTCAACTAAACAACTTGCATACAATGCGCTGTCACGTCGTGTCGTTTCCGTGGTTTCCGAATAGATCTGTTCATTCTAGTCCCTTTGGGATACTTTGGTACAGTGCACGTCAGACAGCATAAGGGAAACGCGGCTCTAGAGGTATGCCGCGCTAAAGCAACTGCAACCACAAGCGCGAACATTATTGTTCGGAGAGAGATGCGAGTGGAGGTGGGTGGCGGTGGTCAACAGGGTATCATTCTTCTCAATCTAACTACTCGGCTTGTTTTCACCTTGCTTCGATAACATGTGTGAGAAGTTGGCCTAGCGGGTTCAAGCCTTGTTCGTCGGAAGTGAAGATGCGCTTTGGGATTTCGAATTCGACTTCTGGTTCTTTCTTCAGGTCGCGGTCTAATTCCACGTCGAGGAGCTGAATAGATTATCAGTATGTATTTATAGTAGCAAGGGGTGGGGCTGAACTTACTGCAGTGTACGAGTGGTCTAAAAAGTCCTCTAGATTGTAGGCGCGCTTTGTAAACTGTTCGGCGATGATCTTGGCTAGTGTTGCAACGTTGGGATGGTAATGCGACTGCAGTGCTTCCAGTTCCCACACGCTGCTCTCAATGGCGTTTGTGAGTAGAGGGTCCGACTCGTCCATGTCGAATGGGTCATGCATGCCTTCCTCTTCTAGCTCCTCTTTCAGCGCGGGATCCCGGATCTCGCGGTGCATCATAAAGGTGCAGGCAGGATGCCGCTTGAACATGTTGTAGACCCAGGGTATTACGACGACAACACCAGCTGGTGGGCCGTGAAGTGCTAGACGCGAGAGGCGCTTGATGAAGCTTGCAACGAGGGTGGCGGGTAAATGGGACGAGGACATGAAGGTGTCTAGGAGGCGGAAGAAGCGCGAGCGATGCTTCGAGTGTAGGAGGCCGTCGTCGAGGAGCGAGTAGAGCTTGAGGTAGAAGGAGGGGTAGTCTAGGTTCTTCTCCGAGATTAGGTAGTAGATTCCAGAGAGTGCGAGTAGCGATGTCGCGCCGCCCACATTGTACGAGTCGGTCAGGAAATCTGACAGGATCTCGGGCTGTTGGAACCATGGGGCAATCTGGTAGGAGAAGGTGGTCAGGATAGACTTTCGTTGCTCCTTTGAGAGACCTGCGCGCATGGTTGCCAACCAAGCTGCTTGGGCCTTTTCCTTATATGCTTGGAGAGACGGTATCGGACTCTTCCCTTGCACCTCGACATAGAAGTGCTGGATCTCGGACTTGGACTTGGGGACTTCGTTGAGCATGGATAGGAGGGACATGCTGTTTGCAGCTACCAGTTGCCGTGTAATCATGTCCAGGTTCTCGTCGAGGGTGTTTCTAGGTGCATTAGTAGGCGATTACAGAGTGGACGGATATCTGCACTCACTTGATAGTCTGGAATGTCTGGTATCGAATGTCGTCGTATTGCTTAAGGTACTTTTCCGCAAACTCGTCGCGATTCAGGTCGTCCAGAGGCAGACGGAGCAAAAGGGTAACAAGGCGAGGCAGCGGTCCGTTCTTGATCTTGTAGTCCTTTTGCGACTTTGCTTCCTCCTTGACCAATCGCATAACCAGTGTCAGCGCAACCGACTGCTTTGGTGGGTGTTCGCTGCCGAGGAAGTCGTCCAGGAGTACGTTGCAGAGCTCACGGTAGCGCTCCTTCAGCCACGACACAACGACACCCTCTGCCTCGCTCATGCCTTTGCTCTTCGCCATGTCGCCCGTCACCAGCAATCGCGAGAAGACTCGGCAGAGGGCAACGGCAGCGAGTATTGGTCCCTCGTCTTGGGCGTCTGCTTGCTTCGCGCGTTGCAGGAGAGTGGCGATGTTGTTGTAGTGTTTTCGCGATTCGAGGATCTGGGCTTCGAGCTGCACAATTTCGGATTGGACATGTTCGCCTTCGCCGTCGTCGCTGGGGGATTTGCGCCGGCTCTTGGACTTGGTTTGGCCGCGCTCCTTGGTGCTTGGATCCCTTTTCCGCTTTACACCCGACATAGTGGCCGACTTGGTGCCCGGCATCTTCCTCTCTAAAAAGCACCCTCTTGTGGTCGTGGCGTGGAATGTATGCGCGCAAAAAGTTGGCGACCTCGAAAAGTTCAAGGCCCGGCCGGGCGAAGTTCGGTTAGCGCATCGGCGTCGGTGCTTGGCTCAGGTTTGGTACGCAACATCACGAAAAGCTAGCTTTCGACGACGACCAGCACCCCCAACTCCCCACTCTCATCAGACAGCCATGGCCTCACGTCTTGCAAGGAGCGCGGTCGGTGAGTAGCAGCTTTCCGATGAACTGGCGATGCCATTGACCCCATTGCTCACCCACGACAGGCGCCGCCCGTCTCCGCCCAGCGCTTCCTCTCCGCGCCCTGCCCTCCATCAGCGTCCAGGCCCGCTACAACTCCAACCTGCCCCAGGAGGACCCCAAGAAGAAGGCCCAGACCCTCCTCGACTCGATACCCGTCCCCGGCAACAGCCCCCTCACCAAGGCCGCTGTGCTCTCCGCCGGAGCTGGTCTTTCCGTCGCCGCTATCAGCAACGAGCTCTACGTCGTCAACGAGGAGTCCATTGTCGCTCTCTCGCTGCTGACTATTTTCTGGGCCGTTGCCAAGTACGCCGGACCCGCGTGGGGAGACTATGCGCAGCAGCAGGTGGACAAGATCTCAGGCATCTTGAACTCTGCCCGCCAGGACCACACCACCGCTGTCAAGCAGCGCATCGAGAGCGTCCAGGACCTCAGCAGCGTCATTGAAGTTACCAAGACCCTCTTCGAGGTTTCCAAGGTGCGCCCGTCCGACAGCAAGCAGTGCGGGGCAGCAGACTGACCATTCTACAGGAGACGGCCCAACTCGAGGCCCAGGCTTTCGAGCTTGAGCAGAAGACGGCCATCGCCGCTGAGGCCAGGTCCGTCCTCGACTCGTGGGTCCGCTACGAGGGCCAGGTCAAGCAGAGGCAGCAGCGCGAGCTTGCAGAGTCCATCATCGCCAAGATTGAGAAGGAGCTCGAGAACCCCAAGACTCTCAAGCAGATTCTTGACCAGAGCGTCTCTGACGTTGAGAGGATCGTCACCCAGAAGGCATAAGCGACCTAGAGCATCCATCGGCCAAGTTCAACCCATGTTACATAAATCTGTGCAATAGTAGGCTCGTTCAATATAGAGTACCCTAGGCTGCGGAAATGGCCCAATCAATCTCGTTGTGTCTTCAGTCGGTCATCTTTGCCAATTCACTTGATTGCCCACATAACAAGCAGTGAATGATGCAACTCATACCGCGTTTGCATGTCGCGAATCTTCTGCGCTAGCCATATTCCGCAACTGTCAAAGTCGCAGATGAGCACGAGTTCCTCCAAACTATTTTGCCTGTATTTTTCCAACTACCGCCGCAGTCGCGTCCAACATATCATCTTCCACTGCTCCCCGAACATTCTCCTTACGAAAAGCGCCGGATCTATCAACAATATGGTGAAACGCAAGAGCGAGCAGCCCTCTTCGCGTGCCGAGTAGGTTTCAGTGCAAGCCATTAGATGCTATAACCTAAGTGCATATAGAGCACCCTCGAATCCGTCCAGCCCCTCTTCCTTTCCTTTTCCTTTTCTCAGCCTTTGCCCCGAAATCCGCCAAAGGATCTACCACTTCACTCTGACCACCCCCGAAATCACCATCAGCACCTTCTTCACCAACCTCAACGATGCAGTCCTATCCCAAGACCCCTTTGCACTACTCCGAACCTGTCGCCAAATCTACACCGAAGCCCGTCTTGTCTTCTACACCGCCAACACGTTCAACTTTCCTTGCTACAGGTTCTACCGCGATTCTTGGAACGGGCGCTCGGTGCTTTCGCAGGAACAGCAGGATGCGATTCAGAGCATTGTTCTTGATGAGGGAAGGCTTTATTTCTTCGATGGCGAGCGCTGGATTGTGCCGTGGGTGGTGTATATCAAGACATTTCCTGGTCTGAAGAAGGTGGTCTTGAGGGGTGACGACATCGTGCAGAAGCTGGAGCGCGCGACTGCTGCCGAGGGTACGCTTTCATGGCGGGAGTTTCTGACGGGGAGGGAGTGTGGTGGGTTGCAGGTGGTTGTGGATAGCAGGTGAAGGGTGGAAGTGTTTTGGTGCGAAGAGCTCCTTGTAGTAAGTGGCTGCCTATCGGCATTTAGAGAATTGCTGGGTTTTGTAAAACCTTACAATTTTCTCTCCTCTCCTATCAAGCCCTTACAATATCCCCCGCCCCCGGCTCCTGTCCCTTTGTCGTTTTGTACCAACGAACGCAGTATGTTTATAATGTACAGTACGACCACTAAGAGGCCCACAATAGACAAGATTGGGCGAGGATGAGCGACATCCAAGTCTATACATCCTCATCTCCATCAGCAGAGATGGAAAACGGTTCATCCCGCATCATCAACTCACTCCCAGTAACGTGGACACTACATTAACCACCACCACCACCATCCCTGCACCTGCACCTGCACCCGCACCACGCAAGAAGAAACCATAGTCCCACACACATATGCAAGCCGATCAAAATAGATTGAAAGCTCAGCAAAAGTAAAGTGAGGGTGAATGAAACGTGGCAGCTACACAGCCCCCTCCCCCCATTCTGATTGTGACAATTGGCCCTCGCCGAACATGACCCGATGATTAGACCGTGTTTGCAAGTCATTTCATCTCTACAATAGGCAAGGATTAGATTGATTGTAGACCAGGGTACTGCAAATTACATCCCAAGAAACAAGAACATCAGCAGCAGAAGAAGTAGAGTATTTTTTTTTGGTTCGTAGCAGGAAGAAAGGGTATCGTTTGTTTAGAAAATAAAAAAAGGTAGGTAATGATGGTGATGGTATAATGGGAGGAAAGAATCAGAAAGAAGCTTGACCCCGCTACGGCCACCAGTTCATCCTCTTATAGCTCTCAATGACTTCTTCCACCTTCTCCCTTGTAATCTCCTCGACGTTGTATCTGTATTGTTGAATCAGTATTTTGCCCACCTTACACCAAAGCCAAGCCAAGCCAAGCATAAAGAGAACTTACGTGAACCCCGTCTCCTTCTCAAACGCACTGCCATCCAAGCTGAAATCGGCATCTTTCAACAGCTCCTTCTCCATATATGGGGTCAACGGCGTAGACTGGCTGATACCGGCTTTTGTTTGCAGTTCAGCCCATGGGTCTAGCGTTTCGTCGTTGACCTCGTCGACAACGTGGTCGAGGTTTAGTCGTGCAAAGGCGGAGATGAGGGTGCCGTGGAAGCCGGTTCCGATGTTGAAGATTTCGCCCATGATCTGGGCGGTCTGTTTTTGTGCTATTGCGACATGTTAGTATGGCGTCATGGTGGTAGTAGTAGTAGTCGTAGTAGGAACAAGGAAAACGTACAGGTGTTGCCGTGGTCCACAATGTTGAATGTCGGGGCGGGCCTGCGGGCTGCCGGTCCCTTGATATACCACTGCACGCCGTGCCAGAGTGCCCTTGTAGAGTCCTCGATATGCACCAGGTTCGTCCTCAGGTCCTCCTTCCACAGGAAGCGCATTTCCTTGCCCTTGCTCTGGTATACGCGCGCCATGCACAGCGCGGTGCTGAGGAACTTGCTCGTATACGGGCCGTAGACGTGGGCCATGCGCATGACCATGAGGTTCAAGCCGTCAATCTTGGCCAGGTCCTCCTCGGCCTTGAGTTTCCACTTGGCCAGATTCGACCACGGTTTCAGCTTGTCCGTCTCCTTGCGCGGGGTGCTGTCGGGCTTGTAGACCATGCCGGTGCTGATCTCGACGAAGCATTTTACGTTGCGTTTGGCGGCCTCGCGGCCCACGGCCATGGACAGGCCGTAGGAGCGCAGCTCGTAGACCTTTTCCTCTTGCGAGAAGCGAGTCTCGCCGCCGCAGTTGAAGACAAAGTCAAACTCGCCGCCACCTTCACGGTCGAATATTCGCGGGAGGGATCCTGCGGGGGTTTGCATTAGCGTTGGGTTGCCGGTTGCAGACACGCCTTGCATGCCCATGCAGGTAGGGGCATGTCTGGGGAATACGCACGCTCTTGCGCCGCGTCGGCCTGGATGAAGCGCTCTCTTGAGCATGCTTCCTTGAACTCTGGTGCCAGCCATGCCAGCTCGGGCAGGTGCTTGTCGACGATGCGTATTTGCGAAGCGAGGGCGTTGTCGTGGAGGTACTTGCACAGGTGTCGTCCGGTGTAGCCTAAAAGATGGCACGTTTGTTAGCCCTCGTGGTCTTACCTCCGCGCCCGCTGGCAGCAAGTGCGTGCAAGGGCAGGGCAGCCTTACCCAGTCCGCCTATTATCAGCACCGAGGGCTTCTCTGCCGCCATGTTGGGTGATTTGGGCGTCGTGTAGGCTTCTGATCTACGTTGCCTACAGAATGCGCAATCAGGGTCGCTACGAAGTTTTGGGAACGCCGCAGTGGGCGGATGGTGTCTTGTAAATGGGGTGGAGATTTGAGCGTTGCCGACCGCGCTCAATGCTCAGCGCTCAGACCTTTGGTTGCAAATAGTCCAACCGGCAAAAGCACGATAGTAGCCGCTCCTGTACGCGAGATGGGGGGGCACGACTCTTCGCTGTTCGAATTGCCCGCCTCAGCTTTTTCGGCCTTATTCCCGTGTTGCTTTTCGCGATGCTGGGGCGTAAGGTTGGGGGACAGGGAAGACTAGTGACTTATCGCGAAGAGGAGAGAGGCTCAGGTAGGGTACCGCGGCACAGCAAACGATGTCATATAACCCAGGCCGACAATGTGCGACTCATTGACCCGCAGGAGGGGGGGTACAGTCAGGCCGATAGACGTGAGGAATATTTCTCTTCGGAGAAAAAGCCATCCACGAGGATTTTCGTATTGGAAAAAGAAACATGGCGCCCATAGCAGGCCATAGTTGGGCACTTGTGGCTTACCACTATGCACACCATCGCCGCTGACTCCGCAAGCCGACCGAGCCTAGTCTTTCCATCGTTTCCCCTCCGTCTACCTAGGTAGCCTAATCTCGCCCATCTCGCCCATCTCGCCCATCTTGCCCATCTCGCCCCATGGCCGTGTGTGGAGAGGGCTTCTGCCGCTGCCGCTGCCAGCGCCGCCCTCCTATTCTCCCTCGTTCATATCCACCCAAACGTCACCTCACACCGTCTTCCTGGCATGACGTTTTCCGTTCGCCCTGGAGGAGAAGCGGTTGTCGCGGGAGATGTACAATAGTCAAGCGGGCGGTGAACGACGGCACGCTCCCGCACTGCTGGACCATGTTCTCAACCAACAAAACTTGGGTCGCATGACAGCCCAAAGTGGGGGTCAACTCAGGGGCAGCTTGTAATCCATTCTCTAGACATTGGGTTTCTATCAGGCAAGTCCTGGCAAGAAGCTAGCACCCAATGTGCGTCCTTGGGCGTCCTCTCCAGACCTCAAACCAGTCCAAGCGAACCGTTCTGATCTATCGACTGGCGATTGCCGACCCTGTTGCCAAAGAAGCAAATTAGTGCGGAGCCGGAATGCTCTACGTCTGTTCGCCTTTCCGCTTTCTGGGGTCGATCTTCTAGCTCAACGTCGGACCTGCATGACGACCAAGCCTCGTATGACGGGCAGATGCATCATATCAGGATGGTGACGATGAGGCGCACCTTCGCTCCGCGGTATTGCTGACACGCACTTCATGCCGCGGAGCACATGCTCACCAGCCTCGCACCTACACTAGGAGGCCTCGATTCACAAAAAAAAGTTACGCTGAGGATCCCGGCAATGCATGACGCACTAAGCAGTGCAAAACCTGGATCAGGGGTATCCATCCACAAGTCACTATCTAGGAAGCAAACTCCCCGACTCCCATTGTGCGAATCTGTCCATCGCTCCCATGGCGTGACCGTCCCCATGACTCCAGCACGTCGCCGATTAATCATAAAACCCTTGCATTACCGCATACATCCCAAATGAGACCTGCGAACTGTTACGCAATGCCGAGAACTTCTCCGAGCCGGGACCCGTTGTACAGTATAGTGTACGACACATCTGCCTTCCCCGATCTGTGCGTCCATGCAATCGGCACGAAAGCAGGTCCATCTACCACTGCACTGGCTGCGACGCACCCGGCTCACCGCTGTATACCGCATACATTTTGTACGCACACAATTGTGCCACTCCAGCCCCTTCCACGGCCGACAAGCACGTTCTACCTCCCGGGGCAGCTCGCAGGGAGAACGGCAGTTCATGCACGGAAGCTGCACACTATCCATGATCGGCCCGCACTTGCATATGCATCCTTCAATACTTTGGGTGTAGTATCGCTTGGAACTAGATCGGAGCTACCATCTATGAAATGCGTGCCTCGTCGCTATGCAAATATGTCCAGTAGATGAAATCATAAGATAGCAGTGCATCATCGCCCGTACCATACCGCCCCACCTGCATGCTGAAGTTGTACAAGAGATGCCATGCTTTTGCCCGCCTCAGATCGCCCATTGTCCCACTCATGATGCTATGCACACTCGATGCAGCCCTACGAAGATGTCCGAAGACGAATGAAAACGCCACACTGTCCTTACCTTCTAGAACTCCCAGTTCTCGTCGACCGACTTGATCGCCCAGTCGAACTTCTCGCGCAACGTTTTGGAGAAAAACTTCTCGATGGGAACGTCAAACTTCTTGGAGAAGACCACAGTAAGACGCGGGTCGATGTAGTTCTGGGCTTGGTTAGCAAGGTACTCCACAGGAGGAACACATGACACCTTACAATCTTCGACGTGCCCAGGGCAACCTCCTTGTTGCCCTCTTTGTCTTCCATCTGAATCTTCATGTTCTCGATACGCTGGTTGAGCTTGTCGATGTTGCCCTCTAGCTTTTCGACCGTCGGGCCCTTGCCCTCAGCCTCGACCTTGCCAGTCTTGTTCTCCTTCTTGTACTTGGCGGCAAGCTCTTCGGCTTTCTCGAGACGCTCCTCAAGCTCCTTCGGCTTCATCTCCTTCTCACCGTCGACCTTGAGCTTCTCGTTGTCCTTTTCGAACTTCTTGGTGATCTTCTGTCGCATCTCTTCAACCTCAGCGTCCTGGTGTTGCTTGACCCACTCCATATCGAGATCCTCTGGTCGCTCAAAGTACTCGGCGCCCTTCTTCTTCTTGATCTTCGGGTCCACGTCAATCATCATCATTTTGGTCCTCCAGACTTGGTAACGAAGACCATTAATCTGCACACGTTAGTATGGGCCACTTGGAACGTGGGATGACGACTAACCTTTTCGTTCATCTTCTCAATCGAGGTAGCGTGACTGGCAGCAACAGTACGCTTGTGGTTACAGAGGATTGCGACCTCACGGTTGGCGTCGTTGTACGCCTTGACCTTCTCCTGGACTGTACCCGTAGCCTTCATGTCCTTGAGCAGCCTGGCCATTGTGTAAGAAGCGTTGTAGGTACGGAAGACCTTGGCGGTAAGACCAGGCATGTAGCCCGTCAGATGCTTGTTGAGGGCCGACGTCGTCAAGCGGTCGAAGATGTCATCACCGGTAGTCTTGGGCTCTTTCTTGAAGAGTTTCAAGTTTTTGAAGACTTGCGGGTCTACCTTGACCTCATCGTAGAACCGAATACTGTCCTTACCCAAGAAGTCGAAGATGACCGTCTCCGGTGGCCTCAAGGTGATGTGCTGGAACTTGAGCGAGCAGCAACCTACAGTATCGGCCTCGTCCTCGCCCTTCTCGTTACCAGCACGGAGGGCGAACTGATCGATGAGGTAGATTGCGGTAGCACGTTGACGGTCAGCCATCATCTTGGAGTTGAGCTCTTTCCTGTAGTCTTTCCGAATGCGGTCAATGTGCTTCTTGAGTTCTCGGGCCTTTTCGAACTTCTTGAAGTCGCTTTGACCCTTGATGTCGGAGTTGGCAGCAAGCATGACATATTTGTAGGCACCGTTGATGTTCTCTTGCCACATGGCAAGCCATGTGCCTTCGTGGTCATGCTTGATCTCCTTCCAACGATGACCTTCAGGAGCCTCAGGGACCTTGGCCTTCTCGCCAATGTTGATGGTGATCTGCTCGGGCATGACACGCTTCTTGACACGACCAGTTTTGGGATGCTCGCCACGACCACGGAAGAGACCAGGAGGTTCAACACGGAAGTTTCCAACCTTTTGCTTGCGACCGTCCCACATGCAGTACATGTATTGAGCCTCTGCAGCCTCCTTCTCAGCCTTGAGCGCCTTCTTCTCCGCTTGGGACAGGGCCTTCTTCTTCGCGCGCTCTGCATCAAAGTATTCAAAGATTGGCTTGAAGTCGCACTTCTCGAACTTCTTGATCTTGACAGTATTGCCATTCTTGTCCTTGCCGTGGCCGGTCTTGTCCAAGTAGGTAGTAAAGTCCTCGAAAAAGTTCTTGTTGAAGGTGGGGTTTTCAACGTTGTGTGTGGAGTTCAGCATGCTTCCATAAAAGGTAGCCACTTCTTCAGCGTCCTTGTGCAGGGTAACGGGCACACCATCGTAAATCAGCTTGACGTGCTTGGGCAACGGCTCGTACTCTGGAGGGAAAACGACACCGGCGTGTTCCAAAGTGTCCCACTTCTTGGTGCCGTCGCTCTTGCCTGGGTCTTCCCACCAGCGGTACTCCTCTTCCTCATCTTCGGCCTCCTCATCTTGCTCTGTCTCCTCCTTCTTCACCTTGCCCTTGGCCTTCGCAGGTGCGGCGGCAGCCTTTGCCTTGGTGGCTTTCTTTGGTGTAGGTTTCTTGGCAAGCGGCGCATCCGAGTCTGATTCCTCCTTCTTTACGCCGTTGGCCTTCTTCGCTGGGGCCTTCTTCTTCGAAAGAGGAACGTCATCATCGCTGTCGCTCTCGACCTTTTGCTTGCGCTTGGGGGCTGCCTTTTCCTTGCCGCGCATAGCTTTTGCCTCCTTTTCCGCGGCCTTCTCAATCGACTCCTTCTTCTTTGTGAGTTTCTTGGCCAAGGGAACGTCAGAGTCGGCTGATTCTCCGATCTGTTCGGCGCTCGCCTTGGGAAGTACTCTGGCTTTGAGAGGCACGTCGCTGAGTTCCGAGTCGGAGTCGTCCTTGACGGGCTTTGATTGTTGCGATGTCCGCCGCCGCTTGCTCTGCTGGATAGTTAGGTCAGCGTATCGCGTGTGAGATGCGCAAAGAAAGACGTACCAAAGGCTTGTCATCGTCGTCTGAGCTGCTTGCGTCCTTGTATGATTTGCTGTTTGCGACGCTTGTGCGCGCCTTGCGCTTCCCGTTGGTGTTGCCGTTGGTCTCAGGCGCATCGACGTCCATCTTGTCGTCTTGCACTGGGCCCATGCGGATAGAGATGCCAGGCTCAACGTGGCCATTGGAAGGAGCATCGGCGTCCATGCTGTTGTCTTCTTCCTTGGTGATTTGCTCGCTGGATAGCGCTGTGAAGGATTGTTGTCAGCCTTGGTGAGTCTTGAATGGAGTTGCGCAGGATGCACCAGATGAAGGGGAATGGAGAGGATCGAGATGGGTGGAGGTTGGGTGGTATGTGTCGAATTTGACATGGGCGATCGGCGCGCGTGAGAGGGAGATAGCCGTAGCGCGTGCAGACAGCGCTGGGGCTTGGGTGAACTCACCTTGAATGTCATGTTGCCCCGGAGGAGCGCGTCCACCGACGGATGTCATGGTATCAGCAATGGGCACGCGCCTAGATTGCAGGCGGCTGGAAGCAGATGGTGGGTGTTCAGCGAGGTTCGGCGCGGATCGAGTCGATCTTGCGGAAGCGGAAGAGCGGGCCCGATAGCAGAGTAGGAACGGTGGGTATGCGTGTGCCTGACGGCGACAAACGCGCAGTAGCAAGGAGGCGATGGTGGCGGAGGGAGGGAAGAAGGAGGCAGGTGAGAGACGGGCAGAAAAGAGGAATGCTGAGCTTAAGTGAAGCGCAGCCCCAGGGAGCCACCACTTGTGCTCACTGCTAAGTCCACCAACGCACGGTCGTTCGGCCTTCACCAAATTTGGGCCAGTAACTTTCCGGAACGGATGCGTCACCTCACTGGCACTTTGGTTAGTACAATGCCGACGGGCTGACAAGGGGACGGATGGAGGCACAAAAGACTCGGTTTTTCTCTGAGACATGTATTGATAACGTGAGGCTTGGGTAATGCTTGCCACCTGTTCGTTTGGTCGTTCCTGCCTATGTCCATGTAATTGTGTTGCCTCACAACATGATCTTGTTGTTTTTTTGGCCTTGCTAGAGGCAAGACTGGGTGGAAATTACAGCTTGCATCAATTTCAAACATTCATCAGCGTGCAATGGCCGCGTGCAGCCGCTTCATCAGGCGCTCTGGATTGGAGAGCCCCACGTGACACTTGGCGTGTTAGCGCGCAAAGCAATTCAGCATCCCGACTGCCCGACACAGCTTCCGCTCAGCAAAGACAGCAGTGAAGAGCACCACCACACGGCTGTCGCCATCTCCACTCATCTCAATTCGTAGCCATGATGCTGTCACGAGCTGCGCGCCCGGCCCTAAAGGCTGGCATGGCCGCCGCCGTCGCCCGGTACGCTCCCGCTCGAGTTCGCAGCTTTTCTCGCACCTCGCAACCCCCCCATTGCCGGATCAATTGCATCGCCCACTGCATCGAGTGCTGACTGGAACTTGTGTATATAGGCCCGCCACCCTTACCGCCTCCAACGCCGCCGGCTATGCCACCCTCCGTGAAATCGAGGGCCGTCTCAAGTCGATTCGCAACATCGAGAAGATCACCAAGACCATGAAGGTTGTCGCCTCGACCAAGCTCACCCGCGCCCAGAAGGCCATGACCGAGTCCCGCAAGTACGGTCAGACTTCCAACACCGTTTTCGAGAACGCCGAGACCAAGCCGATTGAGGGCGAGGGCAAGAAGAACCTCATCATCGTCTGCAGCTCCGACAAGGGTCTCTGTGGTGGTATCCACTCGGGAATGTCGAGGAAGGTCAGGGCGATGCTCGCCGAGACCCCGGATGCCGATTTGGCTGTCATTGGCGAGAAGTGCAAGGCGCAATTGGGTCGTTCCAGCGGAAAGAACATGGTTCTGTCTTTCTCCGGCGCCGGAAAGGACGTTCCTACCTTTGCCGATTCCATGTCAATTGCCGACCAGATCTCCCTCCTCCCCGGTGACTACGCCTCGGTCAAGATTGTCTACAACAAGTTCATCAACGCATCGAGCTACGAGGCCACCACCCAGGAGGCTTACTCTGAGGAGGCCATTGCTCAGTCCGGTATGTGACGTATGGTGGATTGACAGACCGCAACTGACTTTACCTGTAGCCAACTTCTCCGCTTTCGAGATTGAGGACGAGGTTCTCCCCAACCTCCGCGAGTACGCTCTCGCCAACTCGCTCTTCTGGGCGCTGGCTGAGGGTCACGCTTGCGAGCAGTCGGCGCGTCAAAACGCCATGGACAACGCTTCCAAGAACGCTGGAGAGATGATCAACAAGTTCCAGATTCTCTACAACCGAACACGTCAAGCCGTCATTACTGGCGAACTTGTCGAGATCATTACTGGTGCGGCCGCTTCCGAGGGTTAAGCACTCAAGGGGCTTTAGACTTGATATCCTGAGCATCTGGTGCCATGTCTCTCATGGGCTGTGTAGAATAGCATCTGTTCATAGCTCTTTTGTATCAGCCAGTTCGTGGGAATCTCGTCGCCTCGCTTCTCCATGTGCCGTGATTGATTGCCGATTGATTTCCCGCCATGATGCTCACCTGGATCTGGCCACTTCGACTCAATTGCCGGTATGATTGCATATGTGTCGGAGAAGAACGCTGATTGCGTGCGTCTCCAGCCAGCTCGTCATTGCTGGAGCGTGCATCACACCCTCTCGGCCAGATCATAGCGCCGCTAGGGTGAAGGTCTTAGTCAGGGCGACGACCACGTGCAGCCTCCGGATTTACGACCGCGACAGCCTGCAAGGCACAAAATCATTCACACCAACAAGTACTTGGAACCGCACGTCGCATGGGCGCACCAAACCTTCTGCGTGGTCGAAGCTGGCTAATGTGGTACCTAACCCGGTAGGGCAAAGCTCAGGCTTGATTCGGCTAAGGATAGAACTACTTTGAAACGAGGGTGCATCATCAGAAACAGCCGCCTCTGCGCTTGTTCAAGTGACATGCAACAGCGGCCCAGGCACAAGGCCCTGACATGGCCCTTACAAGGCTGGGGATCCCGTATATCATGGAGGGTTAAGGGCGGTCGCATTGCTTCTGCTGCAGTTTGCATTTTTCTCCGTGAGCGCTCAGGTAGCAGCTTTGCTTTTCGTTTTCGTTTGCGTGCTGGGATCTACCTTGTCTCTACAGCAACCACAGGACACAATAGGAAAGCACATTACTGCGCATTACATTACCCAATCTGCAATCTGACATTCGTTCTCGTCGGCTGGACGACGTCAGCAGCTAAATCTTTAAGCTGGCTTCACTTCTTTCATTCGATGAAGCTGTGCTTCTCTCTCTACGTCCCGCCTCCATCCAATCTACCCTGTCCCGCCCAACCTCACACTCATTGCAGCCCTTCTCGCGCTGCGCCTTTCTAAATTTCGACTTGGATTGTCTCTCTACCACGGATAACTTCAAGCGGCTAAGCAACATGTTGGCCAAGGCAAGGCACGACGAAGTGAAGGAAAAGATGCAGGCGCTCAAAGATCTGTATACCAGCCGTCATTACACACAGTGCGCAAAGTTTGGGGAGCGAATACTGAGTGAAGTAGATGTCAAGGTATGTAAATACGTGCATTGCGCCTTCCCTGCTTGGTTGCGACAAGATGCAAGGAAGCAGAAGCTGACAAACCGCAGACTCACCCAGTTCACCTCGCGTATTTTAATTTCTATACCGCCTCATCTCACGACATCCTGGCCAGGGAGGCCACACTCAAGAACCGCTACAAAGAGCTCAACGCAGCGGAAAAGTACTACGGCGCTGCCATCACCGCGCTCTCACCATCACCACCACTGCCGCCGTCTCCTACCCCGGCTTCAGACGATGAGCAACCTTCGACACCAGAGTCTGCTACGTTTCCAGAAGAGCAAGTATGGCTCCATCGGCTGAAAGCCGGGTCCTTCGACTCAAACGCCTCTTATCGTACTTCGACATCAAGCATCCTCTCTGACGCTCTCGACGCCGAGCAAGACGATGCAGATGCAGACGACCTTGTGCTTCAAACCTATCGCTTCCCATCACCCCCTGGTATGCGTTCAGGTGCGGCCTTTGAATCCACTCCGAAGACCCAGTCCCGCCACATCAAAAGCGACAGCATCCTTTCTCCTCTCTCAACACAGAATGTGCGACCCAGACCCGCACCAGCACCTGAGCCAGAGCAAGTCCGTCTCCCGACTGGTACATCTTCCTTCATTGGTATGCTACAAGGCCATCTCGCTAGCGTGCGCACCCTGAAAGAAAGCACTGGTGTACGCGGCGTCAGATTTGCATTCCCCACTCCTTCGCCTTCGCCGACCAAATCGTGGTTCAGGCAATCGCGGGCTAGTCAGCAATCCGGTTCGGAGGAGCGCGAGAAAGAGCTGCTGCGTCAGAAGAGGAAGGGGATGATCTGGCGGCCTAGATTCGATCCGCAGAGCGTGCGTCAGCTGTGCGACGAGGCGCTTGCGGAACTATGAGTACGACGAGGCTTGTACGTGTTGAGTATGGTGCGGTTTCCCCTCTCTGTCTTTCTTTGGTAAACCTTTCTTTTGAAGTATTTTCTTTTTCTTTCGCTTCAGCTCGGTGTCTTTGGAGGCGAAAAGCTTATACCCCCCTGGTTTCTGGAGTCACTTTTCCCATCTTTTTTTTCTCTCCTTGTCTGGTTTGATGTATAGATATGATGTAGAATGCTTTTCCCCTTTCCCCCTTGTTTTCAGCTCATGTCGTGTAGTTGCTGGTCTACTAGAATTCCTGATACATGACTTCATTTGTCAAGTCTGGGTTTTAGATGCACGTGTACGAGAAAGAAATACTGGATGAATGTACGTAGATATGATCGATTGGTAAACCCTTTAGACCAAGAAGAAGAGAAAGAATGCTCGCGATGGATTATGACGCTCCGTGATATCGTAAACTTTTTTTCGAAATCAAACAAACCCATGCCGCCACCATAAATGCCCCTGAAAAAACGCCAATGATAATGCATACACTTCTTTGTGGCCTTTGACGATCCCCATTTATTTATTCATTTCGTCCAGTCCACGCTTGATCCTCTGGCATTTAATCTTGAGCAGCTTCACGCTCTCCAGGAACAACTCGTCGCTCTCCCACTGGCCCGTGCTCTCGATCCTGAAGATGAAGTGATCCCGTATGCGACCCAGCTTGACCTTGTCCTTGAACTCTGGGTGGCGCAGGCATTCTCTGCTGACGGTGTCGTTCATGGCGTTTGCGACGACGGCTTTGGGCTCGCCTTCCTTGCCCTCGAGTTCCGGGTTCTGCTGCACATCGGACGAGGTAACAGTGTCGAGACGGATGACGCCGCGGGGGAAGCAGCGCGCGAATTTCTTGGCGTCGGCGCCGATAATGGGCCTGGTGATGTCGATTGTGGGCATAAGGCGGTACGAGGCTGTTGCTACGGGGGAGAACTTGGCGTGGTCTTGTCCGATTCCCTTAATGGCGTGCATGCTCAGATCTATGCTCTGACCAGGCCTCATCTTGGCGATGAGGATGTCGGGGTTGGTGGCGCGGATTTCCTTGCCTTCCTCATGGGAGAACACGTCGGCCTGGCGGCCCGTGGGCTGGAATACAATGTCTTTGGCGTAGATGTTGTGGTTGACGTAGAGTTTGTCCGGGTCGGTTTCGCCGGCAACTGCTCTTTGTAGACCGCCCTCTTGCCATGTGCATTCCTTCTTCAATACCAGTACCACAGTATTGTAGTCGAGGGCACCTGTGCCCGGGTTGTCGTCGGTGGGCTTGGCGAACCATTTCATCCAGCGCAGTCCCTCGCGGTCGCCGCACAAGGGAATCAGACCCAGGCGATGGGCGAGCACTTCGTCTTGGATAATGGACGTGTTTAGGTAGATGAAGACGTCTTCAATGGCGAGCGTCGGGATCTCGGAGAGGAGGATTCGGCGGAATGCGTTGGCTACCGAGGTGTCGATTCCAGTGAGGGAGAATTGCGTGTCGTTGGGGGCATGGCTGTGGAAGGTGACATTGAAGTTCTACATAGCGTGAGTTGAGAGCAAAAGTAACAGAGCAGAGCAAGCTCTGATTGGAGGTGCATTCAGTCGCGCATACCTCTTTGAAGAAATCCAGGTCCCACTCGTGGTTTTCGCCCGGCCAATGTCCTGGAAAGTCTGTCGATTGCTGGTTCATGACCGTCTCGGGGCCGACTTGAAGCGTCTATAAGCCATGTTAGGATATTTTCGTAGTGATATTCCGAGTCGCGTAGATACCTTGCGCTTCAAGACTTCCTGCGCACTCGGTGTAGACATGTTTGCGGTGTTGAGGTCAAGATTGGAGATTTTGGGTGGGGAGCAAGTTGCATGTTCACAAAAAGTTCGAGGAAGGCGCCGGCGACGCCAAGGCCCGGGCAACCAATAGCGGTACCTTCAATCTTAGCATCATCGATGCGAGGAAAGCTCCCCTCCAACGCCACGACCTCGCTCTCCACTCTACACGCCCATTGAGGCCTCACATCCGCCGTAGAGAGAGACCCAACCACCATGCCCGTCTCTTTTGCGCGACTGGCCGGCCCCGCCGCAAAGCGGGCGTGCCTCAACGCCTCCCGACACCAGCTACGATCCGCATTCCCTTGCCGACCCATTGCGCGCTGCCTATCGACTTCCTTCCCCCGCCGATACGCAGAAGTCGACGAGAGCCAGCGGACACGGCTGGTTGCGACCGACTCCAACTTTGGAGGCGTCGCCCCCTCAGAGACGGCCCAGGAAACCCGGGCCGAGGAGGACGAGCACGTAGACACCAGGAAGATCCGCCATTACACCGTCAACTTCGGGCCCCAGCATCCCGCCGCCCACGGTGTGTTGCGCTTGATTCTCGAACTCAACGGAGAGGAGATTGTGCGCGCCGATCCCCACGTCGGACTGTTGCATCGAGGCACTGAGAAGCTCATTGAGTACCGGACATATCTCCAGGCCTTGCCCTACTTCGACCGCCTCGACTATGTTTCTATGATGACCAACGAGCAGTGCTTCTCGCTGGCTGTCGAGAAGCTGCTCAACATTGACATTCCCATTCGTGCCAAGTACATCCGTACTATGTTTGGTGAAATCACCCGCATTCTGAACCATCTCATGTCTGTCTTGTCCCACGCCATGGACGTCGGTGCTCTGACACCTTTCTTGTGGGGTTTCGAGGAGCGTGAGAAGCTCATGGTATGTTCAGGCCAAATTCCAGGGTAGTACTTACAACCTAACATTTCTACAGGAATTCTACGAGCGTGTCTCCGGTGCCCGTCTTCACGCAGCCTACGTTCGCCCCGGTGGCGTTTCACAGGATCTTCCTCTCGGGTTGCTCGACGATATCTACCAATGGGCTACCCAGTTCGGTGATCGCATCGACGAAACTGAGGAGATGTTGACGGACAACCGTATCTGGATTGGTCGTACCAAGGGTGTTGGCGTCGTCTCAGCTGCCGACGCCATCAACTACTCCTTCTCCGGTGTCATGCTTCGAGGATCCGGTGTTCCCTGGGACATCCGAAAGTCGCAGCCATATGATGCCTACGACAAGGTTGAGTTCGACGTCCCCGTTGGTGTCAACGGTGACTGCTACGACCGCTACCTTTGCCGTATGGAGGAGTTCCGCCAGTCCCTCCGCATCATCCACCAGTGCTTGAACGACATGCCGGCGGGACCCGTCAAGGTTGAGGACTACAAGATTGCTCCTCCTCCACGTGCCGCCATGAAGGAGAACATGGAGGCTCTTATTCACCACTTCTTGCTGTTCAGCAAGGGTTACACCGTCCCACCAGGTGAGACCTACAGTGCCATTGAGGCCCCTAAGGGAGAGATGGGTGTCTTCCTTGTTTCAGATGGTAGCGAGAGGCCATACAGGTGCAAGATTAGGGCACCTGGTTTTGCACACTTGGCCTGCATGGACCAAGTTTCAAGAGGACACTTGCTCGCTGATGCAGTTGCCATTATTGGAACGATGGATTTGGTCTTCGGAGAAGTTGACAGGTAGTGGCTTGCAATTAAGAACAAATGAAGAAAGAAATAGACAGATCTTTGTGCATTTGCTTGGTTTTGATGAGATAGGCGCGGTGGTGGCTGTGGTGGGGCCAATTGGAGTGGCGGATTATGTACATATTTTTGTACCTTGAGCAATTTTTCTTCCAAGTCCAATTCATGTTTTTGCAAAAAGAACAAGCAGCTCTAGAATCTTCTCGCACTATTCTTTTGTTTTGAGATACTGATGCTTGAGACCTTGAGGATAGTTGGACTGTGCTATCCCGTTGATATACATTACATCGTGCGCACGAAGTAGTTGCTTTGCAGGTACATCTTAGTTCCAGGCATTTTTGCATCTACACTGTGAAAGCTGTCTGACATCGTCTAAATACACGCTAGTACGAAAGACATAATCCTTCCAAGTCGCTGAAAATTAAAGAGTGTGGTCATGGTAGAAGGGTTCTACCTTTTTGTGTGAACACGCAGTTATGACGTATCTACTACGCCGCTCACTATCGTCTCATGTATGTTTGCGATGTATCTGCCCGTGTTTTTTTGTACCTTGTCTTCTTCTGTTTACTCTCTATAACATCTTCGCCCTCTGTTTCAATCGTCTCAATACTCTCCAGCTTTTTTTTTGCCACGCCAGAAACATTAAAGACTATCTAGTCGGCGCGTTACCTAACTATAAATGACGTTGAGCCGCTACAGTATCAAAACCTCTAACATCGCCTACATAGGATTTAGATATTACTGCGGCAACTTGACTTAATATATTACAAAGTGTCACAAAGGGCCTCGTAGCCCCCACCCTTACGCTTCCGTAACCCCGTGCCTAGACCGTAACATCTGCGGTTTCCACAAAGACTTCGCGACCGAAATCTTACTCAAGAACCATTGTAGCCTGTACTACAACCCCAAATAACCGGAGAAGAATGCCTACGACGTGCCAGACTGTCAGCTGCTCAAGGATCACTATTGTAAATCCTGGGAAGCGTTCGGACGCCACCTCAGCAGCTATCGTTTCCTGAACGCTGCTCAAGCGTACGAACACATTGCCAAGGTTATCCCAGTGAAGTTACAGGTAGCGCTCGGTGCCAGGAAGGACTTGATGAAGGTGGAATCTCGTTTTTTTCTTTTTTTTGGGGGGGGGGGGGGGGGGGGGCAAGTGCGACGCAGAGCTTGCCAACTACAGTGGCTATACCGGTCATCTCAAGAAGACGCATTTGCTCACGGCTGACGAATACCCAACGTACATGCGAACCGTAGAGACTGTGAGACTTCAACCGCGCCCCTAGAACAGTGATACAGAGTCTCCTTTTCAATAGGAGCTTGTCAGCAGAAGGCCGTGTCCCTTCGAGGAATTTGAGGAGGTGGATATGTACGCTAGCAAGACTGTACTTGACAAGCATATTGCAGTTACAAACAATAGTGCTGCTAAGGGCAGTCCCTAGTTGCTACCCCGGCGGCGACATTGCTCTGTCATGTGGTGATGGCGGCTTCTATTCCAACTGTGCAACCGTCTCGCTTCGATTTATCGAGATGTATCAATGGTTAGGCCGTGAAAGGAACGAGATGATTCTATCGGTATGTCAGCTTCTAAAGAAAGAAAAAGAAGACAATGGTCTTGCACTGCCGAATAGTTGAGCCAGTCAAGACTGGATGGTAGACGGTGTAGAAATCCCGAGCCTAATGAAAGCTCAAAAGGTAGAGAACCAGGATGAGAATCTAGTCTGTGATCATCCCTGTTTCAACATCCTTTTGCTCTAGTGCTCGTGGTTGTGAGGCGGAAGTGCATGACAAGGCGATAATTCGTTGAGTCTCATGACAGGCAAAGAGTACCACATCATTCCCGAAGATGCCACGGTGTTCGATTAGTTGTGCGATTCGCATGCTTACCGCCTTTCTTTGTTTCGTGGTCGTTCCGATATTCCTTCAATAGTAGGGCAGGGAGGGGGCTGCCACTTTGTGGTATTTCGGTCTTTCTGGCATTGCTTCGCTTCAAGTAACAGACCCGTGGGCATTTTGTTGCCCTTTCAGATGTCTGCGGGAGATGCCAGACTGACGTACATCGCTAAATTCTTGAGTTGTGCATTGTATGAGACAGATTGCAACGTTCTTGCTCTGGAAACCTGTCCTTTGCGATTTGGACAAGACGAAATACGTCTGCTTTCGTGGCCTATCTTGCTAAGCGCCGAACGCTTATGCTGATCCAGATTCGGAATCAATGTGCCATGCATAAGTGGATGCAGTTGGTAGTGGATGAGATGCTAGAGCGCTGTAGGCTTAGCGCCGGAGGGGAAGAACTTCGGTATTGGTGGGAGTCGCTAATTCAGATAGACTCGATCCGACCAAAGTCGAAGTGTTACCCCTCCATTCGATCGTCACTCAGCTTGCTCCCCTCATCCATCGGCCCTTTCATAAATCGCGCAAGCATTCAGCTGTGACTGTGGTACAAACACGACTCAAGACCACAATGGCCCGCAAAGGCTTTGGCGAATACATACTCGCCCGTGGTCTTTGCAGTGGCAGTGCAAAGACGTTACTCGGAGACCCCGTATACTCGCCACGACGAAATGGTATTGGCATGCGATGCTAAGGGTATGGCGCCATCTCCTGTTCGGACCTTGCCGAGATCTAGAGCGGTCCGTGTGCTGCGGTTCAGCTTCGCAGGGGTCCAGAACGATAAGCGGCAACAGAGGCGGGATGAAGACATGGGGAGTAAACTTGCTTGTGATTAGGAGGGGTGAATGGAGGGGTATTACGAATGCTGCGGATTCGCATAGTGTATATAAGAGGTAGGGAAGCTGGCGTCTAAGTTGAACGTCTCTAGTATCGGCAACCTGTGAAAAGCATTAGCACCACATTCTACTCAATCTTTATTGATCTTGTCTTTTAACCTCATTATGTCTTACAACGACTACGACCGCGAGGACCGCACGTCCGGATACGGTAGCAACGAACGTAGCGGAGAGAACGAGTATGGGTCGAAGTCATCCGAGTACGGTAGCAGCAACCGCACTGGGGACAACGAGTATGGATCAAAGTCTAGCGGATACAGCGGAAACAACAGCCGCAATGAAGATAGCGAATACGGTTCAAAGTCTTCTGGCTATGGAAACGACAACGAAGATTCTTCGTATTCGAACAAGCAGTCGAGCCGTCGTTCCGACAATGATGAGGACTCATCATTCGGATCTTCAAACCGCAGAAATGACGACGATGAAAACAAGTACGGATCCAACAAGAGTTCTGGATACGGCAACGATGACGAAACAGAGTCGTCCTATGACAACAAGAAGTCCAGCTATGGATCTTCCGGAAACGATGACTCTTCGTACGGTTCGTCTACCCGCAGGAACGATGGCGACGATACATATGGCTCGAGCGACAAGTCTTCCGGTTACGGCTCTCAGAGCCGTAGCAACAACAATGATGAGGACTCATATGGAAGTGAAAGACAGTCTGGATATGGCTCTTCTGGCCGCCGCGACAACGACAACGACAACTCCTATGGCTCGGAGAACAAGTCGTCAGGCTATGGTAGCAAAGACGACAACGAGTACGGTTCCAGCGACAAGTATGGCTCAAACAACAAGTCCTCCAGTGGATATGGAGGCTCCGAGGAGTCTTCGTACGGGTCTGGAAACACTTCAGGCTATGGAGAATCAGGCCGCGACAATTCCTATGGCAGCTCTGAGCGCAGGGATGGCGATTCATATGGCTCCAATGACCGTGGAAGCTCCGGATATGGGAGCGAGAACAGGCGGGACAATGACTACTAGAACGATGTGATCAGTACATAGCAAGCTCTTCTTCCGCGAGGTGTTAAATGAGACATTTTGAGCCTGCCTGCATTGCTGCATTTTTTCAAAATCTATTTCCTCTCATGCTGTAACAATTGCGACATCAATGCCACGACATATCCTAGTTGCACATCAGCAATTGGTGTGACACTTGGTGCGTTGTGACGCGAATCATGGCGGGGCGTCTGGCGGCGTGGTGGTCCAGGTGTACGTCACTAGTAGGTGGGGCAAGGGGACCTGGACCCTTGGAGGGGCGCACGGTAACTTCCAAGGCGCATGGAGCTACAGCTTCAGCTGCCACCTTGCTCCCCATTTCTTGCTCTTGCAAATCCAATCTTACTTTTCTCATGCTTCAAACTTCATCCAAGTCTTGATTGACACATCCTCAACTTTTTCCATAGTAAGTTGGTTACTTTCTTGCTTGCATCTCTCTTGTAGCGTTGCTGAATCGTCGAAACACCCCGCATGAAACCCAGCTGCCCTCTGAACCTCATGAGAAGCTTCTAGCACATGCAGTAGGCTAGCAAGCTCCACTCCATTTCTCATAATCACAATATCATATAGTCAACGTCTGTTCGTTTACTTGGCCAACAAACCCTTAGAAACTCAACCTTTCACAATGTCCTACAACGACGATCGCCGCGAGTACGGCCAGCAGTCGGGCTATGGTGGCCGCGGTGACGACCGACGCGAACATGAAGAAGGCGGATACGGTGGCGGTAGTGAGCGTCGCGAAGAATACGGCCGTCCCCAAGAGGGTGGTTATGGCGGTCCGGCACTTGGCGATGATGAGAGGCAAGGTGGTGGAGGAGGTTACTCGTCTGGCGGATACGGGGGTGGTGGAGAGCGCCGGGAAGAGTATGGTCGGCCTCAGGAAGGCGGCTATGGTGGTTCTGCGCTAGGAGATGACAGGCGGGAAGACCACAATAGCCGCCGACATGAGAGCGGAGGTGAATATGGCCGACCTAGCGAGGGCTACTCTGGAGGCGGTGGGGGTGGCTACGGAGACGACAGGCGTCAAGAGTCTCATGAACAGTCCGATCGCCCGAGTGGTGGCTACTCTGGAGGCGGCAGCTACAACGATCGCCCATCAGGTGGCTATGGAGGTAGCTCGGGAGGATATGGCGAGTCAGGTAACCATGGAGGCAGCTCAGGAGGATACGGTGAATCCGGCCACCAATCTTCTGGCACGTCTTACGGCGGCGGTGGTGCTTATGGAGGGTCTTCAGATGACTTCTCCGGTGCAGCTCAGCACGCTTCGTCGGAATCTGGCAACAGCGGCGACTCCAGCCTGTTCAACAACGTCCTCGGCATGCTATCTGGCAACAAGGAGAAGCTCAAGGATGAAGACGTGGATGAAGACGATGCAGTCAAACAACACGAAAAGTTTTACGGCAACGGCGGCCATGGCAGCGAGCAAGCCAGTTCGAACAATGTTGGCGCTGCCGCAGCCATGCAAGCGATGAAGATGTTCAACAACAGCAGTAACGAGGACGCCAAGGGCGGGCAGAACAAGTTCATCGGAATGGCTATGGGTCAAGCTGCTCAGCTGTTCGACAAGCAGCAGAGCGAGGGAAAGACGGTAAGCACCAGTATATACCACTACCAAAGTGATCCACTAACAGAAGCAGGACCCCAATGCTACCAAGCAAGATGCCATTGCCCAGGCGGCACAGATGGCCCTCAAGTTCTACCTGAAATCGCAGATGGGTGGAGGCGGCGGCAGCGGCGGCAACAGCTCTGGTAGCGGACTTGGCAGTGTCTTGGACATGGCCAGCAAGTTCATGTCAAAGTAGGTCAGCGGTACGCTATCTTAATCTAGCTGCAGTAAAAGGCATAGCAAAACAAGGTTAAGAAACCACTTCTACAATCATGGGTCATTCCTATCTCGCGGACACATATTTCGCGTCGTGCTCGTCATCATCTTCCGGAAAAATGGAAACAATAGGCGAGAGTGAAAGGCTGTGGCAGTGACGCGCGAATCATCTTCCTTGGACAGCTCGACGCGCCAAGAGGTCATTTTGTGGCGCACGGCACGTTAAGCCCGATCTCTCTCCAACGAACCTACGCCTGATCTCATGGCTGCTCAGTCACATCGAATTATTTCTCTAGACAACAACATCGATTGTTCTACAGTTGCTCAGTTGCATAAGATAGCACCGATTTCCAACTATAGCACATATGCGGGGAAAAAAGTATGAAAGATGAAGAACAAGGGCTTGTGAGCTGAGCTCGCCATGTACCCGCGCATCAATCACCATCCCGCGGCCCCACCACCTGCAGCGACTGTCTGCGCGTCCAAGCAACTGGAAGGATCGCTACTCCATACAGCACACATGATCGCGCCTATCATGCCTAATACACGCGGCTTGCTTACAATTCTAGCTTTGTCTGAGCAGAAGTACAGCCAAATTGGGTAATGGGGTTATCAGGCCAACATAGGTCCCTGTCGTAATACAAATGATTGCCACCGCGCTGTACATGGCCTTTTGAGGGATCTTTTGTCTCCCGAATCTCTCATACCTGCCTCCTTTGCGTTGGAATTGCCGGCGGTATCTGTCGCAATGCACCTCTTTCCTCGTCCAATCGTCACTCGGCTTGGACTGCTGGCAAGCCTGACGTCGCTACCACTTATTGTAGCGCAAGATTCCGTCAGCTACGAATATGAAACCTACGGAGCAGACGATGAAAGTGGCACGCCTTTTCAGACTTACATGTCAAACACGAATGTGATGCCGCCGGAGATGCAGATCAATCGCAATGGCACAGCCTTGCAAGATGGGCTTGTATTCTTGGGAATCAATGGTCTGCCTAGTAGTGGGCAAAATTGGCCTGCAATATTCGGTATGTCCCTCCCGGGTTGCCAGATGTTGGTACAACCCAGAACGCGTCATGTTGCGCTTTTCATTTACTGACTTGAATACTAGAATTCTCTGGAGACCGCATCGGCTCGCTAGTTTGGACCAGCAACTACACCGAATGTTTCGACTTCAAGGTCCAGACGTACAAAGGCGAGCCTGTCCTGACCTTTTGGTCTGGGGAGTTATTAAACGGATTTGGTCATGGATCGTTTTACATTCTCAACCAGAGTTACGACGAGATTGCGCACTTCCAAGCTGTTGGCTTCGCCGATGACATGGCTGATATGCACGAGTTCGAAATTACCGAGGAAGGTCATGCGCTAGTTATGATTTACCACGCGATTCCATGGGATTTGACGTCGTCAGGAGGTGTTGAGGATGGCTGGCTGTTCGAGAATACATTCCAGGAGATCAACATCGAGACTGGCGAGCTTATCTTCGAGTGGAATGCCAGCACCCATGTCGGCATTAACGAGTCGTACAACTCTCTTCCGCCAGATGTCGGCCAGTCCGAGGAGACGCCATGGGACTATTTTCACATCAACTCGATCGAGAAGGATAGCCGTGGCGACTACCTCGTCTCCGCCCGCGTCATGGACTGCATTTATAAGATTTCTGGAGAGGACGGAAGTATTATCTGGCGCCTTCAAGGACGGAAATCGGACTTTGAAGTCGACCCAGCTGCAACCTTCGCTTTCCAGCACGATGCCCGCTGGTTGGACGAGGAGCAGACACGCATGACACTTTTCGACAACGGCCCTACTGAGAACACGGACTACTCACGCGGGCTCTTACTCGACATTAATCAAGACGACATGACAGTTACACTCATCACCGAATTCACCAACGAAGCCAGAACATTTGCCCGGTTCGAGGGAAGTCTGCAAGCCATTGACCCTTCCAACGAAACAACAAACTACATGCTCGGTTTCGGAAACGAGCCCTTTTTTACGGAACTAGACCACGAGGGCAACATTCTTCTCGACGTTCAATTCGGCAGATCCAACGTCGTGAATGCTTACCGCACGTACCGCCAGCAATGGGAAGGCAAGCCAGCCACCAAGCCAGATATACACTGGGACCAAGATTCCAACACCGCATATTTCTCCTGGAACGGCGCTACAGAAGTTGAGAACTGGGTTGTTTGCACAGCCAATACGAGCAACTCTCCAACATGGACAAACGTCACTGCTGCCCGAAGAGCTAGTTTTGAGACCACTATTGACCTGTCGGATGCACGGCTGGAGGGCTTTGTGCGTGGAAAAGCTGTCAGCAGAAATGGAAGTGCGCTGGAGTGGACACGGGCGAGTGATGGGAATGAGCTTTTTGATGCACCGGATGGTGTGGAGGAGAGTGGGTCGGTGACTACTCCTACCCCTACTCCCTCTCCGATGAGCAGTTCACAGCCGACGAGCACGCAGGATGAGCCGTCGAGTTCGACGAGTGATGGCGCTGCTGCCGGTACACGGGCGACACTTGGAGTCATGGAGCAGGTTTATATCGTTGGTGTTGCTGTCGTCGGCGGGTTGACTTTTGCATGATAGGAAGGCGGGCCGGAAAATGGGTGTAGCTTTGCCAAAGCGTGGTCGGCTGAAGGCAGTGGTGCAGGCATATGAAGGCTAAGCAGACACGAAACGTGGTAGGAATTGTAAAAAACGCCGGATCCGAGGAAGGTACGGCTAGAAAGCGGGAAAGCATCACTAATTGTCCTGCAAATAAGGGCTGTATTGGAGTGAAGGTTAAAGCACGATAGTCTACACATGCGTTCCAGCGCAGCAAAGGAAGTTTAACTCAAGGTAGCGCCCGTGCCCAAAACTACAAAATAAAGAGTAATAAGGGTACACGAGATTGCACCGCACCGTCCGAAAGTCCTGCGCAAGACCTGCATCTACTTGTATCCATGGAGCTTCTTAAACTTGTCGACTGTAATGTTACCTTGGACCGTCTTGGCCTTCAGCTTGGCAAGGTATTGTGGAGAGAGCTCCTGCAAGTCGTACGCTCCTTCAGGAAGCTGAGTCCTGCCTTCAAAAAGCTGGTTGAGGACACTATAATCGGCGAGGCCGGACTCAATCGCACCATTGGTCAAGAGGTTTCTAAAGCTTTCTAGATCTGGTGGCTGGGCTCCGTTCAGACTGTCCCCATCCAAGATTACCCCTTGGATGAACGAAGTCTTTGGTTCTGCCCGTGTCTCACTCGTATTGAGAATCCTTTGAGAAAGCGCATATGATGAGAGCAATGGATGAGACATCATTTGCCTCAACTATCCATTTGAACAGTGTGGTCACATGCTGAGGCTTTGTGATGGTGTTGTTGCGGGTGCTCTGAGCCCAGATGCTTTGGCGGCGTTCCGGTGGCAGAAGAGTATCGATAGACCTGTCCCAGTAGATGACTGCCTTTGCAACCCTCTTAAATAGTTCGAGAGTCCAAACTCCTTGGAGTCGCGAAATGTGAACATGTGTACTGCATTGGGGAGGGGACGAGGTATTGAATTTCGTAGACAAAACTCGCCACACTGCATCCATGTGCGAATGCCAGATGTGGTGGTCTTGAAATTTTAGAATTGGAGAAACCAGCTCCATACCCCCCCTGTCGATTTGTTAGTGTTCAACTGACCGTACAACAGGCAAAGCATATTTTTGACAATAATAAGGATTTACGTTTGTTTTGCATCATCTTGTTCATGATCGCGACTTTCTGAATAATGGACCATTCCCTGTATTCCTCTACCCCAATTTAATGATCCTTATTCATGTAGTTCCTTACTTGAGCACTCTCAGGCTCTTCTCTGAGCCCTCTAATAGTGATTAATCATTCCATGTGTCCGTTCGTTTTGCTACCGGTTACGACGTCGAGTTCCGCATCGAAGCGGATTTCAATCGGAGCTGAATGATAGGAGGCCATAATAGACGGATTAGGATGCAAGACAATGCAGTGAAAGTTTAAATGAGAAGATATCAAGTAGAACCTGTATAAAACTCTTGATATGGAGACTGGAAGTGGATAATTTGGTCTGCTTTAGAGAAGTGCGGTTCTGTAAAGCAGAACGGACAACTCTATAGTAGTGATTGAAGCTGAATATAGCGGCTTTAATGGTGTGATGTTTAGTAACTACATACTCGTGTAATAGTGATAGTAACTCCTCATAATAGTCGTAGCGACTCCCAACGACAGTTATAGCGACTTCTGGCGGTAGTTTTAATAGTAGTGAGAAAGACTGCCTAAGTATAGCTAGCTGTGGTGGCGGTGATCGCCCTTAGCGATAGCCCTTGAGGTTGTGATTAATTAAGTGAATGCTTACAGTCATTAGTTTGCAACATTGCTCCCCTTGTCTTTGCTCTTGCGGTGCGGTTGCGGCGTAGTTGCCAGCGTTTCGACTCAGGGTCCTAACAGTAAACCAAGATGTAACGGCAGCGATGGAAGCTATAGTGAGTCTAATCTCGGACTGATGTACTTGTATGATGTGTTCTCAAGATCATAGATGCTTCTGAGCTTGATGAATAGTTATCTACACTGGTATCGTTCAATCTGAATCTTGGTAAGGCATTCTCAAGAATGTGCGCGCCTACTGAGGCTCTAAGGTATGTTGCATGTTCTGACCAAGCACAGCGTATTGAACTGAGTGACCGGGAAAATAAAGAACGCGGTACAGTAAAGCCCCGGCTCGAATTGTGGGATGGCGCTTTGATCCTTTTTCCAAGATTGGCACCTCTTACGTCCGGGAACTAAACCGAGACAGGCTAGCGCATATACTCAGGCTGCCCACTGCGTAACGCCGAGCTTCGGTAGGGCACTGTGGGTCTAGCTGTTTCACCCAACTACAATCACCTTACGTTGGAATGATTCAATAGTCAAAACATTGACTAATAGTCATCGCGAAAGCCAACGTGAACCTTTGCGCCAAGCGGCTTCTATAATGGACCATACACCTCCGCCTCCACCTCCACCTCCACCTACATGCCTACCCAAATCATTAAGATCAGTGAGCACAGTAACCCTACTACCTCCAGTACCTTCTTCTGGAGCGTTTGAGCCCATAGACAAAGCACACTACAATCAGTTCCTCAAAGACACGAAGACAAACATTCCGGGCGAACCCTTCCACCCATTCTACATGTTCTTCTACGGTTCCCTCATGGACCCCGAAGTCCTGCAAGCAATTCTCAATCTCCCAGAACTCCCAACCACAAAGCGTGGTAGCATTTCTGGTTGGCGTATCAAGATGTGGGGCATGTATCCGACATTGATACCCTTATCCTGCCACTCCTCTGGAAGCGTAACTGGGACTGCGTGGAAGCTGACAGAAGAAGCCCAGTTTGACCGTTTGGCAGCTTACGAGACTGCGGCTTACCGATGGGATGAGTGGGATATGGTTTTGGAAGGAGGCGGAGAGGTTCTTAGGGGTTGTCGGGTGTTCTGCTGGGCAGGAGATCCTGGTAGTAAGGAGCTTGAGGATGGGAGTTTCGACCTGGAACGCTATCAGAAATACTTCAAGCCTTCTGTCGTCAGGCGGCGGGAGCCGGTGCCATAAGCAACGGTTCGATGCGGTGGATGCAAAGGTCGTTCCATAATTTCTCTTGAGCAGGATAATGTAATGCTATTTAGAACTTCTTCTGCTCTCTCGATCCAGGCGATTGTGTTCTCAAGAAGTGTAAATTGTCTTCTCTTCCTAATATGGTCTGAATGATTGCTGTAATTCGACAGCGATGAATGAGAGTGGTTTGCCAGTCACGGGGAATGAGGAGGAAGGCGCTGGAATACGATTCTTTTCTTCTATTCCCAAACCGTATGATTACGTTCAACAAATCCATAAAGATATCCACTTGGTTTGTGTATACGTCATGTCTTGTATGTTAGGGATTCTAGGGTGTAGGAAACGGCGACCAGCCGAGGCGATGGCCCGACCGCCTTCCCCACATCCCACTTTCCCGCGGCGCGGTTCGGGCACCGTATACGTGCCATCTCACCTCACACACCCTTGCTCACCTGCGGGAAGCGTTATCAGACATATGTGACCGACTCTGCACCTATTTTATTATACTGCTAGGTATCATGTTCTCCACAGCTACTTTGCTACGCTACCGCCACCATTACTGCGAAACTTGGTCCACAGATCTGATTCATGAGTGACTATCCACCGCCACCGCTACCCCCTCTCAACCTCCCCTCGGCAGCCCTGCACATTCACAACCATGCGCGACAAGAAGCGTATCCAGACTCTGAAGACGCGGTACGCCATGAGCGGCAGCGCTTTGCGAGGGAGCTAGAACCCGTGCGTCGCGAGAGAGATGCGACATTGAATGAAGCCCATGCAACACCCAATTTTGGTAGTTTGCGATCAAGAAACACGTCGTTGCGGAATGATGGATGGGAGACTTCGAGAAGCGAGCTCAGGCGTTATGCGAGTACCCAGGCGGATACAGTGGGACAAGGAGAAGCTGGTGCCGAAAGGTCATGTCGATTCTACGACCCGGTCATTAAATTCTGGACTACGGAGATCAGCATCACCATTGATGAAGGGGCGCATAGAGACCATCTCGGTATGTCTTTGTCCCTCACTCGAATCAATCTAATTGACACCCTCACCAGCGCTAGAGCGTACGTTTCTAGGCTACCTCCGCACTTCACTCCTCCTTGTAATGACGGGTATTATAACCGCCCAGCTCTTCCATCTGCAACACAGCGCTACCCCAGATGCGCACTTTGGTTTCTACAAGATCGGTAAACCATTGTCTGCAACTTTCATCTGCATGGCTATTGTCGTTTTGCTCGTCGGCGCGATACGGTTCTGGAGACTGCAGAGGGCGTTGGTGAGGGGCAAGGCCATGGCGGGGGGTTGGGAGGTTAGTTTGGTTATGGGGTTGATGGGGTGCTTGTTGCTGGGCACGTTTGCGCTTGTCCTGGGTGTGGATATTGAAAAGACGTATTTTGTGGGTTAGCCTGGCATTATCTTACTGTTACGACGTTTGCGCTGCGTTGTGCTTGGGATGGCCTTGCATGGCGTCTCGATTGTCTGGCAACATTGCAGCGGACACTAAGGTAGTGCTTACGAGAACCTCGGACTTTTTCCTTCCTTCCAGGAGGTATGCAATAAGTCATGCTTGCAACGGATGCGAACGGCTGAGATATGCCCAGTGCACTTTTAAAGCCTACTCTAAGATTGTTGCCGTGCCACCGCAACTGGTAAACCGGACCGACGCTTCCTTCGGACGGTAACCAACATGGCACTCGTTGTACGAGGCGTATTCGAGTTTCCCATCCGTACGTGTCGACCAATGATCCTTCGGGGGCGCGGGAGGTGAAAAGGGCGCTAGACATGGGGGCCAAGAGTGGAATATTGGTGAGTTTTTTGTGGATATGTGGGCTCCCAAAGTTTGAGTGGGAAGTAGTGGTTGGGGCCTCGGTATGTCATCGAAGTACCGACATAGCAGCGATGAAACGCGACAGGAGGTCTTGAGTATTTTGAAGAGAAGAGGACAGCAAGCACGGCGGGAGTATTTCGGTATGTTTTGTTTGCCTGAGACAAAGCCGCCACCAAGCGTGATTCACATTGCTTTGGCACAAGAAGGTTGATATTTGAGCGCCACAAAAATGGTTCAGGTGCTGCGCTTGGGCCCTGACGCAATGGGGGCGAGACTCGGCTTAAGTAACTCGACGCGCATCTTCGCTCGACCATGATCCCACTGCATTCTTCCCCTCCCAACATCCACCCGATCCCGAGCAGCCCCGCGGCCACATAAGAAGGCCTGGACGCCTCGAACCGGCACGACTGCCGCACCCAACTACCCAACCAGCAAACCCCCTAAACCAGCGCAAACGGCGCTCCGATAGCGCAAACATGGGGCTCTCCAAATCCACGCGGATTATGATACTGTTGGCCATTGATACGGCGTTTTTCTTTGTAGAGTTGATCGCGGGATACACAGTGCACTCGCTGGCTTTAGTCGCCGACTCATTTCACATGGTGCGGATATCTGGCTCTCTGCGCGCAACGGAACCAGGCTGATAGTAAGCACAGTTGAACGATGTAATTTCTCTTCTCGTCGGCCTGTGGGCAGTCAAGGTCGCGAGCCAAAAGACGAACTCGAAAACATACACATACGGAGTGAGTGGCTCCCGTTCGCTGTGCGTCGACGCATCTGGCTAATCATAAACAGTGGCAACGCGCCGAAACACTAGGTGCTCTGATCAACGGAGTCTTCCTCGTTGCGCTCTGCCTCTCCATCTTCCTCGAGGCTATCCAGCGATTCGTTGAGCCACAGGACGTTTCGCATCCCGTCATCATCCTCATCGTGGGTTCCTGCGGTCTCCTGTCCAACATTATCGGTCTCTTCCTGTTCCACGACCACGGCCACGGTCACGGCGGCCATTCGCACTCCCACGATTCACACTCGCATGCGGAGGAGGGACACTCTCATGGCGTAGACGACCACGACCACGACCACGCTGTTGCGGATGAGAGCGGCAATATAGCCGATGTTCTGCCCCAGAACCGCGTTGGCTTCCCCTCGAACCTGACACAAAGCCCCGCAGACAACCGTCGCTCTTCTGTATCTGGCAAGAAGAACAAGCGCCACAGCCGATCCCAGTCTCGCAACTACGCTACATTGGACGAAATCTACGTACATCCCTCATCCTTCAGGAACAGCATCATCGAGTCTTCTCGCCTGCGTGACGAGGAGGCTGACGATGAAGAGGACAACACGGGAGCAGACGAGGAGCCTACTGAGCGCACTTCTTTGCTCTCCAAGTCCAAGAGCCAGGCATCGCACGACCACTCACACGCAAACGGCAAATCGCAGAAGGATCAACACAAGGACCACAAGCACACCCAGCCCAAGGAGCAGTCTTCTGGTGGTGGACATGGTCACTCGCATGCCGATCTCAACATGCGCGGCGTCTTTCTTCACGTCATGGGCGATGCTCTGGGCAACATTGGTGTCATTGGCACCGCTCTGTTCATCTGGCTTACCGACTTCTCCTGGAGGATGTACGCTGACCCCGCTGTCTCTCTTCTCATCACCGTAATCATTCTTCTTTCCGCACTTCCGCTTTGCAAGGCTGCATCTCGCATCTTATTGCAAGCCGTGCCCGAGAACATGTCCATTGACGATATAACCGACGATATCACCGACCTCGAAGGTATCATCTCCTGCCACCACCTCCACGTCTGGCAACTTTCCGACACCAAGCTCGTCGCCTCCCTCCACGTTCAGGTCGACTTCGACTTCAAGGGCCACGGTTCTGCACGCTACATGGGCCTCGCACGCCAAATTCGCGAATGCCTACACGAATACGGTATCCACTCTTCGACCATCCAACCCGAGTTCTGTCTCGATGCCAGCCACGACCATTCAGCACATGGCTCAGACGAAAGCGGCGCCGAAGATGCTGGTCGCCAGAGCAAGAACCCCAGCGTCAAGGGTGGTCCTGATGCATGCCTTTTGGAGTGCCCTGACAGTTGTGGTGGAGGAAAGCAGTGCTGTGACCCCAGTACTACCGGTCCTAATGCTTCGTAACAACTTACCAAACTTTGTTTCCTTTTCAGCGATACGTCCGGTTTGGGACACTTACTTGTATTACTATACCTTGGTGTTTGTTATTATCCCCCATACCGTTCCTCGTATCTTTCCTTGATGTGTTGCTTTTGGGCAAAAGCTCGGGCGGCAATTGCGGGTCGCTGATATATTCTCTTGTCGGTTTTCCTTATAGATGGGTGATGATGATGAGGAAGGAGGAAAGAGGACGGGCGTGTTTTCAGACGTTGGTTTCCTGGTTCTATGACTTGAGGTGGAACAGTTGCAAGATCGGACCGCGCAACGCGGTAGAGTAGTAGTAATAGTACGGAAGACTTGTAGATGTAGTCGAATAATGCCCAATGTCCTAGATGCGATGAGCATGCAACAATGCAACGTGGACGGTGATGGCGAATAAAAGGCTAGTCAGCGATCTACCGTGAGCGACGGCTTTGGCAGAGAAGGTATGTCTCCGAGAGGTGGTTGTGCATGCAGTTCGTAAAGCGTCGAACAGAACGCCGTATACCTACATACCTGCATACCTACAACTGGAAAAGACGTGACTCACGCTTCGTATCCCTTATCTACTAACGACACACCAACATCTCAGTACCTCAGCACACCCTCCCAGTTGCTCCGTGCATAGACT
This sequence comes from Stemphylium lycopersici, assembly GCA_003268315.1. Classification (NCBI taxonomy): domain Eukaryota; kingdom Fungi; phylum Ascomycota; class Dothideomycetes; order Pleosporales; family Pleosporaceae; genus Stemphylium; species Stemphylium lycopersici. The sequence goes on from QGDG01000015.1 coordinate 366,958, forward strand.
GAGAGAGAGGGGCAGCGACGGCGCTGTTTGTGGAGTGGAGCACATGTGTGCCTGATGGGGTGGAGCAGGCGAAATGGGTCAAGGCTATGCGAGCGCGAGCACACCCCAAGCGGGCAGTATCTCCACGCCTCGCCACGCCCACGCCCTACGACAAGCTCTTCCGCCGAAATGGGTTCGGAATAAGCATAATGATAGGGTATGCTGTAGCGGTAGTGTAAATCAAGTCAATACAGCGGAGATGGGATTTGATGTGGAATTGTGGATGCTGTGGACGGTGTGGATGCCAGGGCACATATCCAGCTTCCGGATCTGTGGTTGAAAGGCGGCGGGCGTGGGTCCCGCATTCATACCAGCAACGACGCCGTCATTCTTTAGTCCGAGAGAGAGAAAGAGAGAAGGGGGGAGGGGGGGGGGGAGAGTATCTGATAACCGCGACTTGCATACGCGGTTGGTGGTGGCGCGGAAGATGATGGTAGACCTTCTGGAAGCTGGCTGGCCTGATACCCGGTCTACCTAACCTCAGGGAAGATGGCGGATAACAAAGGCTTGTCCAAGGGTAGGCCCGGAATTAAGGCGGGTATTGCGCTTGCTACAGGATATGGTGTTCCGAGACCACGGCGCGCCAATACTGACGTATGGACGGTGATAGGACCTGCAGGTGGGATCCCGAGGGAAGAAAGCTTAGATTGCGCCTTCCGTGCTGGGCGTTGCGGCTTCTTTGCGCTGTTTCGCCTGCTTGTGTTGGGTGAGCGAGGGGGGGAGGTTGTAAGCGAGGCATGGGAGGTGCATGCTGCGATTTCCATCACCCCCCCATGAAGACACCGTGGAACCGTTAGCAGAGGAGTCACGAAGCCTAGTCCTTTTTGTACATTTCAACGTCCATGGCCGAATTTCGCGTGGCGCCTGTCAACATTCCGCTTTTGTTTCGCCTGATCCTCGGTCACCGCTCCCAAAACCACGACCAAACGGCCAACACTAAACACTGCCTAAATCCCGCTCTAACACTCAAACGCACGAATAAGCACGCTGTATGGATCCACCATTCCTCGAACGCAGGTGGTTGGTTCCATCACGTGGCAAGATTCCCCATTCGAGCGCGTCCAGGCGAGAACGAAACGACTAAATTAGAGTGTGTGCAGCAGCAGCAGCAGCTCCACAACGGGTGAGGTTTTTTTGAGGGGCTGCAATCTGCACCGTCCGCGCCGCGCGCACAGGGTGCAGAAGCTTATCTCTCGGTGTCGCCCGAGACATGCCCCAAAGGACCGAGGTCTATTTTTTTTTTCTGCTTGCTACTCTTGACTCTTCCCAGAGAGTTGGTCCCTGAAATCGGAGGGAAGACTACGAGGAAAGAATGGCTATTGACCGTGATCGGAGTGGGTCGGCATAGCAAATTTTCGCCCTTGAGAGGTGAATCTGGAAGGCTGGAAGGCTGCAATGTTTGTAAGACATGGTCCGATAATTTTGGATTGAGACGGTGTGTGTACTTGTGGAAGGATTGTGTATGTATGTGTGTGTGTGTGTGTGTGTGTGTGTGTGTGTGTGTGTGTGTGTGTGTGTGTGTGCCGATTACTTCCTATCTGCGTGCGGCACGCGGCATCAGCTAATCACCACATCTGCGGCTAGAGCTACGCAGGTGGCTTCTATGCGTATTCGAAAGAGCCAGGATAGTTGGACGCCCGAACAGACGGACGAACCACAACGAGGGCAATTACATTGACGAGGGCCCGGCATTTCGGCACTCGCTGATAAAGTTGAGGAATTAAGCAGTCCTACGGCGTTCCAAAACACCAACGTAAGATCGCCATTTGCAATCGCCGCATCTGGAAGGTGCTTGCAGGTGTGCCAGGATATGAGCAAATCGGTAATGCGCACGCCGAGCGGGCAGTGGCGCGACCAAGCCGCCAAGGGAAGGCTTCGACAGGCTTTGTGCCGGAGAACCACGCCCATCTGGTTAGAGGCCAGTCTATCAAGACGTTACATCGGCCCTGGCAAGTGCTTGTGCGTACTTGTGCCCCACCGCTCGCGAGAGACAGAGGCGAACGTCGAGCCGGTTGGATAGAGGGTAGGTATGTGGGGATTGCGCATGTTCAACTACGGGGTGGGTTATATATCAAGGGACCGTCTTTCCTCTGAACATGCTTCAGCTGTTTCCGGTCCTTCTTTCCACCAGGTTACACTCGTTGCTCTCGCACTGTCTCCCATCGACCTGGTCTTTGGTTGCAACTAAGTCTTGAAGCCATGGCGTCCGCCCACGAGACTTCCGCGTATGTCGCACCAGACTCAATGAGCCTTGATGACTCTTTTTACTGACTTTGCTCCAGCGCCGAGGCACTCCAGCACAATCAAGAGATTGCCGATCAAAAACCTCACGCATACGGTGCTACAATCAACGATTCTAATGTTGCTGGCGCACACGTCTCCCTCGAGAAGCCCCATGCTACCGGCTCTGGCTCTGACTCCACCTCCGTCATCGTCGAAGAGGATGGTATTGGTGGTATCAAGCCTACCGCCGAGGAGCTAGCAACCCTCCGCAAGGTCGGAGAGCCTCTTCCCAAAAGTGCTTTCCTGGTCGCCATTGTCGAACTTTGCGAGCGTTTCACCTACTATGGTGCCTCGGGTATCTTCCAAAACTACATCTCGCGCCCCCGCGATGGATCGCTAGGTCGCGGTGCGCTCGGTATGGGTCACCAGGGCGCTACTGGTCTCTCCACCTTCTTCCAGTTCTGGTGCTACGTCACTCCCATCATGGGTGCTGTTATCGCCGATCAATATCTCGGAAAGTACAACACCATCGTCGTCTTCTGCCTCGTCTACATTGTCGGTCTCATCATCCTTACCTGCACGTCTATCCCTGCTGCTCTGGATAGTGGCGCTGGTCTTGGTGGCTTCATCGTCTCCATCATCGTCATTGGTCTGGGAACCGGTGGCATCAAGTCCAACGTTGCTCCTCTGATTGCCGACCAGTATAAGAGGAGGCAGATGGTCATCGGCCACGACGAGAAGACTGGCGAACGCGTCATCATCGATCCCGCCATCACCATTCAGAGAATCTACATGATCTTCTACTGGTGCATCAACGTCGGAGCTCTTTCGCTGCTTGCCACGCCCTACCTGGAACGTGACATTGACTTCTGGCCTGCGTACCTCATGTGTCTCTGCATCTTCTTCGTCGGTCTCCTAGTCCTCATCCTCGGCCGCAAAGTCTACGTCGTCCGCCCTCCCCAAGGCTCCATTATCACCGATGCGTTCCGCGTAATTGGTATGATGATCAAGAACCGCAACATGGACGCCCCCAAGCCCTCTTTCCAGGCCGGTCTCGGCAAGGACTCGAACCTCCGCTGGAACGACCACTTCGTCGAGGAAGTCAAGCGTGCCCTGATTGCTTGCCAGGTCTTCTGCTTCTACCCAATCTACTGGGTCATCTACGGAAACTTCTCCAACAACTTCGTCACTCAGGCTGGCCAAATGCGCGGCCATGGTATCCCCAATGATTTGATGCAGAACTTTGATCCTATTGCCATTATCGTTTTCCTGCCCCTCGTTGATTCAGTACTTATGCCCACGCTCCGCAAGTACCATATTCGTTTCCCTCCGATCAACCGCATCGTCTGTGGTTTCTGGATCGCGTCTCTCGCCATGGTCTACGCCTGTGTCATTCAGTACTACATCTACCAATCCGGACCTTGCTACGGCAACCCCCTCGGCTGCGACGCCGATATCGTCGATGGCGTACATCAAGGAAACAACATTCACATTGCCGCACAAACCGGCGCCTACATCCTGATCGGTCTTTCTGAGATCTTCGCCTCGGTCACAGGTCTTGAATACGCCTACACCAAGGCGCCGCCCAGCATGAAGTCGTTCGTCCAATCCATGTACCTCCTCACCAACGCTTTCGGTTCCGCCATCTCCGAGGCCCTCAACCCCGTGCTCTACAACCCTGCCATCCAGTGGCTGTTTGCTTCGCTTGCTGTCGCCGCGTTCATCTGTGGTTGCTTGATCTGGATCATCTTCCACCACCTCAACGACACTGAAGATGAGATGAACCAGCTTGATGACGATGTTGACCAGGACCCTGCTATGAGGAGGAGCAGTGTCAACGGTACTCATACCGTCGAGGCTGACGAGAAGCAGTAGATTATGATGGAGTATAATATGCGATGGAGAGGAAGAGGGTGTATGTATGTGTGTGTGATGTTTTAATGTGTGCTGTTTTCCCCGTTATTTTACGAGGGGTGGCTATGATACCAAAGATAAAATACCAATCGTTTCGAATTCTAAATTCTGTATTCGCTGTTTCACCATTTGCCATGTGAATTGGCCCGAATATCTGTGCAATGCTTGGACGTCTAATGGATAGATCTAGGCTCGGTGCTTGAGTGAGATTTGTGAACCACGTACTCACCTTGTCCATGTACAGGTATACCATGGATAGATGCAGCCTTACCGCGCATCCTTCCGTTACAGTCGGCATACTGTTTACTCCCCTTGGACTACTAGGGCGCTCGCCATCCCGTATTCTACGGCTCCCTCATACCCGAATCTATAGACTCCATGCAGAACAAGCTCTCGACCACCACCACCACCACCACCCATCCCGTTCTAACGGAAACAGGTATTTGGTAAACGCGCAGATCGCACAGCTCGCTAGCACGTCCTTATTCGATCAAGCAGCACAACGTGCCATCGAACGTGGACGAAAGATGCGAGTTGCCCATTTCGTCAGGAACCGTTTTCCCATTCTCGGACTTTCACCATTTCCATTCTCCTCCCCTCATAACTTATCAGAGCTTTCTCCACCCTGAGTAGTCCTCTCTTGAATGCGGGCGATTCAAGGCGCGCCGCAGCGCATCGTCGAATAGCGTAGGTGGCTGGCTGCCAAGCCGCTACACCGGCTCTTGTGCCCCGCATTCATGCAGCTTGGGCCTGGCATCCTTGCGATAGGAAGGGACTCCACTTTCGTTTCGTGACCTCAACTTTCGTGTTTGTTAGCGATGAATGATGACTGTCGTTGTTGTCTTGCTGAACGGTTCCTTGCATCGCCGGCTGGGGGTGATTTTTACACGCTGGTTGGACCACAGCTCCGCTATCGCTTACTCAACTCCCCCAGAAACCAATAACTCGCTCGCTCATAGCTACACTAGCCTGCTTTTCCCCAATAGCCTAGATCCGCGGTTCCAGCTCCTTTTAGCCTCCGCCCGTTCGTGTTCAGGTTCAGCGCACAACCACTCTGGCTCCTGCGCGCAACAGACGGCCTCGTATTGACTGTGTTCCTAATCGCCGTTGGTTCCAGACGCGCCTGCCCTTTCGTGTTTTCGGTGCTGAGAAGGGAATACGAGACGCATTACTTCTTATAGCGTAACACAGATTTAGACCGCCACATCATCGTCCCATCGACCAGCCAGGCAGCCTAGTTTCCTTTTACTTTTTACGCTTTTAGACCTGACGCCGCTCGCTGTTCAAGAAGACGCGTCTTCTAAAGGAATGACTATATAACCGTTTTTCCCCATTCTTACCTCCCCCTTCCTTCGGCTTCTGCTTGTGCTTCGAATTGTGACTTGGGAACGAAGGATCTCAGATACACAGCTTTGGGGGGAAACGCGACTACCAAGACAGCATTGCGACAATAGCAAAAACAGCATCAACAGCAACAACCGTTCCTCCGATAAACAACACCACCATCATTACAATGTCGACAACTACCTTCGCGGCCACGGCCACACCGTCAACAACCTATCCCTACACCTACACAACCTTCACCAACCCGTCTCCATCCCCATTCACAACACCCACACTCATCCCTTCAATCTTCCGCTGGGGCAGCGCAGAATCCTGCCGCGCAGAATCTACGGCCTCGGCCTCGGCCTCGCCCTCCAACGCGCCGCTCGCCCGCCCCTCGTCCAACCGCGCAGGCGGCTGCACAATCAGCAATGAAGCCGGCATCAACGACCACGCCTTCTGGGACCTGTACGCCTGCTGCGAGAGCGGCAATATGAGCGCAATGGGCTCGCCCCTGCCGTGCACCGCTGTGTGTTGGGCGGATGGCGCGCAGAGCTTCTTGGAGCTGGGGCGCTGTCTGAGCGAGCGCGTTGAGGTCGTCGTGTGTAGTCCGCCCGAGGAGGAGAGAGGGCAGGAGCCTGAAGCGAGCAGTAGCGGTGACACGCAAACGCAAACGCAAACGCAAACAGAGAGTGCGAGTGGAAGTGCTGGTGCTGAGCCGACGGGTTCGGCTTTTACGGGTGCAGCGAGCACGGTTGGTGGGGTGCATGTTGGGTCCACCAAGGCTGGGTTGGTGGTGTTTGGACTTGTGGCTTTGGGTTCTGCTGCGGGCATGTTTTTGTAGATTTCCTTTTTGCTGCGCTAGAAATGGGCAGTACAATGGTGTATGACATGGTCGACGGCTTACCTTGGCGTTGATTTGTTCACAGCGCTGTAGTGGAATGCGAGAGAGAGAGAGAGAAAGAGAGTTGACGAAGGGATTGACACTTTGCAGCTTTCTGGTGGATAGATTTCTACTTCACTTTCAACTTCACCAGTGTGAAAAATGGAGATTCGTAAAGTGACCTCTGGCTTTGTATTCCCCTTGGTCTGGTCTATGTACGGTGAAACATAGGAAACAAAGAAAGTAGAACCCAAGCGAAGCCATCTCGTTCTGACCCCTTCGCTACATCGGCCCTCATATCCATTCAGGCAAAAAGATCAATTGTTGAAAACCAGTGAGAGGCCGTAATATCATAAGTGTCTGAAAACTTGGCAAAGCACCAGACAAGGTGTAGGAAATGCAATCTAGAGAACAAATGAGAAATCCCACGCATTGCCATCAGATCTGCACGACCCTTAGGCTTCGACCTGCTTCCTCCACACAGCCAAGATATCCTTACACAACTCGACCAGCGCGGTATTCGCTGACATGACCTTGAGCACCGACACCTCGACGCCCACATAGTGCATAACCCACTCCCTGATCCTGACGGCGACGAGCGAGTCGATACCTAAGCTGGCCACAGGCATGTTACTGTCGAGCTCTTCAGGCTTCATGTGCAGCATTGCGCACAAGGCTGACCCGAAGCTGGTGAGCAAAAGTTCGAGGCAGACGTCTTGGTCACCTGCAGCGGCAGCGAGTTGAGCCTTGAGTGAGATGTTGCCACCGTTCTGGTTCGAGGCGTCACTGCCATCCTCATCCGACTGTAGGTAGTGCCACAGTCGCGGCTGCTCGCGCCATGTGTAAGCGCGAATGTCTCCACGGACGCCGATGATAATCTCGGGAGGGTTCTTGCCGTTGGGCCGTCCACCAACAATAGCTTCAGCAAGTGTATCGAGCAAGTCTATCTCACTGACCGGGGCCATAAGTACGTGCAACGCTTCTTCAATCTTCTTGCGGTTCTCGTGCCGGTGGACATAGCCCAGCCCACTTACATGCCCGATATGCACCACACAGGCAGGTGTTCCGCGTCGACGCAGTTGGCTGGCTGTCCCTTGCATGAACCAGTTGGAAGCACCGTAAGCTGTTTGTCCGGCGTTACCTGCGACAGCAACTGCAGAAGAGAAGAACATGACGAAATCCAGCTGCCCTGGCTTGGCCTCCTGGTCTAGCAGCGCTACGAGGTTTTGCGTGCCAGCCACTTTGGGTGCCATTACCGCCGAGAACTCAGCCCATGGTTGATCTGCAAACATGCGATCGCGCATTACCATGGCCCCATTCATTATGCCGGCTAACGTGTTTTATAAGCGAGTGCGCATTACAAGCGAGTGCGCACCCTACCAACTTCACGCACCTCTACATGTGTATATCTTAACCACCTTATAAGATAATGTATAGATATTAATAGAGTAGATTAAGCAGTATCTAAAGTATCTTTCTTGCACGTACGAGAGTTATGCCCAGTCTCTCTGCACCTTGTGCAGCGCGCAAGAGCCTGGCGGCTAAGGCCTGATCGCTCTCCACCTTGACGCTGTTCACGCTCTATCTGCTGGTCAGCCTCCTTTTGAGCGAGTATATCCTCTCCAGCTCCCTTTGTCAAGACCCCACGCTGTTGTATACGCTTTTTCTTACGCTGTTTACGCGCTGACGCTGCCTCATTAGCTTTCTCAAGGCTAGTAATCCGATCGCGCATTAGCTCAGCTGAGAGCATTATCACCTCAGCGCCCTTCTTAAGCTGGTCAATCGCCTGAATAATTGAGGCTGGTGATGAGCTCTTGTGCCGTCGCACGCGATCACGTATCAACGTTGATTGAGCCTCAAGCTCGCGTACGTTGCTTGGTGTACGAGCCTCCCAGGGAGCCTCTAGTAGAGCAGCAGCTGGAGAAGGCGTACGGAGCTGCACGTCTAGCTTTGATAGGACAACGTCTGGCTGGAGAGGAACAAGGCCTGCGCCTCGAAAAGCTGAGCAGATATTGGCTGACGTAAACGATCGATTGAACGCTGCCTTAAACGCTGGCAGAAACTCGAGCTTAGTGATGTGGTTGATGTAGTGGCGGATTAGGCTCTCCACCTCACGACTATACGCGCGCTTCAACGGCGAGAAGCAGCCAACGTCAAGAGGCTGGAGCAGGTGAGATGAGTGAGGTGGCATACAGAGCGTGTAGATATTGTTCTCCTTACAGAGTTCTTGAAACTTAAGTGAGTGGTGGCTCTCATGACCGTCAAGGACAAGTAAGCGACGTGCGCTAACAACGCGAGTCTTTGTGTGAGCGTTGAAGTGCTTTAGCCACTCAACTCCTAGCTCGTTGTTCGTCCAGCCGTTGTCACTAACTGCGATCGCCCAGTCGCGTGGGATATCTGCTTCCTCGTACCAGGCAGACAGGTGATACTGGCCAGCGAAGATGAGGAACGGCGGGACTGACCAGCCAGCAGCGTTGATAGCAGCGATCGCCGTCACCCATTCACGGTCGCCAGGCTGGACGGTCTTTGGCCTGCCTCTCCTCTCTGACCCTGTCACGACAAGCTGAGTCGTGATCTTGCCCATCATAAAGCCAGCTTCGTCAAAGTTGTAGACGTCATCATCGCAGATGCCGTACTTAGCCTTTGTCTCCTCCACAAGCTCAAACCAGCTCCTAATTAGAAGTGGATCCTCGCATAGAGCTCGCTGCTTATCGTACGCTCGATTGAAACGCGTTGTGAGACTGTCTGTACGCTTGACAAAGTTGCGCGGCCAGTGGATGCCGACCTGACCAGCGCCGCGCGCAGCTAGCAGCTTATCAGCCATATCACGTACAGCTTCGTACGTAGGCGCAAATCCACGTCGATCGAGATCAAGTATATAGCTGACTATCACCTGCTCCTCTTGCTTGGTAAGCTTCTTTGAGTTGGGCTGGCAATCGCGTCGGGCAGGCTTGCCAGCGCGTCGGCGGTGGAGTGTATCTCGAGAGACGTTAAACGTCTGTGCAGCGACTGCCTCACTCTGAATTTGATTTCGCTGGAGAGCTAAGATAGCAAGGTGTATATTCGCCTCATAAGAAGCTAACTGGGCTTGAGTTGGGGGTGCCATCATAGTTAGGAGTTTAGGCGTCGTAGAAAGTTGGTGGGGTGCGCACTCGCTTGTAATGCGCACTCGCTTATAAAACACGTTATAGGGGGCATAGAAGCATGAATCTCGGTCCAAGCAGCGAATAGGGATGCGGCACTGCAAATATCGATGGCCATGAAGCGCAGGTTGGCGTTTTTGACAGCGGCTGCATGGTCGACGACCGATTGGGATACGACGGGGTTGCGCGAGGCGAGCACCACGTGACGGGCGCCATTGTTGAACAGCCAGTACGCGATGGAGATACCCAGGTCGCCAGCAAGACCGAGGAGCAAGTACGTCTTGTCAGAAGAGAAGAGACCCGCATGGTTTGGAGGGAGGAGCTTGGCCGTGATCGTCGAAGCTGTTGTCCTGTCGAAGATGCCTGCCGGGGGAATCGAGCTCACGGAGGTGTTGGCTATATCTTGCACGCCAATGATGCATCCGTCCACATCAGGATGAGACAGAGAAGCACCGCTGCTCAACTGTTTGTTGATGAGATCAGCAAACATTGTCTGATTAAACCTCCTGGCAAGAACACCATTATGGCTCTCTGGAGACAAGTCAAGCTGCTCCACTTGGGTTACTGGCAAATGCTTGCGAACCAAATCAACCATCGCATCGCTGTGCGCTGAGTTCTCCAGGCAGATAAACGTCGAGACGCCTGTAGGCTTTGCTAGCGTAAACTCACGCTCGGTGATGAAAGGATGCAGGAACTTTGTGTACCCATCGTTCCTCTCGGCATCGCTGGTTGTCTGACAGAGTTGTATGTCGCCCCGTTCCAAGGCTACACGGTCCAATTCCTTGACCAGCCAAGCTGGGGCACCGTGCACCCACACACGACCTGTAACGCCCTGGAGAGTAGCTTCAGCAAGAGCGGCGGCCATGATGCGATGTAACTGTTGACTGTGGTGCGCGACTTGGCTTCCGTTGTCGTACCGCCAGACTATGTCAAGACCTGAGTCTGTGACAGTCGAGCCCTTGGGACGGGTCAACACCAGTACTGTCTCTCCAGATGCGGAGTTGCGAAGCACGCAAAGTCGTTTTGGCTGCTGCTGGCCCCGAAGACGGAGTTTGTGCACAGACGATGCCAATACCTCCCAGCTCTGGGCATTCGTGTCGTCTTGATAAGATCGTCCGACCGTGGGCTGTCCACGCTCATCTAGCATGATGAACTGACTCGTCGCGGCCACCTCAACGGTGACTTCCTTGGATCGCGTATCCGCCAGTGCATTGAGACTGTCAATGGGCCATACTCGAGGAACATAGAAGGCATTGTCCCTCAGCACCAACTCTGGTTCCAACGTCCAGAGCATCTCCTGGTTATCTCTGTGACTGCCAGCAAGACGCAGCAGCATGTTGACAATTCCATCAGGATCAACCGTCTGCACTTCCTGCTCCAGATCCAGTACTTGCAGTTTCAAGGTCGTCCGCTCGACACGAGCTGAGCGGCCCCAGCCCAGGACCATGGTGTTCTCGGGCTCGGTGCCGGCGCGCGCGCCCTTGGTAACCCAGAAAAGAACACTGGCTTGACGCATCACCTCCTGAAGGCCCTGGAAGCGGCGCTCGTCTATATCATGGAAAGTGGGAGAGTCGAGGTCGCAAAGGTTAAGAACGATAGCGCCCATCGGTACGCGAATATCTTCAAAACCAGAAACAATCTTAACTCTTGCCAAATTTTCGAGTTTTTGCGTTACTTGAGAAGCCAGTTCCGTAACGACTTTTGTGGGAGAAGAGTCGTGAACGAGCAGAACCTCTACTGCTACTACTTCTATCGAGCTGAAAGGATCCCGTAGGCCCATTACAGCCTCATCTACTGCCTGAGACAGCATGACGCTACGGAACGATGGCGTAGAGCTTGCATCAACACCTGAAAAGCCAGAATCCTTCAAGAGAGCATCACAGGTAGATATGCTGATGATTTGAGGTTGTCCTTCATCGCTCTCCAGCCATGAACCCGGGAATAAGGACTGGATTAGACGAACAGGCAGACAGTCGGCTGTCGTAGCGACAAGAAGCAGGAAGCCACCAGGACGGAGAAGCTTCCTGGCGTTTGTGAGAGTCTCATGACTGATGCTGGTCGAATACGAGGTCTGAGCGATGACCAGGTCGTACGCGTTCTCAGTGAAGCCCTGGCGGGCGGGGTCCTTGTCCACATCGAGCAGCTTGAAGATGAGCTTGGCATCGTGATCAGCAGGTTCCACGGTGTTAGTAATCGTGTAGGATGCGTAGCGACGCTTGTCAACCAAGTTCAGGACTGCATCGCGAAGCCCGGAGCCGAATGAGGCACCAACCTCGATCATCTTCATAGCCGGGTAACGATGGCTGAGCTGGGCTATGAGAGTGGCGGCATCACTGATAGCCTCGCGAAAACCGATTCCATCCGCGTAAAGTCTAACGAGCATATCATCTTGCTCCGCCACCTTTGTTGCTGGCATGAGGCCACGGGTTATCGGCGCGAGGTTGTTTCCAAGCGCGCGCAACAGTGCCACATCGACGCAGTTCCCGGCGCCGAGCCGCTCGATCTCATCGTGAAGCAGGTCTTCGGAGTCTTCAAGCCATTCCTTCTTCGCTTCGTCATGTTCACCTGCCTGGACTTTGAGCAAGAGATCATTCTGTATCCAGTTGAGTAGGTTCTTGCGATTCTTGCTCAACAGCATCGTCTCAAAAGGCTTGATCTGACCAGCCAGTTTCTTGCAATAGAACAGCGCCAAGCGTACCATCAATGTGCAAACCTCGAGTCTTTCGTCTGGTACGCGTGCCTCCCGCCCGGGCTCAATACCGGACTGGGCATCGCGCTCCCATGTTTCTTGAGAATAAACTTCACGGTTCGGCTTGCTGGACCCCGGCAGTGCTGACATATGAACGCCGCGTATTTGTACCCGTGTCTCGTTGTTTGTTGGATCGAAGACGTTCAGGTCGCCACTGATTAGACTGGCATCGCCGTGAGTGACGAATGCGTCAGCCTCGAGTATGGAAGTAGGAGAGTTGTCAGTCGACGTCGCTGACAGCATACTGACACGGATGCTATCAATTCGGCCAGGGAGGTAGACCGAACGCTGCCGCTCGTCCCCTGGACTGGAGTAGCCTGCCAAAAGGCCGTGAATGGCTGTGTCGAGGGCTGCCGGATTCATCTCGTGACGGGTCAGCAGCTCAGCTTGGTCCCAGCCCGAGGGCATAGTCACGACCGCATGGTTCAAACGTCGTAGCATCGCAGGTGCCTGGAAGTCGTCCGCGTACCCGTGGCCTAAACCTGCCAACGTCTCGTAGAGTTCTTCGACGTCTACTGGAGTCATAGACAAAGCTGGCCTCGACCTTTGCGGCAGAACGTTGTGAGAAGGCGTGCCGAGCACAAGACGCACAAAACCCTCGGCATGGGCGTCTGCTTGTGGTGGCGCATGGCCAAGCCCTTGCCCATTTTCGAAGTCGATTGGAGCGCTGTAACAGGCCCAGCGCACGTTTATTGCATCCCCCGACTGGTCTGTGACACGCGCCGTGAACAAGACTTCAGTACCAGATGAGTCAAGCTCAAGGTTGAGCGCGCGGAAGATGTCAATGTCATGCAACTCGACAAGTTCAAGCTGCTGCGTAGCCGGCACTAGGCGAACGGCCGCCTCATATGCCATGGTCACAAATCCAGTGGCAGGGAATAGATACTCGCCCTGGATCCTATGGCCACGTAGCCAGGGTATCTCAGAAAGCCGCAGCACTTGTCGCCAGTGAACTTCTCGTCGCTTGCCGCTACCATAGGTAGTTGCACTGCCCAGGAGCTGATGGCGCGGTTGATTTTGTGTGCGGAACAGGGCGGAGGTCCGCGATTCCTTCCAATGCACCATATGGTGGTCGAAAGGATAGGTGGGCAAGTCCTTTAGAATGCTTGGCTGATTGCTGCTCTTCGGGCTGACCGCGAGGGCCCTTTGCACACCTTGAAACTCAATCAGAGGTCGACCGCTCTGCAAAGGGAAACTCTTCCACAAAAGACCTAGGGCATCAGCGAAAGCCTCGACATCTGGTTGGCCTCGCTTAAGAACACCCGAGTATGGGAGCCCCATTCCAGTCATGCTGGTGATAGTCTCAGAGGCGGGGCCCTTGAGGGCAGCATGTGGCCCTACTTCCAGGGCAATGTCGAATACGTGAGCCTCGCCAATGGCGCGCTGGATAGCATGGCTAAACAGAACCGTGTTGGTCAAATTGTCGACCCAGTACTGTCCTTTGAGGGTTATTGCCTCTCTCGGATCAGTGAAGGAGCGGCTGCGTCCGTTGGAGCCCCACACGCTCGAGTACCATGGGCAGACTTCTCCCGTGCCCTTGTGAATCTTGATGTTACACTTTTTGAGAGATTCCAGGTATGGCTGAGCAGCAGGTAGCATATGGTGAGAATGATACGCAGTGTCAACCTGCAGCACACGGGCAAATGTACCTGCCGCTTCAAGCCTTTCTCGGGCTGTATTAATAGCTTGAGCATCGCCTGCTAAGGTACAACTCCGTGCTGAATTGCTAGCAGCCACACTGAGCGAGCCGTTGAATTCAGCACAGAAAGCGTTGGCCTGGTTCAGCGACATGCCTACGGCCATCATCTTGCCGCGGGAGCCGTCAGGACCTTGAGCCAGTTTCGAGTGCACACCACGGAGGTAAGCAATACGAATGGCATCATGGGCTTCAAGAAAACCGGCTGCGTAGGCTGCACCGATTTCCCCAGAGGAATGACCAACGACGCCTGCGAATTGTACTCCTGCCACGCGCAGCATATCGACCAGTGCTACTTGTAAAGCTGTGCACAAAGGTTGTGAGACGAACGCTTCGCCCACACGAGATTCGGCAGCAGAGGCACTGAGCTCGTCTACCAGGGACCAGGTTGGGCGTTCATGTTTGTCTGGAAAGCTGTCCAAACTCTCCTGCATGCGCATGAAGGCGCCGCGGAACACGGCCGAGGATTTGTATAGGCCTGCGCCCATGGTGGCCCATTGCGCACCCTGACCCGTGAACACGCCCAAGATGCGGGGTGGTAGCGATTCCGGTATGGCTACAGTGCGCGGGCTCTTACCAAGCACGGCAGCCCTAAGCTTGGTTGCTAGTTGCTGCACGGTAGTGGCGGAGAAGGCGACGCGAAAGGGGAACTCAGTGCGCAGGAACAATGTGCGCGAGAGCCGGTTAAGGTCTGTATTGGGGTACGTCTCCAGGTAGTCGGAGAGGCGCGCCACCATCGCGGCAAGTGTCTGAGCAGAATTGGCAGATAGAACGAAGAGACCACCACCATGGCTGACGCCGTGGGCCCTTTCACTGTGGCCTTCCCAGCTCTCAAGAATAGCGTGAGCGTTCGTCCCGCCAAAGCCGAAACTATTGACGCTTGCACGACGGGGGCACCCGTCTAACAAAACTGGCCAGGGCTGCATCTCAGTTGGAACCCGAAGGTGAGTGTAGAATGGTTGGATCTTGGGATTCAAGTTGTTGAAGTGTAGGTTCGCCGGGATCTGACCGTGCTGGAGGGCCAGCGAAGCTTTGAGGACGCCAGCTAGACCCGCGCTGCCCTCGAGATGGCCGATGATAGTCTTGATGGAGCCAACTACAAGCTCGCCGCCATCCTGGTGGCCTTTGGGAAAGAAAACGCTTGATATAGCTTCAGCTTCTCTGGCTGTGGATCAAGGAAGCTTGTTATTAGCACATGTCCATCAAAATAAGGTAGTGCATGTACTTACGATCACCCGCCTGCGTTCCTGTACCATGAGCCTCGAAGTACTGCGGTCGATCAGTTTCTCGCCTGAGATCGAGGCCAGCGCGAGCGTAGGTAGCTCGAATGAGCGCTGCCTGCGCAGAAGAACTTGGCATGGTGATGCCTGTGTTAGCAAAGTTAGTATGAATTGAACGAGAGTGTGCTGCCAACTACGAACCTGGTGTTCGGCCATCCTGATTTACACCAGTCTCTCGTATAACGCATTCGATATGATCACCATCTGCGATTGCCTGGCTCAGAGTCTTCAAGATGACAGAGGAAAATCCCTCCCCGCGAGTGTACCCATCGGCGTCCTTATCCCACATGTAGGATCGACCGTTAGGAGACAGCATGTTGAGCTTGAGAGATGATTAGCCACGTCTGTAATTTGCTAGATCTTGACAAGTATCGATGGCTTACGTTTGACTCGGAGATAAACGGCTCTGGGCCCAGAATCAGGTTGGATCCTGCCGCGACTGCCATTTGTGCTTCACCACTTCTCAGAGTCTGGACGGCATGGTGCAGCGCCACCAAACTGGAGGAGCAAGCAGTGTCGACGGCCACTGATGGACCCTTCCAGTCATAGAAGTATGACACACGGTTTGCGAGGATGGACATGGCGACGCCAGTGGCATGGTACTGAGGCAAGCTTTCAAGGCCGCGAACCGCTACTGATTGATAATCAAGAAACATGACACCGACGAAGACGGCTGTAGCAGAACCACGGAGCTCTTGCATCGAGTAGCCTGCGGATTCAATGCCCTCATAGACGGTCTCAAGAAGCATGCGCTGTTGCGGATCCATGGATTCGGCTTCCTTTGGACTGATGCCAAAGAAATCACGGTCGAAAACCCTGGGGTCCTCGCTCAAGAGGTAGGCGTGGCGAACATTGGTGCTCTAGTAGCTTTGTTAGTCCATCGTATATGTAAGTCTAGCTTTTCCAAACTCACCCCATGGTGCTGGCTATCCGAGTTGTAAAGACCGGTTGTATTGAAGCGAGTGGACGGGATCTCTGAAACCACATCCCGGGGGTTCTTTAGCAATTCCCAAAGCTTGGACGGAGATGAGGCATTGCCTGGAAAGCGACAACTACTTCCCACAATTGCAATAGGCTCCGTGACATAGTCGTGTTCGTAACTGTAGCTGCCCATCTTTGAGTATGGACTATTCAATACTAGAGCTCGGGAAAAAAAGAAGATATGTGAGCAAAGGACCGTGTGATAGCTTGTCTTTCAACTGAACCTACAACTAGGGCATCCTTCTCTTGTTCTTATCATCAAAGGCATCCAGCTGGAAATTTTTTTTATGCCCTCGGTATTCCGACCGAGATTCCGGGCTGACTGGCTGCCGACCGTGATGGCGGGATTGCCTTTCTCATCTTATCTCAGCCCCGGGTTCCGGGGTCCGAGACATCGACCATTTTCGACTTGAGAAAAATTCCGACGATTCCAAAGCTTAGTTTCAGTAGCTGGATGAGTTATCCTTTATTGCATATAGTTCCTTGGATTTCAGATACTAGAGGTTGCTTTGGCGCTTGCAATTAGTCGGCTAGGAATTATCGTCTCAATAACATATCTTTACGAGTATACGTTTGTCAGAGCATCGTCCGCTTTTACCAAGCCTCTTCAGCGCGTCTAGCCAAATGGCAACCACAGCCACCATGAAAGCCATGGTTAGCAAGCCGTCCGGCGGCTACCAACTCGTTAGCGACATCCCGGAGCCGACACTGCAGCCAGGCATGATGATGGTGCAGGTGCAAGCCGTCGCGTTGAATCCATACGATGCCAAAATCGTTGAGTATGGAGTCAGTGCGCCCGGTGCATACGTGGGAGGCTGCGACTTCGCGGGAGTTGTGACAGCCGTTGACGCAGGAGTAACGCGATTCAGACCTGGCGATCGTGTTCTCACCCTGAATATGCAAGGCGGCTTCGCTGAGTACGCCTTAGCTATTGAAGACCTGAGCTGCCACCTGCCCGAGGGCATGTCCTTCAACCAAGCGTGCTCCTTCGGTCTAGCAGTAGGCATCGCTGGCCTAGCGCTGTTCCAGGAGCCAGGGCTGAACCTGCCACTTGTCGAAGGCTATTTGAACGTCGGGGAAATAAATGAAGAAGGAGACGAAGCGAAAGCCGCAGTGACGGTGTTGGTAGCGGGAGGTGCTTCAGCTTCTGGCACAATGGCTACGCAGCTACTCAAACTGTTAGCAGGCCCCACTCCCCATTACTCACGAATGTGAATATACAATTGCTGACATGTGGCATCATTCTTCAGCGCCGGATTCAACCCCATCGTTACCTGCTCGCCGGCTAACAACGCTCTTTGCGAGTCTTTCGGGGCCTCTGCTTGCTTCGACTACCATTCACCAACGTGTGGCGCCGACATCAGACTGCATACTGATAACACTCTGGCCCATGTGCTGGACTGCGTCACCGACGCCATCACCATGAAGATGTGCTATGAAGCCATTGGTGCCGAAGGCGGCACATACATCGCTCTGGAGCCCACGGCCAACACGGTCAAGTACACGCGGCGCGACATCCGCGCTGACTGGGTTATGGCCAATACGCTGTTGGGTGACCCTTGCAGGTTGGACGGCATGTATGGCCGTCCTAGCACGCCTGAGCATCGCCAGTTCGCAGGTCGTCTCTTCAGGTTGGCTGAGCGCTGGCTGCACGAAGGCAAGCTGTGCAACCAACCTCTAGAGATTCGCGAAGGGGGCTTGGAGAGCGTCGATTCTGGGCTGCAGGACTTACGCGCTGGGGTCGTTAGGGGCAAAAAGCTAGTCGTGCCGTTGGCCTAGAGTGCTGTGGATTCTATAGGTAGCGGCGTTTTTCTTGGTTTTCGATTTGAATGCGATATTGCATAGAGTTTTTTTCGGTGATTCATTGAAGAAGTGAGATATTGCACGTATCTACGCGGTCTTGCGTGATGCTCGTGAACTGCTCGCGATGGGAAGTCTAGATGTGACGCGTGGTTGGGAAATGAGGTGTGTCGCGTATTACGCGCTACTGACCCCGCCACACTACGTCAGACACATTTCACTCCTACAGTCGCATTGCCAGCCCGGCCCTATATCATTCATGTGATCTTCTCGCAGTCACACTTTGAACTAAAAGCTATCTCTGTGTTCATGAGAGTTCCGCACGGCAGCCTCTAAGCAACATGCCCGCCCCTATACCGAATGCGTCCGCTTAAGACGATGACAACAGTGACAGGACTGATACTGATGTCTTCAAACGTTTTATCACGATGCGGCTCTAGCCAAAGTGCAAGTGCTCTTTTGCCGCAATGTAAGTCGGCAAGGAGACAGAATCTGTAGATGCATGCCGTGAGCGGCTTACCCGACATTTCCGACATTTCCGATTTCTAGACAAGGCTAGTCAGACGGGCTTCAGTGTAGTCAAAAATGTGCCGCCGCATCGGGGCTTGTACCTCCGACCTGACTATTTACCGATTCGAGTTTTGGTTGCTGCTGTAATTCTTGCAGCTGAGTGTCGCTAGAGATACCGGGTTTCCGGGCTTACTACAGACGCGCGTAGCAGAACTGGCTGACGACGATATTCCGATAGCTGGCGGTGAGGCATGGCGGTTGTGTATCGTGGTTTCAGCATCAGTAGGCATGAGATTCGAGGTGTTAAATACCAGTTGATGTGACTTGCAATCATAGCATAAACAGTGCATACTCAACCACTACAACTTGCTTGCCTATCTGAATCCATCACTATGTCGCGCCTCGACATCAGCTTCCCAACTCTTGATGGACTGACCATTCGTGGTTGGATCTACCCAGCTTCTAAGCGCGGACCAGGTATCATCGTCTCTCCAGGCGTATGTCAATTGTCGTTGCCACGAAATGAGGAAAGATCAAGCACTAAAATTTGTTTCTCATAGTTTAACATGCCCAAAGAGGCATTCGTACCCGAAATCGCCGAGTGGTATCAGAAGCGTGACATTACCGCCCTTGTGTTCGATGCTCGAACCATTGGCTCTAGCGATGGCGAGCCCAGAAACCAGGTGAGTGTAGAGTAATATCGCAGCCTCTAATTCATCAGTTTCATATGTCTAACATGCCTTCCTCTGCCAGATGCTTCCTCACAAACGCCTTGAGGACCTGCATGATGCTGTGACTTTCCTCTCCGGCCACGAAATGGTCGACTCTGAGAAGATTGCCCTTTGGGGTTTGTGCTTCGACGGAAACATGGCTCTCGCGGCAACAGCTCAGGAGTACGTACTTTTCCTGACTAAAATCTTCAGCTGAATTCATTGTACTAACAACGGCATTCTGCAGTCCACGTGTCCACGCTGTCATTTCTGTGGCACCTGTTATCAATCTCCATGGGTTCCCTGAGCGGCGTAAAGCTGTGTTGGAACTGGCTATGCAGGATCGTGTGGGGCGGCTCAATGGAGAGGGTACGTCAAGTCAGATCCCAACAGACCATAAAGCCTACTCTTCCATGTCATTTGCTGACTCAATCTTCGCAGAGCCAATGTACTTGCCATACGTCAATGATGACGGCAGCGTTCCTTTGGGACCAAAGCTGGGACCAGACTTCATGCCGACGTTGGCACGGCTCAAGATCCCAGTGCAAAACCGAGTGACGGTGCAGACGTACTACAACGCATACACATGGGACATCATGACGCTCATTGGTCACATTAGTCCCACTCCTGCCATGATGGTGACACCCGAGAAGGATATCGAGTGCCCCGCCGAGGAGCAGATAGCCGCCTTCGAAAGAATGGGTGAGCCGAAGACTTTCCATCTACTTCCCGGCAAAGGCCACTTGGACTGGGCTTTCGGCGACATTGACTCTGTCTTGAACAAGCAGCTGGAGTTCTTGAAGGATGCATTGAAGTTCTAGGGCCGATATCGATGGATATTTGTCTCGCTTTCAGCGACCAGATAGATCGCGTACAGGTAGAAGGGTATCGTCTTCGATAAAGAGATTGCTTTTGGTAGATCTAGGTTAGAATTCTCCGTAGTTTTGCTCCAGTCATTTCTTGATAGAAAACATATTGACGAACATGGCCGAAAGTGCTTCGCGATGTAATGTGGTGATAAGCAAGTGATGTGTAAGATGTTGAAGCCTCGTAGGCGGCAGCTCGGTCACCTAGACAGCCGATGCCAACGCACTAGTCCTCATTTGGTCATTCCCAAGCGTAAGGTGTGGAAGTCGGGATCGGAGCTCACAATCGAACATCCCGGCTGTGGGAAGAACCAAGTAATCAAGATCATGTGCATGCAAATGTCTCAAGGAGGCTAGCCTACGAAGAGCGAAGAAGAAAGATACCAAGAGGTTGAATATTATTGAGTCAAACTAGCCATTGCCTCTCCTCCACTAGGCACTATATCTTCGTGGGTAGCGGGCTTATCAGATGCTTTCTATAGAATGTTTCTAAACTTAATGCAAACATTATACCAAATGACTCTTCGGACAAAATAAGATTGAGTGAAACAGAATGAATGCGAAATTTTCCCGCTACTCTGGCGCGACAAAAAGCACCCATCTATCCCTCTAAAACACAATGGCACTTAATTCGCCTTGCTTCTTAACCAACAAAGACTAAAATGCTTCCAGTGTTTCCATTCGGGCTTGTAGCTGAAGAATGGCTTGTCGAAGCCGGACATGTTCACCTGGCATTGCGCGAACCAGCGCGTGCGCAAGACTGGGGATACCGGCGGTGTCAGGCATGACATCGTCCGAATCGTGCCTCGAAACGAGGATATCCATGCCACTACCACCGCAGGCGCTAGCCGACGATGATGAGACTGGACTTGATGGCCTAGTTGGGAAGAGGCATCGATCCAGGCGATTGATGAGGTGAACTAGCAATTGCAGTACCATAGTGAACTGCGCGGTAGATGGGAGTCCATCGCCATGAAGAGAAGAGCCAACTTGCGAGAACCGTTTGGCATCTCCCGCTGATTCAACAAATCGCTCGATGGAGTCGCATATAGCCTTGAAGAAGGCTAGAAGATGTTGATGGCAGGCAAGTGTCGTCAGGACAAGCGCTCCGATATCCGCGGACCTGCAACCTCCATCGCACCGTACCGCTTCCAGCTCATACCCACTGTCATTTGGCGAGGCTATCGACATGATCTCATAGATTATGCGCACGAGGGTTTTGGTGCCCTCGAATGCTTCGTTGACATGCGCTGATGACACGGTAGGTGGAGTGCTTTCGGGATGGAGCAGAAGGCGAGTGGCGGAGGCGGCCTGAGCACTAACAACCGTGGCCTGTGACATGAGCTCTTGAAAAGAGTCGGCGGCAGCTATAGTCTCCCTGTAGAATTCGGGATTGGGTGAAGAGTATAGCATCGAAGGGGTATCGATGCACCATTGTCCATCGCTGTGAGTCCCACTTGTTTGAGCTGTGGTGTGGTTGGTCATGCTCAGGTCCATCTCTACCTGTTTTGTCATGCTTGACTGCATCGAGGAAAACAGAGGCGGCTGACCCCAGTTGAAGCCGTCAAAATCCACTTGGTATAGGCTTTCGTATTCGTCCATCGAACTAAAGGGTATAGAAGGATTTTTGATTGACGGCGTTGAGCTTTGGCTAATGGCTGGTTGACCTCCATCGACGGTCGAGCCGGGGCGACGAGTTTTCACCCTTACTGTATCCACATGTCAGCCTTGTTCATGGCAGCAAAGCGAGGAAGACTCTGGCGTTGGGATGGGCTAAACTTACAGCTGTAGATGCACGCCGTGCCTGCCTTTGCACATCTCGAGCATTGTGGTATACTCTGACCAGGAGAAGGCTCCTGCGAAACCTGCGAATCTCGGAGACATCGAACCTTCTGCTGCCGACATCGTTCGCATGAATGACGGTGAGACATGGCAAATCGAGTTACTTCGTCTTTACACTCAAATACCAAGCCCTTCAGAAATAATATCGCAAGACAACCAAATTGAGCGCGCAAACAGTGTGGAGGCCGGGGAGATATTAAATAGCTTGCTCAATCCCGGAATACGAAAGCTCTAACCCAAGGTCTGCTACGGGGAACAGCTGGGATAGCTGACATCCGCGCCATCATCCTTAAACCCCGAGAAACTCTGGGGATTCTGAGGTAAGTCCAGACCGTAAGGCAGCTCAGTTTGGAGATGATCATTTAAATCTCACCGCCGCCAGTCGAAGAAACCTAAGACCAATTCCTATGCATTGTCAACGATAAGATATTCTAACGAGTACGCCAGCCCCACCTGGGCATGATGCCTGAACGCTCGTCTTTGTTCGAATTTCTGTAAACCCTACACATAATGCAGGCCGCGTAACACAGAACTACCTACGTGAGTAATGCAAGAGTTTCAACAAATCAAGATATGACACACGAGCCCTTCGTGTGGCAGGAAACGTTCGTCAGCAAGTCGCACTTTAGCGTGGGGTGATTACCGCCAGCCGCCCTGGCTATCGCTAACCAGTATTGCCAAAAGATTTGCAATGATTTCTTGAAGACTCTTGTCGTGGAAGTATGACGCTGGTGGTTCCAGTCCCTGCACCGCTGACGTGAGCGATGTATGCGCCGACTGTAGAGTGACCCGACGTAGGAGGTACACCGTTGAAACAGGGGCTTTATGAAGGAACCTATCTGATTAGTAGCTCAACGAGTCTTTTTAAAAGCGGAAAGCATAGAGGAATCGATCTTTAGAATCCTGTCACAGGCCCCAGGGCTCTGGATACCGTTGCCAAAGATCACGGCTTAGACTTCTCATCGCAGATATGCTCTTTTTCAGGCAATGTTGCTTGTGGAGAATTGCTAAGCCCGTGACTTGCTACAGTCATTAAAATTGTGCACGAGGCGCCGATGTGCTATTCTTGCGAGTGCCATAATCGGACGTTGCTCACTGAGGCCACCTGTATCGTGTCAACGCTGAGACCCTGTTCAACTCTCTGGACCAAGCTTACCGCGCAACGGATACCTGCCGTTATGCAAGAAAGAGTGCAACGAGCCTAGTATATCTGCGACTTGATTGCTCTTGTTGAAGTGTAGACAACAGATTGGATTCTGATGTGGTTTAGTCACGGCTGAGAGGCGTCCTCATGCATGACGTCAGCCCCGCATGATGCACCGTCGGGACGGCCCAGTGCTAGCAGCGACCTGCGAAGCACTGTAAACCCGAAAGAGCCGAAATTGTATAAACGTTGGTTCAAGCTAATCATGGGGGAGGGGGGGGGAAGGGCGTCCTGCCGGAGGTATAGGCGCATGGTGGAGATTACTGGGCGAGGGTATGTGGCATGCCAAGCCGGTTGAGAAGGATACTGTCGGTACGGACCGTGGAGCGAAGGTGCCTCAGACGGAGACTATAGTGACCAACCCCCACGTGTGTCTTTCAGGTCAAGCTTATCTATGTCCGGGTATGTCTGGAGTTCCACAGCTGACTTGAGGCTATTCCGTGTTCGGTCAATGAGAACATTAACGGTTGCGTAAACCGGCATTTTGTAAGTTGCGTCTGTCGGAAGAACGGATGGTGATACAACCGAGACATTGGCATGCGGACGGATCTGGAATCTCTCTTCCGGATCCGAGTTTGAACCACCGGCTCTTTGATGTCACACCATGAACGGACAGACGTTGCGGTTGACCTGGCAATCGTATCGCAAGCTCATCGTAGACATCTGCAGACACTGACCGGTTTGCCCTCATTAGATCGTGTGCAACTTCTTTATCTTATCTCGTCACCGACTGTCAGTTTATCGGCTCCATTGCACCAAATGTCAGGTGGCTTCAACAGAATCTAAACCTCGTGGTCCAGCATAGACTTCAGGTCCTCAGGTCCTACCCCGCACCACGATGAGAATGCCGTAAAACAGCCTCAACGGATGTACACATATAACATATGTGTACAGGCTGGAGCCCCGCTACACACATTGCTGATAACAGCACATGGCCCATCGAGCGGTGGAGATATTCGTTATAGCCCCTGGTCTGAGAATCTTGTTGAGTATCTTCCCGGTAGCCATGCTCCCTGGCCACCCCAGATTGTGAGAAAAGGCAGGTCACACTAATAGCCTCGCGCCGGGTAGTATACCGAGACTAAGGTGCAGTGTAAGCAGTGCCTAGACACACTAACCCACCGTCTATATCAGCTCGGAAAAGCCTTAAAGATGAGAAAGCAGCCATCGCCTCTGGCTGGAAAAATTACCAGGTATAAATGTATCACAAAGTATATGATCAACTAGCACGCGCTAAGTTTTAGACAAAGACTCTGCGAGGTTGTACAAAGGTAATGGTAGATCACGATCGACTAAACACGATCGCGTGGAGTTGTTGACACGTTACGTCCGAAATGAGCTTCAAGCGTCCCAAGAAGACCGGACGCGTCCTCGCAAGGCAGGAGGTGCTTTAGGAGCTAGAAAATATGACGCCTCAATTGAAAATAACTTGAACGAAGCTCAAAGGTTATTTAGAATGAAGAAGCTAGTCGCCGATTGCCTAGTTGAGGTACTGGCAACCGCCATGCGCAAACACACCACCATCGCGCCCCACAGGCCTGTGTTCAGCTTACACCTGCACCTCACCACCTACGCTTCTTCACCGGAGAGCTACAACGAGATTGTGGCCGAGATCATCGGCACGGCCGTAATACCGTGCAGCGTGAATAACTGAGTGGCACGTTGCTAGCCAGCCGTTGCAGCTGCCTTGCCAAAGTTGCATGGGCCCCAACCAGGATTCGGAACCTGTTGATAGAGAAGGCCGCCCCCGAACAGCCTCTCGGACGATTGATATAAATTGCAGCCCCTTCACTGAAGCATACTTTAGAAGATACTTAGCAAGCCCTCGAACTCGCTGACGTTGTCCAAAAATATCCTTCGTCGCTCAACAACATCAAGCAAGCACTCGCCAAGTGTGAGCAGGTCCATGATCAAGACACGAATTTTTCGAGGAGCCGTGAAGAAGTGAGAACCGTAATTATCTGGACTCCTTTAATTAACCTCGGTGAACCTGCTATACTTGGATAGAGATGAGGCCACGTCGTGTTCAGCGTCTCACACTGAAAGTTCTCGCCATGTCACCAGGTGGCTTTCCAGATGTTGGATCGAAGGCGAGGCACGCGTTTCAAAAAGCGCAGTGTCTGGTTGGTTCTAGTACGAGCTACAGACTCGAAGGTATTTAAAGTCGAGGGACTCAAAGAGTCCATATCTCTCGGTCTTCTGGAGTACTAGGGAAGGGCCGTATTGCTGCAAGCAATTGCCGGAACTGGTCTTTTCCATAAGTCCAGACGAAGGTCTGCTATACTGCTCACCGATACCCATCTACATCTGGGGTTGTCTAATGCATCTCGTATATGACCAGGTCCAAAATGATCTGTGCTGAAGAATAGATCTCGGGAGAACACATGCCTTAGTGCTGCTGCCAACGATTAAGATTTCTATACTGCTTACTTATCTAACAAAGTGGGCCGTGTATAAGATGTAGTGATACTTAGATAGAGAAGATGGAGTGCGGGGCTCAATCAACAACTTTTGTGCCCCGCCTCCAGCAAATCACTGATCCCAATCACGAGATCGAATTGAGTTAAGCAACCGAGCGTAATGCAAGCCAATGATGGATATTCTCTTACTCAGGTAGTGTATCTGTCTATTAATAGTACTCACTCCTAACCTTTCGCGCTAGTCCATATTAACATTCTGAAACTTTTTCTTCATGTAACGCTGTATAATCCCGGGTCACGGGTGGACCTGCTTCCGCCCGTACGTATTACTTCTCTCACTCGCGCCTTGGTATCTACAGCTACTTTTGAGCTGCGCTTTGGAGGTGGGGCGCTGGACAAGAATTATCCCTCTTATTTCCACAAGCCTACTATAGGAATACAGAGCCATCATTCACCATCTCTTGCAGTGTGAAGCAAATACTATTGCGCATGTTCGAACCCCCTCTTTTCCTTTAGCCCACCCATAACCTGCGATTGCCGCCAAAGTTTCTTCATCGCAAACCTAGTCCCTACCATCTGATCCAAGTCAAGCCATCTGCGTAACTGCTTAAACCGAGGCCGATCCTCCGTCATCTGCTAGCCAGACGGTGTGATTACCATCGTCGCGGAACAGCCACACCATGCCCTCAGGTCCGCCTGTATTCTGTGGAGACGTTCCGGTGGAGAAGTTCCGAGCCGTATGCGCTAAGACAAAGTGAAGAAAACACCAATGCCATGTAGAAAGCAAATTTACGGAAACAATGGCACGCGAGTGCCGAAGTCTCTAATGAGGGGAAGGTCTGACCGTGTGCCGATATTACTGATCGTCACTCCGCGACCCAGGCATCTTGGTGCAACATAGGTAGCTTCACCTCGCAACTAATTATTCGCATAACACAAGTCATTGTGCATTTCCAGCCCCACAGCACCTAATCTCGGAAAAGAAAAGCAAACGCCGTGGTCATGCCTACCCTAGAGAAAGCTCAAGAAATATTCGCCCTCATCGATGCAGGCGAGTTGCAGGCTTTCTTCGAGCACGTCGCCGATGACGTAGACTGGACCGTCAAAGGTACCAACCAACTCACCACCATCTCAACCCCCACACCTATGTCACTTCCTCCCTACATATTCATTAAAGACACTAACGCTCCCACTCCTTGTACCCAGGTACCTACTGCCCCACCTCGGGCCACTACCCCTCCAAACAAGCCTTCCAAGAGGGGACCCGCACCCTAACATCCACATGGGCGACACCGCTCAAACTCGTCGTTCAAGACATCATTTTCGATGGCAAGAGTAAAGCAGCCGTAGAGCTCAAGGCTGTGGATGTCGAATGTAAGAATGGGCTAAAGTTTACGAATGAGTATGTTTGGGTTTGCCACTTTGATGGAAATGATCGCATTGTGAAGGTTAATGCGTTTATGGATACGTGAGTACGCCTGATGCGATTGGTGTTGGGAGCGGGGATGAGGATGGGGATGGTTTGCTAACGTGCGATAGGGATTTGGTTACGAGGGCTATCCAGCAGAATGGTGAGAACGGGACTATGTGATTTGGGTAGTGTATTGGACCATTTTTGGCATGTTGTAAGCCATCGAGCTATTTCTAGTGCTGCCACGTTGTTTTTTGTCCTTTTGTGCGTGTATGTGATGTAGATGATGATTGATGATTCGATGACCGTGGCTCAACACTGGTGCGCATTATCACCTGAGTATGTATATGTCGGCACCAAAGCGCTAACGTCGCCTCTGCAACGTATTGGCCCACTTACATACTCAGCACCACCGGCACCCCCAAGTAGCGGCACGCATTTGCGAAGAAAAAGAATAGCCAGATTCTCAGTATACACACATCTTCCTCAGCCTCCACTCGCAGAGCCTTGGGAACGCCGCACTCTCCCAATACCTCCTCATCAGTACCTCTCACTTCCACCGACAGAAGCAGCGCAAAGATCATCCAACACACTTCATCTGTGTAATTGTTTCATTGATGCATCTTCTGCGAAACGTCAGTTCCTACATCATCGCGGAGGGAGAAGATGTACTAACCGCTTGCCGGACAACTACGTCTCCAGCGCATACAATCGTCTTTGGTTCATCTTCAAACAACTTCTCTATCTCCCCTTGTACGACGATACAGTAGTCAAGGGACTTGGTGCGATGATTTTGACCCTGCGAATAGGGCGGGAAATCGACGACGTGGATCAGAGAGCCTTATGTATGCATCTTGAGACCGCCGTATGATGCAGCATCGTGGTCGGCTGGCTCCACCGGATAGCGGCGATTCTTCCATATCGTGCCGGCGTTGGCGGTGAAGCCTGCAGTGGGCTGTAATTTGCCGTCGATGAGGATAGTGGACTTGCCGTCTTTGTGGCCGGTTACGTGACGACGACAGGGCATGGACTCTCGCATTGTTGGATGTCGTGAACTAATGGAGCGAGTTGCGCGGTGGAGTCGCAATGAGTCGTGTATGTGCGGTGAATTGTGGAGCTCACATAACTAAGCATCAGTAAATCCGCTTCGACAGTCTCACACGGCGCATTCCGCAAAGAAGAGTGGAGTGCGATCCGCCTGATCGAGCTGCGGATTGTACGAACGTAGTGTCTATTCAGACTTCCCCAGAAACTGAGACGGCCCCGCAGGGCTGACTTCTCCACAATAGTTCCGATTGCTGGTTTGTTTCTCCACGCGCGGCACCATGCGGGGAAATCCATGCCAACCTGAAGCCGTTAGCTTCTTATCATGCACCTGCGATACTGAAGCGGATAGTCTTCATGCTGTGTGTCTGTGTTAAATATTTGAGAACTTGGTGTCCGGTTGAATTTTTGAATCAGGTAGCGATTTTCTGGTAATACCAAATTGTCGCCATAGATGTGTCTGCGAATCAACAACTTTGATGTTGAACTGGTGGATGCCAATGCGCCTGGCTCGGCGCACGCTGGTGCTCACAGCAGTTCTGATCGCTCCAAAACCATTCTATCCCGAGATCACAAGCGGCCAGGACGGGACGATGTAGCGGCATTTCAATCGGACGCTGTCTGGTAAAAGGACTTTGCTGTGCCCATACTGGATGGCATGACGCTTCGAGCAGACATCTCCAGGCCGACCGCTGATCAGAAGGTCCCGATCATCTTGTGTTGGAGTCCTTAGGGTGAAGATAGCAATGGTGAGGGGCCTGTACTGCATAATTACTACAAAGAGACAAGTACATACGAGAAGTTTCAAGGTCTTGACCCTGCCGAATGGGTCGCGAAGGGCTATGCAGTCGTCAACTTCGACCTTCAACGAACTTTGGATTCGGAAGGGATCACTCCGTAAATATCGTGGACAAGCTTGTATTTAACCATTACTAACAGAAGCGTGAACAGCTGGTTTGGTAAACAAGACGGCCAAAATGATTACGATGCTGTTGAGTTCATCGCGCAACTTCCATGGTGCTCCGGAAAAGTGGCCACGGGATCTTGTCGGATAAGTTTATCAGTAAGTTTGTTTCTGTGGTTTTTCCTCGGTGCCGGAAACGAGCTCAGCGAACAACCCGTCGATGTTAAGAAAGTGTACAGGTATGATGCCCTGGTTGGCGAACTGGTCCAGTTCCGCTACAAAGCGACTAGGACAATGAATGTGACGGGCCATATCCTTGCGCACCTGAGCGCCTCGTCAGGCAGTAAAAACGTGAAGACGCTGACGAACATTAATCTTTTCGTCACTCTGCGCGATCTGAGCAAAGACGGAAAGGAAGTCTTTTACACGGTACAATGGGCGACTCCGTACCTATTGTCAAGGGTTGGCAGCATGTGTCGCTGCGCAAGACTCATCCCGAGAAATCGGTTCCGTTCCTGCCGTGCTGCAATTACGCTGCGGCAGATGTGCAGGATGTCAAATTGGGTCAGGTCTATCAAGTCGATGCCGAGATTTAGCCGACTAATGTGGTGTTGGAGGAGGGAGAGGTGTTGGTGTTTGAGGTCGCGGGACATGATACGCAGGGTGTGGGCAAGTTCTCGCATGACGATCATGAAGATTGGAAGCCGGAGGTGTTTGATGGCTTGAACTATGTTCATGTTGGGAGCGAGGATGTTTGGCTGCTTTTACCTGGTATCCCGAAGAGGAAGTACTCGTTTGTGGGATTTCTCGTTGCTTTGTGCTGAAATAAAACTTGTACATCTACTCACATAGAAAGCCAAACATCCCTCGACGAACCTTCTGCTGGCGCTCCTACCTCAGTAAACCCGTCTTTTCCCGCCTGATACGCCTGTACCATACCAGCAACATCCCTCATCTCCTCCAATAAGATGCCAAAGTTTTGCCTTGCCATGATTAAGAGAGCATCAAGTTCCTTCTTCTTAAGAACATTCTTTTTCGCACTTGCAGATGGCGAGTTGGAAACCACATATCCATCCGGCACGCTCTTCCCCGTCATTTCAAACTCGCTCGCCGAAGAAGATTTCTCCGTAGCAAATAAACGAGCTAGACAAGTACGATTCCTTCCACGTTTGCGCCGGATATCAACTAACGTACCCCAGACCTCCAGTTCGCGCTCTTGGCATCCATGCAGCGTCCTTGTGCTGAGATCTACTATACGCTTCAGTTGCGCAACTTCGTCAGTCAGGCCTAGTGATTTTGCTTTTAGATCATCGATTTGGCGTTCTTTCTGTTCGAGCCACTTGCTGAGTTGAGGTACGAGATCTTCCTCTAACCCCGTGACGCGATCTTGGAGACCGCAGACGGCGGTATCGAGCTTTTGGATTAGACGGATGTCTAATGGGGTTGGGGAGGCTGCGTTGCTGGGTGTTGCAAGGGGATCGGAGGGAAGATTAGGTGCAAGGTCTTCTCCGTAGATGATTTGGTGGTGGAGAGCGAGTTCCGAGGGCGTTAGAATCGAGCAGAGTAGAATGAAGACCTTTTCTGGGACGGGGTCGGAGGGTGATGAAGGGCGTCTGCGAGGGTCGATGCTGGAGGTGCTGGAGTCGCTGGGGCTAGATGGAGGATAGTAGCCGGGCGAAACGCCGTTTGTTAATCGAGGATGGTCTTCTGACTGGCCTCCTCGCAGTGGCCAGTCGGGGGGTGTTGGATTGCGGTAGAGCGTATCGTTTGAGCTTGAGCGGCTATAATGTCCTGGGCCGACACCATTTGGCAGCAGCTCCTCATGTTGCTGCCCTCGAGACTCGCTGTTACCATCTTCGACAGACTGTGTCTGGGCTATTTGCACTACATCTGTATGATCGTAGAAGCCACTCCCAGAAATTGGGTAGCTGAAGCTGGGCACAAGGCCAACGTCTATAGGTGCAATAGGACTGTCTTTCCTGTGCTCTGAGCTTCTGATTATAGATTTACGCTGCGTCCTCCCGCTTACTATCTCTCTTGTCACTGGATCGATTGCGTCGCTGCTCAGGATGCTGTTTAGGGCTGAGCCCCATGTTAGTACTTCTGGTGAGTGTATTTCGACTATTGAGGTACCTGGCAGCCGTACTGGCGCTCTATGAGTGCCTCGGGGCGCTAGTGATTGGCGCGGCCCGACCGTGCCTACTGTTTCCGGTGATGCTGATGTCCTGCTGGGTGCGGGAGGTCCGGTATCTTGGTCCTCACCTTCATGAGACTTGCTTTGCGAGTGATCCAATGTAAAATTCATGGGGCCGCCGCTTACCTGTGTACCAGGCGCGAGTGGCTCCCTGAGCGGCAACGTTGGTCTCGAAGGCGACAACGTGCGTTTTGGAACGTTCACGCGTCTAGCCGTAGGTTGAATGCCATTTCGCTTCTCCCATCTTCTCCGATTCTCGGTATTCTCCGACGCTGTCAGGTATTCGCTTGGCACAGGTCTTGGAGAAGGACTCCTATTGTTGCGTATCCTTGGACGTTGAATCGGACTCCTGTTGACCTCCTGTCTGAGTTCCCCGCCAGGGGATCCGGCATATACTGGCTCTTTACCCGCTGCGAGCATGATGCTGTTGAGGTAAAGCTGGTCTTTCGAATAGATGTGGCCGCTATAAGGCCCCCTGTCGATGATGACAGGGAGACTATCTGGTGAATTACAATCTCTTGGTCCGACACGTCCATCGTCTAAGTCATTCTCGATTCTGTCCAGTGCTCCTTGCTGTTCCCGTTCCTGTTGTCCTCCAAGTTCTCCTGGCGTTAAGGATGGCTTGGTTATGGTATAATAGTGAGTGGGGCGGCGGAACGGATGCTTCAGTCGCTGAAGAAATGTTGTCATATAGGCGATGATGAGGATGATGTCAAAGTGTTGCGGGTACCGGTCTTTGATCGGGTTGGAAATTGAGACTTGGGTGGTGGATGAACCTCCATGGCAAGTTGTTTGATATGACCATGTGTTTGATTGTGACAAAGGTGCGTTTGCAGCTGTGTTGGCGGAAGACTTCGCTTGAAGAACAATTGTGAAGACATCATGACCAGGGAGAAGTTTGATAGCGTGGATATTGACGCACGATGGATGAAGTCAGAGCAAATGGTGCTGTGAAGAAAGCCAGAATACGATGACGAATCGAAGTTGAAAGTAGCATTACCTACTGTTATCGGATGTAAATATAAACTATATGTAATCTCTCCATGTGAACCAAGGTACTGTGAAGCCAAGATCGTTGTTCGGGGTATGCAACAATCGTAAATACGCCATGGTAAAAGATGATTCCGCTCCACGGCTATGCAGTCCAAACAATGCAGGTGAAACGCCCCCATGCCGTATAATCGTAAACCGTAACGCCGAAGAATCTTAGTATCTCCTCTTTGCCTTGGCCGCCATGGCCATCAACTTCTTCTTTCTCTCTTCTTTCTCTTTCTTAAGCCTGTTCTCTTCCGCCAGGGCTTCCGCATCTTCCTTCTTGGCAACCTTGAGTGCCATTTGTTCCTCCTCTTCCACGTCCCACATTCCTCCCTCCATGTCGGAGGAGCCATCCGAGGCGTAGTCTTCCTCTTCGTCGTCCATGGCATCGAGGTCGTCCCAATCTGCGTAGCCATCGTAGCGTCCCTTGGATGGATTGGGCTTTGGTTTCGCGGCTGGTGCGCCGTTTCGGCTTGACGTGACAGGTGCGCTTGCAGGCCGGGCAGTCCCCTTGTAACCAACCTCGACCGGTTTCTTAGCTGGTCGTGCTGTGCCTTGGTAGCCTACTTCGACCTTCTTCTTCTCCTTTGATGGATCTGCTTTCGGGTCCACGGTCCTTGATGGCAGCCCAGCGATAGGCTTCTTACCCTTTGCCCCTGCTTCAGCCTTGAGAGCCAACCGTTCCTTACGCGACAGGATCTTCGTAGGCTCATGCTTGATGGGTGGAGCTAAGGGCTTCGTTGCATCCTTCTCTTTGGCCTTCTGAAGCATAGCTAGATAACCTTTCTTGGGCGCGGCGGTTGAGGCAGTGGCGGGGCCGGCGGCTGCCGGAGCAGGCTTGGGAGCAGGTGCTGCAGGCTTGGATGCGGCAGCGGGGGCGTTGGATGACTGGAGAGGCTTCCGTACAGGTGGATTTGTCGGTTTCGAAGATGCAGGCGCAGCGGTTCCACGATAAGGGACGGATGTGGTAGGTGCAGATGACGCAGGTCTCGACGTGGCAGGTGACGATGTGGCACGAGACACGCCATTTGCCTGTGTCGATCCGCCAACGGCCTCTTTCCTCTGCATCTTTGCTTGTCCATTCTCGACTGGGCCCGATGCCTTTCTCTTCAGCTGAGGGGCTTGGGATGCGCCGTTCGCCCCTCCCACCGGTCGCGGCGCTGCCTTAGGGGTACCGCCGAGCGGAGGCGGCTTGGAGACTGACGCTGTCGACTTTGCGCTCGGGTCGACCATCGACATGATGTCTTTGAGTGACTGGGAGATGCAGTTAGTATGACAAAGCTGGCCCTGGGGGATTTGCTGCACTGACGGCCATTGTAGGCGACTGATAAGCGTTTGACTCAGTGTTACCGCTCGTCGAATCGATTGGAGGGCAAGTTGTACATGCTTTCCAGGTAAAAATCGCCGATATTAATAGTCGGCGGAGAGTGATCGCGCGCACAGGGAGAAGGCGATGCGCACGGGACCGGTGAGTTATTAGATAGGCGGGCGGCCAGAGAGTGAGCGGACAGCGACGGCGCAGACACGCCTCTTTTATACCTTGGCTTTGCGCCTAGCCTGCTTACACGTGACATTGCGGGCATCTGGCGCTAGGCCGGTAGCGGCATGGTCTGGGTAGCGAGATCCCACCTAGAGTCAATATTAGATCTCGAACTTTTCTTTCTGACCGACGACAACCACGACCAGAACTTGAAGATTCAGTCTCCGGCCACAAGCGGTACGTAGTGTATTGCGATTTGCGCCCAGCCACATTGGACTAACATATAAAAAGGTTAAATCGATTGAACTCCTGTTCCTTACTACCAACAACCACCCACATTCAAAATGAAGCACCTCGCGGCATACCTCCTCCTCGGCCTTGGTGGCAACACCTCGCCTTCCGCTGCCGACGTCAAGGTAAGATGAATTGTACATGCACCTTTGATCGCCTCTTCTAACTCTGCGCGCAGTCCGTTCTCGAGGCTGTCGGTATCGAGTCTGACGATGAGCGCCTCAACAAGCTGATCTCCGAGCTTGAGGGCAAGGACATCAACGAGCTCATCGCTTCCGGATCTGAGAAGCTCGCTTCCGTTCCCTCTGGTGGCTCCGGTGGTGGTGCTGCCGCTCCCGCCGCTGGTGGTGCCGCCGCCGCCGCTGAGGAGGCTCCTGCCGCCGCTAAGGAGGAGGAGAAGGAGGAGTCCGACGACGACATGGGTTTCGGTCTCTTCGACTAAGCGCGTCGCCAAACCACACCTCCGATTACGATGTATGATCCGGTCAATCTCTCTGAAATCACGAGAATCATGCGCAACGAGTGCGAGCATTTGGGGCGTGTCGAGCGCGCGATGGATGGGACATGAAGATTGCGGCAATGCTGTAAAAGCTGCCTGCTGAGATACCACAATGAAGCCATGCACCCTCAACTTGCGATACGATGATGTGACTGTGACTACGAACTTGAGATTACTGCCGTTTGTGAACCTTACGCCCTTGAGCGTTGCTTCGTAACATTTGACTAATGCGACTGTTCGACATGCTGAATGCAATGAGAAAACCCATCACATCAACAAGAGAGTACTCAATCCAGAAACTTGACTTCTTGTACTTTTCCATCGAACGGAACAGACTTGTGCGCACAGGTCGTCGAGAATGCAGTAAAGCTGCTTCTAATACGGACTTTGGACAATGAACTCAGTCGATACACGTAATACACACGCGCGCAAGACTGCTGGCCGACACACTGCATTCGATGTTGTTGCTGCAGGCCAATCTTGGTCCCATAGTCGAGATGCGACTTATTTCACGAGTTTAGCGAACCACATTGATGCAAGTACAATTGGCTCCCTTTTTGGGGGCGAGTCTTGAAAAGATCTCAAGAACACGACAGAATAATTCAAATAGGACAACGATCCATATTAAACAAAGAAAAAAGAGATGACGATGCCTGGTTTCATGTTCATGTTCTTGGTGTTGCTGGTCGCACCTGCCATGATGGCCACCTAGTGGCGCGCTAAAAAGCTCGCTTAGCAGCGCTGCAACACGAGTAAATTCACCTTCTCTCCATCGACAATTGAACGACCGACAACCCACGACGCAACGAAGTTCCCCATCAGCTACTTCGACAATCGCAAACATGGCTGACGCTGACTACGACCCCGAGGCCGCAGCGGGTACGTTCCTGCCCTTTCCACGAGGCCTTCCCAGGATCCGCAGCGACAGGCACACGCACAACATGGCAGAGCATGGCTAACGAGACATATAGCCCTTAAGGCCAAGAGGGCGTTCCGCAAGTTCTCTTACCGCGGTGTCGACCTTGACCAGTACGTCCCCCTTCCGAACCCCGCGACACCCCCCCAGCGCTGGGGTCTCCTACACGTATGGTGGCGGTATTCTGATCGTGATATAGGCTCCTCGACCTCGGCTCTGAGGAGCTCCGTGACCTCGTCCACGCCCGCGCCCGCCGCAGGTTCAACCGCGGTCTCAAGCGCAAGCCCATGGGTCTCATCAAGAAGCTTAGGAAGTCTAAGCGTAAGAATAGACGATGCACGCAGTCAGCTAGAGGAGAAGGCTAACACACGGCGCAGAGGAGGCCAAGCCCAACGAGAAGCCCGACCTTGTCAAGACCCACCTCCGTGACATGATCGTTGTCCCCGAGATGATCGGCAGCGTCATCGGCGTCTACTCCGGTAAGGAGTTCAACCAGGTCGAAATCAAGCCCGAGATGGTCGGCCACTACCTCGCAGAGTTCTCCATCTCATACAGGCCTGTCAAGCACGGAAGGCCCGGTATCGGTGCCACTCACTCTTCCCGTTTCATTCCTCTCAAGTAAACGACTGGGTTATGGTTGCATGGGTTCTTTGGTGGGGCGGACAATGTACTTGACGACCTACAACGAATACAGGTGTTAGGTGCATTTCACTCTCGATGGCTATGACGTACACAAAGGATGACGCCGAGCTTGAGGATATGGTGTAGATAGCCATCCATCACATTCGAGATACCTCCACACATGCGCTTTATTTGCAGCACCTGTGCTTTTGTCGTGACACTCATGTGAACTTTGACTCGAAGCTGCTGTGGACATGATTGCGTGTTGAAGCTTGTGCACTGCACCACATCTCGATGGGCGTTTGGTATAGAATGGTGAAACGGTGGTAATCAAATTGGGTATTATTACACTAAACAACTGGCACACGACAAGCACACGCTACCTTCCCAAACGCATCTCGACCTTTGCAAAGTTGTACAGGGCCCGCAGAAAGACCTGGTAGTTGACACCCTTGTTATCCGGTAGATGACTGTGCAACACGTTAGCAGCGGCTCTCTCTCTCTCTCTTTCTCTTGCTCTCAGCATCGTAAGAAGGGGCGAGAAGGAAGAAACATACAACATCTCGGTCAACCTCAGCTGCCACGGCGGGTACCCCTTGAGCTGGACGGTCGGACTAAACAAGATCAACAAATCGGGTTCGCTGGAGACATGATCGTTGAGCTGGGCATCAATCAAATCCGTGTTAATCTGCTCCTGGCGCACGTCGCCCTTTTGCGCCATCTCGGCGAGGGTGCGTGTCAGGTCGACAATGGTGTCGCGGCCGTCGTGTTCGGAAAGCAGGAGTACGGTGAGGTGCTGGCGGTCTTCGTTTGGGTTTTGGCCGTTTGGCTCCGAGGCGGACTGCGGGGGGGTGTTGGGGGGCGAGTAGGAGCTTAGATGGGGGGCGCGCAGGGAGAGGGTGGGCTTGCGGCGGGGGCCGAAGTAGGATTCTAGTGTGTTCCAGATGCTGGCGTGGGTTTGGGGGAGGTAGTTTTTGAGGACGCCTGGAGAGTGCTGTTAGGAATTCTGGTCTTGGGGAACGACATGCATGGTATGGGTATGGTTATGAGTGTCGATGTGACGCACCAGTTCGTTCGTAAACGCTCAAGAAGGGGATTCCCGCACTCGCAGTCCAGGCCGCAATCTCGCAGACATCGTTGACGAGACCTTCCAGGCCGGCTGTTCCCTGACTGCCATCATCCTCTTGGTATTCTACTATGACACTCAGGTGCCTCGGCAGCTTCTCGAGATCCTTGATGTCGTGCGCAATGAACTCGGGCGTGCGGTGGTGGTACTTGAGCAGCGAGACGAGCTTGCCGCGCACGAGGCGGTAGGCGCGGCGGAAGCGAAAGAAGATGCTGAAGAAGAGGGCGACGACGTGGTAGATGGCGAGGTGCAGGAACGCCTTGATGGGGCTGACGAGGGGCTTGCGGTGGTGTTGCTGGGACGCGCGCTGCCGGCGGTCGCGGAGCGCCTTGTTCGATTTCTTCTGCGCCTGGGTTTCGCTGTCTGAGAGCGACGAGGGGAGGAAGGGCTTGAGCAGCTCTTCGCGCTGCTGGGCCGAGAGCTGCTTGCTGCGCCGGAAGGCTGCTTCTTGCGTGGGCGTGAGGCCTGTGGTTGCCATTGCGGGCGGTGGGTCGATGCAAGACAAAATGAGGTGGGTTGTCAATGTATATACACGTAGATTCAATAGAAGAAAGTGAGACGAAGAAAGAAAAAAAGGGGTCAATTGCGAGCGTTAGCTGTCCATGGTCTCGGGGGAGAGGGGGAGATTGTAAGATGGTGAAATATCGCCAGTGAGGCTGGTGCATGTGCATACGTGTGGCGCCGCTCCTTCCGAGCGTCAGCCAAGGGCATGGACGCGCATCTTTCTGCTCTGCTCCGCCTTGCGCAAGTCGCGCTATTACGTGGAAGCTGGCGCAGGTTGAGGTGAGGTGAGGTGAGGCGAGGCTGTCAGAATAATCGCTGGTTGCCTGTTCTTTGCATCGCCCGTGTACAACAGCTGGGGCGAGGGCATGTAGTGGCATCATAGTGCATGAGCTCACCCGTTGTTCGACGAGGCGGGAAGAGCTGCTGCACTGCGGACCAGGGACCGAGGCGTGGGGTGCGACAAGCCACAGTCGCGACTTCGCTCGAGTCCACTTCCGCCAAATGCACGTTATGTCCATGGCAACGGGAGTGACATTTGCTTAATGTCCTACATGCGATTCGAGAATATGATCGGGTAGCAGCTTTTCTCTTCTCGTCTTCCGTTCCAACTCGATGCTTTGCGACAGGACCCAAACGTCAGCTTCAGGCCGTTTCGGGGCGGCATTGGCTCGCTGGGTAGCAGCGATAGACGTCGTCTCCGTCGTCACATAACCACTTGAATCATAGTCGGTCTTTAACATCGACCTGTTCCCCCCTTCACAATCATGCAGCGCGTAAGCTCCGACGGCGCGTCTGTACTCACGCATCAAACGTCAAGGACATCTATACGCGCGCCACAGTTTACCCTAGAGAAGTTCACGGTAAGCTACCCCCTCCATGGCCCAAGGGTGGTCATGCATATTGACTCGTGCAGAGCAAAGACTTCCTCGTCAAGGACTTTATCGAAGACCTCTCCCAAGCCGCCGTACCTGCGACACGAAGGTCGGGCGGCGCCGCTGGCCAGCAAACATTCGACCCCAAGCCGCTGATCCGGACATTCGAACATGCGCTCAGAGGCCTCAACAGCCTGTCCGAGGATCTAGAAGAGAAGGAGACGGACCTCTCGGGCGCCGTGCGACGTGCAGAGCTGCAGCATAACCAGAATGTCGAATCGCTGGGAAGGAGGCTGGAGAAGGCCATGGATAGGTTCCAGAAGCTGGATGACTCGCTGAATGGAAACGACGATGGGGGGACAGATACAGGCGGTAATGTTGCCATGCGCATAGGAGAGCGACTCGAAGAGCTCGATCGCCAGCGCAAGAGAGCTCTAGATGCAAAGTTCCTGATTGAATGCTGGCAGGAAGTCAGCGAACGGGGCGAGCTGATGATTCTTGAGGATCAACGGAAGAATGGCGACATTGTGCGATGCGCAGAGATCGCGCGCCAGCTGCTGCGAATCAGCACGCGCCTCGATCCAGAAGGCAGCCAGCGGGTCAACGGCGAGGCACCCAACGGCATGAAGCGCAGGACCATGCATCAACCGCGGCACAACACCAAGGAAGTAATTGAGAAGTTTCTCGAGAACTTGGAGCAGGATCTACTCAGCAAGTTCCAGGAATGCTATGCGCGCCCAAACTACCCTGGCATGCGCGACTGCGCCATTGCTCTCAAGGGCTTCAACGACGGAGCTAGTGTCATTGGAACTTATGTCAATCAGCACTCCTTCTTCATCGACCGTATGCAGTTAAGCGGCGAGGACCTAGGTACCGATCTCGAGACCTGGGATCGCCTTCAGGATCCTGACGCTGAGCCCCCTGGCGTGGAGCCTACGCTACAGTCGCTGATTGACGAAGTCAAGATTGTTGTCCAGGAAGAGTCGAGCATCATCAAGCGAGCGTTCCCGTACTACGAAGAGGTGCTTATCAAGTTCCTGGAACGCATTTTTCAACAGTCAATACAGAGTCGCTTGGAAATGGTGCTTGATAAGGCTGGAGAGCTTTCCTCGCTGGCCTTCTTGCGTTCGTTGCAGGCTTCGAGGAGCTATATTACTCAGCTTGTCGAAGACCTCAAGACACACGGTTTGACTGAGCATCCCGAGCCTGCCACATCAGCTGTCGCGGCTACGCTTGATCATCAGCTGGAAGAGCTGTTTTCATCGTATTTTATTGGTGAAAAGTACATTGAACGAGAGAAGAAGAACTTGGAGGAGTTGTACTCTTCACTGCTTCTCAAGTTCACCATTTACCATTCGCGGCGAAGCAAGACGCCGACCTCGTACTTTGGATCGCTTGCGCAGCGAGGTAAGGAGCTGGCTGCGTCGGCTCGCGACAAGTACATGGAACGTTTGGAAAGCACTGAACTTCCTGCTAGTCAGAAGGCGACTCTTCTGCGTATCGCCGGTTTGAAGGAAGACCAACAAGAAAAGAAGGACATTGAAGTCACGGACGAAGATGGCAGGCTATCACTACCAGTCGCTAAGCGAATGCTGAAATGGTTGGCAGAAGGTGTAGGACGAGGGCTGGAGTTGTCTCCAGGCAACGAGACGCCTAAAGATGTGCAGATATTGCTCAACCTCTTGCTGCGGCAAATGGGCGAAATGTATCTTGAAACGGCACTGGAAGCGTAAGTCTCGCCTTCTCTCACATTGAGTACGATAGCTGACGTCGATATAGTGCCCAAGATCACGCCGCATCGCAAGAGACATCCAAGACACCACCTGACCTCACCCACCTCCCCTCCCTGCACGCCATAACCACGATCCTGCACCTCCTCCAGCAAACCACCACCACGATCCTTCTCCCCCTGTGCACGCCCAACCTGACCATCCGGCGCGAGATTGAAAAGTCCACAAACACCACAATGACAACGCTCGAAGCCAAACTCTCCAACATCCTCAACCTCACACTAACCGCCTCACTAAACTGGGTCAGTCGCTGTCTCGCCCAGCAAAAGAAGACCGACTTCCGTCCCAAAGAAGAAGACCTCATGGTCACCAGCGAAACCCAAGCCTGCCGCGACGTCGCCGCCTTCCTCACACGCGTCGCCTCACAAGCCACGGCCGCCCTCTCCGGCCGCAACCTCTCCCTCTTCCTCGCCGAGCTAGCCCGCGGTCTGCGTGCCCTCGTCCTCGCCCACCTCCTCAAATTCAGCATCTCCCAGGTCGGCGGCCTCAGCGTCTCAAAGGACATGAATCGTTACGTCGAGCTCGTGCGCGCGTGGCCCACGGCTGAGGAGCTCGAACCGGGCGCTATGGATGTGCTGACGGATGTTAGCACGCTGTTTATTATTGGGCCGGAGGCCCTAAGGGATCGGTTGAGGGCTGCGGCAGGTCAGGATGTGCAGGAGTTGAAGATGTTTATTGCAAGGAGGGATGATGTGGGGACTGTGGGGGTGCAAAGTGTGCTTAGTGGATTGTAGGTTGTAGGCTGTGCAGATTGAGCGAGGTTTGGGGACGGGATGGGGTTTGTAAGGAGTCAAGTGGGGTTCTTGTTAAGATACCAATGTATATCTCTGTTTGCAGGTAGCTATATCCTGGTTTCACGTGTCGTGCGATGGTGGTGAATCGAGTGTGTCGCTCTTGCCCCAAGTGAGTGGCTTCTACATCAGCTACCCCGGGCTGTGTACGCATACATCTTTACAGGTTACAGGATCGAAGGAGCTTCAAGAGACAACATTATTCTTATTCGTACTACTGCCCCCCGATGAATACGCTCGCTACTTCTACGACTACTACTACTGCCCATCTCTACGACAGCCGCGTATTGACTACATACTGAGCTGTGTGTTAGGAAATTACTTGCTGATTCCTACAGACTGCCTTCTCCGACTTATAGGTTATGGCATGAACTTTTGTTTGTTATATAAAACTTCTCTGCATAGAAAGAGGGACCAAGTTAAAGCAAATCAGGAACTTATCGGACAAGTCTTCATGTGCAAGCTTAGGGACCTTTGTCAATGGCTCTCTGGTGCATCGGATGTATGGGTGGAGCTTTAGCTAGCGCTCAGAGGGGAAACGATTGACGTGCAACCGACAGAATTTATCACAGGAGTAGCAGCCCATTCCACTCCATATTAACCAGAACTCTGCCACACAGGATTAATAAATTTGAAAGCCGAACTTTGGAAGTCTTTAGGCACTTACAAAGCACACACGCCATTGAGCTCTGGGCATATTGTGAAAATCCGTGAGATCAAACCTCTGAACATTACAACTTCGCAGGTTTATCAAACGCAAAAAGCGACCGACCCTTCTTCTCCCCATCCTGCCACACCCACCCCTTCCTCCCCACAATCTCCCCATTTCCACCAGCCATCAGCCTCAGCGCCCCTTCATCCCCATGATTCGCCAAAAAGCGACCTCCACCCTCTTTCAACCTCCCCACCACAAATCCCCTCGCCGGCGTCCCATCCCTCGCAAACTCCACCGTATACGTCTCCACAAACGCCTCTCCCCTGGGCTCATCCACGACCCGCGGCACCGCCACATCCGTCACCATCTCAGGAAGTGGATTCTGGTTCGGATACGGCGTGCCATCCTCCCTCGGCCCCCTACCCAACACAACAGCATACTGATAACTCAACACACCTCCATTGCACAGCACGAGCGCCTTGTTGCCCTCACCGCGCCTCAGCAAACGCGTCATCTGCGTAAGCGCATGCATTGAGTAATTATTCCCCGCGCCGCCGAAAAACGTCAGTCCGCCCAACACCGTCAAGTTCTTGCTCCCGCCCGTAAGCGGCAGGCCCAGATGCGCAGCTGCTAGTTTGGGTACGATGGGGAAGCACGAGTAGATATCCAGGAGATCAATGTCTTGCACCGTGGTGTTTGAGACGTGCATGCAAGCGTCCAGGGAGTGTTCGATACTGGGCGAGCTGTGGAAATTGGGGCGCTGCCAGAAGGCGTCTGCATCGCGGGTGCCGGCGCCGCCGAGCGGGTAGATCCATTTGTGGCGGGGGATGCCGAGGGTGGTGGCGTGGGAGGTTGTGGTTAGGATGATGGCGGCGGCGAGGTTTACCGTATTGAAGGCATTCATTAGGAGGGGGTCTGTTTTTTTTTTAAAAAAAAATCGTATCAGCGACTACGCACCCGGGCGATTGAGGATGATGAAGACGGGCCAAGGAAAATAGGGGAAAGGAATACGTACAAGGATAACAAATCATCCTGTTCTTCCCCCCAACA
Source organism: Stemphylium lycopersici (assembly GCA_003268315.1). NCBI lineage: Eukaryota > Fungi > Ascomycota > Dothideomycetes > Pleosporales > Pleosporaceae > Stemphylium > Stemphylium lycopersici. The sequence continues at coordinate 409,724 of QGDG01000015.1, forward strand.
TTCTTTATCTCTTCTTCACTCTTTTTCTCCCCATAGCCCCACGCTACCTCGTTCCCCTCAGCCACCCGTGCAAACTCCGCGTACAGCTTCGCACTCTCGTCGTGGTTCTCAGCAAGTGTCTGGCCTCGGTGGGCGCGGAAGCCGTTTTCATACAGTGGGTAGACGTGGATTGGGGCGCCGATGCCGTGGATTGCGCCGAGATCTTTGCAACAAGAGGGGGTTAGTACGAGGAGAAAAAGGGAAAGTGAGGAAGAGAGGGAGGAGAGAGAGAGAGCTACTATTTCCTAGATCGCGGCTTGTGGGCGAGAATACGGAGGCTACGGCTGTGGACGGCGGGGTCCAGCCGGGGGGAGGGAGTTGCTTCGCAGCTGCGAACGCGGATACTATGTCATGTATCAGTAAAGAGAGTTGATCTGTAAGGTAATCGGAAACTCGATTGGAGAAAGGAAAAAGAAACATGCAGCACATGACAACCACCCTCCTTCTCTCATCTTGCCCCGAGCAGGAAGTGAAAGAGAAACGAGTGGTAGAAACGTACAAGAAGCCAACGCCTCACCCCCCGTAACAACAGCAACACGACACTCGCCACTCGCCACCCTCTTCGCCGCCTCATCGAACAACTTCCCCGGTTTATCCCCTCCATGCTCAGACGTCCGTTTCCATTTTAATCCTCCCTTTTTCCCCTCCTCCCCTTTACCACTACCGACACCCAACTCCCCCGCCAACAGCCCTGCCAGATCCTCATAAGGCCATGTCCACGTCCTCACCACATCGATGCTATCAATCCCAGCCTGTAAATCTGGAATGCAAGGACAAGATGTATCAGCCAGAGCAGCGTGGATGGCTTCGAGCATCAGGGTCGCGGGTTCTTTGGCGGAAGAGAGGGATGTAGATCTGTTCTTGATGTCGGCTACGCCGATTATTATGGGGGTGTTTGGTTTGGCCATTCTTGTTATTTAGAGTGGAGATGGTGGATGGGATTTGCGGAGTCGGTGCTGTGCCACAGAACGACTATTAGATGCTCTTTAGTTACGCGCAAAAGATATCACAAGATGGAGAGAATTATCTTTATTTCAAACGTTCCATTGATATCTACAGCTACATGTTCGGGCTGGGGAGATGTGGTTTGTCGTGGTTGGCGTGTCGGGAGGAGAGAGGGGTGAGATTTTGCCGAGGTAAGTTTGCTGGTGGGGAGAGACGCGTCGTCGGTAGTGCTCGACACGCGCGGTCACGGAACATTCTACATTCTCCGCCTCCGCGTAGACTATCACGTGCGAAACTCAAGGCAGCCCTGGAGGAACGCACGTAGTCAACAAATCATGATCAAGACATGCGCTCATCACGCATGAAAAATTAGTTTCAAGCAACTTTAACCTCCTTGGCAACAGCTGCACATAGCTCCACCCTCACCCCCGCCGCAGTAAGCACATGGATCCAAAGCCTCTGCGTATCACTCAAGCGATCATTCTCGCTCTTGACCTCTGCAAACTTGACCTCTCCTTTCCTATCAGCCCCCTCTCTATACTCACCATCATCATCACCACCAACTCTCCAAAGAAAAAGATCAGGCACTCCACCACCCCTCTGCCCATACTCCTGCGCCATAACCTTGCACACAGTCGCCAACGCCCCGGCATCGAAGCACCTTGCAATCTCCAGTAGATCGACAACATCATATGACCAATCGAGGCCAACAACGCATGTCCTCCGTTCATGGTGCTCGGTGTAGATTCTCTGGATGATGGCCGGTGCATCACCGTTTGAGATCTCGTTCAGCCTCGCATTGATCTCGGAGATGCGGGACGGGTAAAAGGCATCCGTGTGCAGATCCAGCGGACAGGTTTGGTACGGAGTTTGAAACACGTTGGGGACGTAGGTGAAGAGGACGTCGAAGAAGAGGTAGGCGAAGAGTGTGCGGATAATACCACCTTCGCTGTGGTAGCCTTTCCAGCCTTGGTTGCGGTAGTGCGATAGACACATTGCTTCGACGGAGCATTCGCCGTCTTCACGCGGGTCCAGCCATATCGTCTTGCCACCGCGTCGGCTGGGAGTGGGGTGCGGCGAGCTGGTGCGTCGCGTCAAGGGCGGCTTGGAGCGCTCGATGCGTGTACCTTCCATGCTCACTTCGACCGGCTTTGCCAGGCGCACATGCGAGAAGTCATGTTGCAGTCGCATGGGAATGTTGAGAGATAATTCGAGTTTTGTGATGCGCTTCTGGAGATCGTAATGATAGATGATATGCACATGATTGTCTTGTAAGCCTTCTTCACATGTCTGCAATGCAATGACTTTCCAATGTCTCTTCTGCTTTTCTTTACTCCTCTTTTCAGCATCGGTTAGTGCCGCCATGTAGTGTTCTTCGAGGAGCGCTTTGCGTTGGTACCATGCTCCTCTCCGTGAATGGTGGAACAGCCGCTGGTCTAACAAGACGGTTACGATTTCGTGTTCGCGTTTGTGCTCTTTTCGGCGTCTGAACACGTCAAGTGCTTTGTGAATGATGCGTGTGTATACCCAAGCTGGTGATAGCCGCCGTAGATATGAGCCCTCGCCACTTTGATAAACGCTGTCTTCTTTTCTTTGCTCTTCTTGTACAAGCACCTGCCAGCGCGGATATACCTCCTCAAACGTATCTATGATCTCCTGATATCCCTTTTCTGTGGGTCTGCCATTGAACTCCAGAATACTGTCTATCCGATGCTGGGTGCGGACGGAAGCCTCGTATTCCAACAGCAACGACCTCGATGCGAAAATATTTGCTGATCGAGAAACGATGTATTCAGGAAAGTTCCGGCGAGCTATCTTGGCCAAAATTATGGTTGTCAGCGACTTCTCTGTCCATTCCGTAGAACGATAGAAGACAAGATGAACACGTTCGAAAAGCTTCAAGGTAGCCAGGGAGAGCCGTATGCACGAGCCCGTCTCCTGCATGATCCTGCGGGTGAAATGCGCATCTCGGTTTGCATCGTCCGAGAGTTCACCTTCAGGTTCGGGCTCGATCTCTGGTGTCTCTGGGCGAGATCTGGAGGCGGACGATGCTCTCGACACGTCCGAGTCGGAACGCTTCAGCCCAACATAGCCTAGGCCAGTCTGCTTCTGGCTCGTGCGTCGGAGGGCTTTCAAGAGTTCACCCTTGTTCTTCCCTTTGACTTTCGCATCTTTCGCAAGGGCCTTGAGCTCACCAAGCTTCAATAGCGACGATGCCTCTTCAAGTGTGCTAATCTCCTCCTCTGACCGATCCGCAAACGTAAAAGACGTGCCTATCGTAGTTCCTGCCGGTGCTTCTAGCTCACCCGGGTGCGATTCGATCTCGGAGAAAGACGCAGGTAGTTTATATGTGCGCTGCAATGTCTCGGCCGCGGCATCGAGGTCGGAAATATCGCTATGGTAGCCAAGACTCTTTATACGATGCCAGGCAGATGTCTTCCTGAGGAACAGTCGTACGTATCTAATGGCAAAGCAATTGTTAGTGGTTGATGTAAGGCGCCATTCCAACCACTCAAACTCACAAGTACTGCGCCTCATAATCCAGGTGACGCCATATTCGAAAGACTTCAGTCTCGGCTTCATTGAAAAGATGGCTTTCTTCGTCCAGTACAGTGTCCAATGCGAGATTGAAAGCATCGACATAAAGTGAGCTCTTGCCACGTATCCATGTGCGCTTCTCTATGCGCTCGTCGGCGCTCTCTGGTTTATTCTCTTCTGATGCCTTGTACGCTTCGTATTCCTTGATGGCGTCGTCGCCCGTCTTCACGTTGGGCAATGCGCTCTCAAGGTCCGTCTTGTGTTCGGTATCCTCCTCCTTGACCTGTATATTCCCATCCTCTTCATCAGAGTCGGGTACTCCGCGTTTCACCCTTCTACTTGGTGTCTGCGGCGCTTTCTTAGGGCTATTGCCAGTCTTTTGGCGTTTGGCTGGTGGATCTTGTTCGTCGAAGTTTGTAGATTTGGGGTGCTTGATGAAGCGAGTAATCATCTGATTATGGACGGAGGTACTTCGGGGGGTGAGCGCCATTGCTGGTAGCCCAGGAAGCTGCGGAACCCGTGGATGGCCCCATCGAAGTAGGCTTGTCTTGCCACTCGATCAGGCACGCGATTTCCCCGGGATCGCGCTGTCACGAGGGCACTAGGCTTCAACCGGAACTAGCTCGCACGACTCATCGACGTCATACAAGTGCGTCCGAAAGCAGAGTAAAATTACTCGACCGCATCCAACAGCTCTTCATAGTTGCCTAAATAGGCAGTCTCACCAGAGTGTGCTAGTGAGTGAACGCAGCGCATAAGGTGAATAGGTCCCGCGATCAATGCTGTTTCGTTGCATTTGCCATAATGGGTAATAGAAGGCGAGAGAGACTTTGAAGCGAAAAAGAGAAAGTTCGTGTAGAGGAAAAGGATGGCTCTCTACTGTGCAGGTACCACTGCGCGCCCACCAACTCCCACAATCGGCACTGCACATCTTCCTAACCTACCCAATAGGGAAACATCCGTTAGCGAACACAGCCTCACAGCAAGCGACAGCGAAGCAAAAGTAAAGGAAACCCTCTGCACTATCGCCTCCCACCGCGTGCACACAAACTCCCGTGGCCAATACCTCTTCTCCAACCTATCTAATCCAGTAATCCACACAAGTAAACTCGACGTCATAGAAAGTCACAGTAAAGTGCAACACCGTGCAAAATATCTTCCGCAATCTGCACTTTCCTAGAATTACTGCATTGAGTAACGTTCGACTCGCGATGAAATGGAAGTCACAGCACTACAATGCACAGATCCGAAGCATGCGCGGCACACTATTTCAACACCCAAGTACAACACGTGAAGCACAGTCATTTGAGAGGCAGTCTAACGCTAAAACTAAAAACAGGAAATAAGTGTACAAGTTTACTTCACTGCTTCCTCGCTTGCGCATTTGGCCCTTCACAAGTCACTACTCTCGACTGTCCAGCCTCAAGCTGACTTTCCGTCCACGGATCACGTTGAATCTCGACCCTGGTATCAATCTGGACGCCCACACCACCCATGCATTTCCACCCGCCCCCCTCTTCTAAGTCCATCTCCTTCTCATCGCCATCGCTATCCCGCCTAGCTTGTCTTGCTTCAAAAGGGTTTTCATCCATGGTCATGGCTATCTCATTCGCATGCACCGCCACAGCGCCCGCCTTGCTAATCTCCACTAACTCGGCAATATCCTCCGCATCGAGATTCCTTGCGGTGTGGATGCGACTTCGGTGCTTGCTTTTTCCTGTAGACAGATTGCCATACAGCTGCGACCCATAGCGCGGTATGTTGGATTGCCCCGTGGCGTACGAGTTTGTGTGCTCGCGCAGGAAGCGGATGTGTTCGCGGAGGAGCGGCCAGATGCCGGGTAAGTTCGCGACGTAGACTGCAACCGAGGCTTCGCGAGTGTACCATAGCATGTATGTGGTGGAGTAGACGTTGGAGAGGTTGTAAACTTTTGTGAGGACTGCGGCGATGATCTGGATGCGAGGTTTAGTGGAAGTAGTAGGTGGGAAGGTCAGGTTGGGGGAAAACGCACGACAAAGGTTCCCATGCTGAATAGCATACCCAGCCCGATCTTCTGCTTTGGTGGCAGGGAGAGCGACATGATCATGGGGATTGGGACTGCGATTATGAGGAGATCGCTGCTGATGTTGAATGTGGCTTGCACGATGGCAAAGTGCTCGAGGGTAGTGCACTGAGGATTAGGCGGCGGTACAGCCCAGTAGCCCACGAACGGTCGGCAGGCTGTGAAGAAAGTAATCTCTACGGCGATCCAGCCGAGTGCGGCCCATATTGCTACAGCCTTGATCCACTTCATAATGGTAGTTCCTGTCAGCATGCGAGCAAACATGAATAACATGCATGCTTTCAGGGACCATATTACGTTCAGCATGCACTGTTGATTTGTTAGCCATTTGCGCTATAATGTGTTTGTGTTTTAAATGCCGCCAACGTACCTGCTCCGAGGCAACAACGATTTTTGACCCCTTGATTCGTTCATTGATCTCGGCTTGTGTAAATGTGGCGAGCTGTTCTGGTGGAAACAAGTTGCTCCCACCTCCAGTCGCGATTACATTCAAGCACACGATCAGTCCAGTGTAGAACACTGGTATAGCCGTCATCATGATCCAGTCGTCAACTGCGAAGCGACTGAAACTTCGGACGCGACGCCATCGAGCGAAGCTGCAGTGCAACATTAGTATCCTCGATGGCAGTTGACACATGGGTACTGACGTTCGTAAGGTGATGATGACCATGCCGATGCCGTAGAGAGTCCATGATTGCAATGCTAATTGCTGAGGGAAGTCGAACATGGTGGGACTCTGTGGTGATCTTCCTGCCGATCCGTTGTACCAAACACGTTTCGCTGCTAGGAATCGTCCTTGAGGTGTGGCGAAAGTTCAGCAAAACATTCGTACAGAGTCGTGCATCTACTGAGTGCAATATTTCATGCTTGGTCGTATCAATGCCCCCCCCCCCGAGCTTTAGAATGACTCTAATCGCAACAGTGAGCGATCGGGATGTAGATAAGGTTCAGTGCTGAGTCGCCAAAGAGTGGAACAGCGTACGCGTAGAAAATATGTCGCTCAGTAGCACCGCGACTCAGAGGATGGGGCCATGTTTAGTACATCGATCTAAGAAGGATCACATACCCTGAAAAAGTTCGGACGATCGAGTATACTTAGCGTCTCCGCGCAACAATTGTCCGTATCTTCAGATAGTTCGAGCGGTCAGTGACGAGCAGGGCTCAGATGCAGGGGTCAACGCCGAAATTTATCTTTTGCGTTAGCAGTAAAGGTAGACATGCCAGGGCAACAGCTCTTAACGAGAGCCTGCAGCATGAAAAAGCTATGCTACTGGAGGAAGGACTCGCAGCGTATCAACCCCCGTGCCCTGGGCAGCGTGGGATGGGCTAACCGTCAACGAAGCGACGGCAGGTGCGGGATGTGCGCTCCGTCTTGGGGCGGGCGCTCCGTCTTGGGACGGGCGCATCCAGCCAAACGGTAAGTATCATGGGGACGCTCTAGAAGGAAAAAGAGATATTGCGGGACCCTTGCCACATTTCAGTCAAGTACACCGGTGACATGGTCTCCAGATTCCTGTAATCTCGCACGCATGTACCCAAACTGACCAAGTCTGCATTGAGTGCGGAAGGGCCCAGGGATAAGAGAAAGTCAGGCCAGCTACTTTGTGCTATTCTGGAGCTGAACAGGAATTCGTATAGGTATTGCGATATGCCATCAAGCTTTCAAGGGGCGAGGGGACCCAATGTAGAATAGCAAGGTCGCTTACAACTTAGAGGCTTCGTGGCTTGGGTAAGTAATCATCGTCTCAGCTCGTAGCGGACAACACTCCGAAATCGTTGTGCTCGCTTGGAGACAAAGGAACTACGAGGAAACCGCTTCCACGTATGAACGCTATTGAAGTGGAAATGACGGACCATACGTTGATAGCGGGCGCATCCGCCGTCAAAGCGCACAAGTATGGAAATAGGCACGCGTAGACGTTGGAGAGGGGAACGCGGGATGGATGTGACAGGAGGCGTTGTTCACGATAAGGAAAAAGCAACGTCGTCCAATGAGGCTAGCTTGCTCCTGGATGTCATTCGCCAAGCGAGACCCCAGCTCCTCCCGAGGCTGTGTCCCACTCTCAATCCCGGGACTCTGGGTAGGCACCTCCATCACAGCCTTGGGAATGCGCGGCTCGTAAGATGTCTAAGGTCATGTCTGCAAGTTGGAACCTTGTTTGCGATGCGATTAGTGAAACAATGTCCATGGGCTCACCACAACCTCACAGCCAAACAATGAAGGGTGCAAATAGTGTAGATCAGACGATATCTTGATTACAAAGAATAAAACTCAAAGTAAATGTACATGCAGCTGCAGTATGAACGGAATGCAGGTCCAACACGCAGCAATCCACTAAACGCCACAACAGAGAAACCGGAACATGGCTGTAGAAGATCTGCGATCAGGCCAAGAAGCCAGAGATTGCAGGGAAGACAATGTCCTCGCATGCCAAATGCGAAACCGAAAACCGCTAAGAGACAGACGCTAAGAGATAGACGCTAAATCGACCCAAGAGACTGTATGAGCTATGTAAAGGAGAAAATGGGAGCAATCATCAATGTTAAGCTAGAGCGCCCAGCTGCCTCTTCTTACAGCGGTGCCATGAGTGGGACTCACGAATTCGTCCTCTGCCATTTTGGGGTTTTGTCTTGCCCACTCTTGAATGTAGATACGCAGAGCGCGCCAACGCATGCATGTCTCCTCGGTAATTTCAGTATCCTTCAAGTTACCGTCCTTGCCGAGTCGAATGTAGCCGCGGGATGAGGCAAGGTGGTCATCTTGCCTTAGCTCAGAGATAGGAATGTTTGAGACCTTGGAAAGCTCTGCGTCAAATGGACGGGCCATGGATGGATAACCAAGTGACAAGTAGTTGTAGACTTGCGTGACAAAGTCATCGCCAAACTCTTCCTCAATGTTCTGCTCGACAGCGAGCTTTTCATCAATGCCTGCAAAGTCTGATGACCCGAATGTTGCACCAGAGCTGGATGCTGGAGGTGTAGGTGGTAACAGGCTTGCAGATGGTGTTGGGCAAGGCGACATGGGGTTTGGCTTCTCGTGGTGGGGCGTCATGAGACCGGTTGGCCCGCGTGGGGACTTTTCCCCACTATTAACACAAAATCCACCCCACAAGCCATGAGTACTTGAGGCTCGACTGTTGGCGTTAGACCCCCATAACGACGGGGTCGCGCTTGTTTGCCTCCCGTTGCCCTTCCCGCACCAAAGGCTCTCTCCCTTTTCGGACGCCGCCTTGGACTGCTCGGAGAGATAACACATGGCCGTTCTGACGGCATCGCATCCCTGCGTGGGATCGAAACGGGCTGGTTCTGGGGAGGCGCAGCGTGGGAATCTGATCTCCTTTCCGAGCATAGGAGGTCGGGCTTCTCGTCGTTGGCGTTCCAGTTCGGGGTCCTTCTTTTCCTTTGCGAATTTCTTCGCCGTGGCAGCATCGAGGAAGCCTGCGGGGTTGCCAAAGGGACTGAAAGCGGGCTTTACAGGGTCGTTGGGGTTCTGCTTCGCTTTTTCAGCAACCTGCTTCTCTTGGTATTTCCGCATAGCTTCCAGGTCCCAGTTTATCTGAGTGAAAGACGGTTCTTTCTGTTGCTTTGCTTCTGTGACTGATGGCTCAGATCCCTCTATATCGTGGTCCACATAATGAGCTACAGGTTCGTGGAAGTCGCTGTTTGGGAACGCTGCCAAGGCCTGCTCCCGAAGCTGCTTCTCGGCAGCCTTTGCAGCCAGCTCAAGGAGGTATCCGGCAGACCTGTCGTCGACGCTTTCTCGTCGACGGGTAGCTTCCTTGTACATGAAAGAGTGATCAGAGGTGTAGGGTGGTGACTCAGTCGTTGGCGACGATGGGGCTGATGCTTCAGACTCTGACGACTCAATGGGGTCTAAATCGGGCACACGGAACGAATGCTGTGACGAGCTAAAGTATGAACGCCGCCTGCCCAGTGGTGAGCAGTTGCGCTGTATCTCTAGAAACAGAGGATTCTGTGACATGTCGTATGTGGGTGTGTTTGCTGGTGGTGAGGGTGGAATGCCTAGGATGCGTGCTTTGCGGGCACTGATGAAGTCTGGGGTCGCCTCCGTCTTGTCGTAAGGATGGAGTGCGGGTTCGTCGTCGCCTGCTTTGCGATGCCTCTGAGCCATCTCAATCAGCTGCGGTCTGTACTTCTTCGTGGGTAGCTTCCGCGGTGCTGTTTCCAAAGGATTCGTCTTGAACCTTGCAGTGGGCGACGTTTGCTCTTCCCAATCCTTGGCAAACTTCTGGCGACTGCTTCTCGTGCTCGTTTCTAGGGGTTCAGGGGCAAAGCGGCGGTTGGACCTCTTTATAGTCTCAACAGGCTCAGGCGTGAACTTGCGATTCGCTTTGGAGCTTGTACTTGTTGTCTCAATGGGCTCAGGTGCGAATCTTCTGCTGGATTTGGAGCTTGAGCTGGTCGTTTCAAAAGGCTCGGGCGCAAATTTACGGCTAGCTTTGGAACTTGATTTTGTTGTCTCAATGGGCTGGGGCGCGAATCTTCGCACCTTGGGCCTCTCAGCAGGCTCATCCTTGGATTTGTCCTTTGAAGACGAGACAGTTGTCTCAATAGGCTCCGGCTTGAACCGCCTGGGGGGAGCTGCGGATGCCATCTCCTAGCGTATTCCAGCACTGGATGTGCCCCTTTATGCCTTACTGATATGGGTAGTAGTAGGTGTCGCTGACGGTGTTGAACTGCCAATAGCAAGATAATGCGGCCGCCGAGGTAGGCTAGTGCCAAACGCCTGTGAATCTATGTTGCGGATGCGCACTAAAGCGGGGAAGGCGATCGGAATATTTCGGAGGCATGCAAATGGGTGCGAGCTTGCGAGAGGGTAGCGACTTCTTTGTGGCCGAATTTCAGGGTAGATGCAAGCACACGCAAACCCAGTCGTTTCCGAATTTCGCCCGAAGTACGTTGCTGGCAGGTGCAACGAGCTCTAGTGTGCCTTTTTGGCTGCGACTATGTATGCGACACTCGGCTCGTAGGGTTCGTAGAGGTCAAGGGTGATGGTCGAGGCTTCAAGGGTGTCAGTCGCGTGCGCATCGATGGTCGACGACGCTCCATGCTTCACTCACCGTACCGCGTATCTCAATTCCCACACGGCCAAAGGTTTGTCGAAATGCTGGAAGCGTCTGATGGAGAGTCTGTCGGGCAACATGTGAAATGGCACAATGTCGAGCGGGCGGATCGAAGGCTTGTGGTGCAGGATGACGTATGGCGGACGGAGTGGTAGTGACAGCCCGAGAGCTACCGCGGGGGTTGGCGAATTTCGATGGAGAAGATTGGCGGCGGGCGGTGGTGTGGGCGATATATCAAGTAGCGGTATTACGGCAGTGCTGGACCCTGGGGTCGTGGAGGGGACGCGTCGAATTTACGAGTTGGTGTTTCTTGTTGAGTCCAGAAGAGCGCTTCGATCAAGTCTCGACCGTTGCGCCTCCCTTTCATGCCCGAAGACTAGCGATATCGCAGCGATCAATCTGGTATATCAATGCATCCTGCACAAGTGAGCCCAAACACGTTGATACAGCAGCGAGTACACCTGTCGCGAAAAGCAAATGTAGGGCTGCAAAGCGGTCAAGCAGTAGCTACCCGACCACAGGCCATGGAATGCTGGCCATGGGCCACAGTACCGTCAACCAGTCGAGTCAGCTCAACAGTCAGCTCCCACCGCATATCCCGGCCGCCCAATTCGTTAAGCAATACGCGGCGCGAGGGCGGAGGGCGGCCGTGTGGGTCTGCGATGAAGCCCAGACAATTCCACGTCCATGTCAACAGAGATCGGGATGGCAACGAACTGGGGGATCGACGGGTGACATGCGCGCATGCGCTTCTCCACGACTCCACGCCGTGTGCTGCAAAACATGACGACCACACACTTCTTATGTGCCGAACTCTGGGACCCGCGACCATAGAATGAGCGCAAAGCGGCTCTCGCCATGCATTCAGCTGCGTCATGTCGTAATGACTCGCGCCCAATGCGCAATTGGTCGCCGTCACGTCAGAACATGTCTCACCACCCAAAAAGCACAGCGCATCGTATATTTCCATGCTGGCAGCCGAAGAAAATGCCTCTTGACGCCGCCAGAGTGATGCGCACTTGGATCTCCCATTCAAGTGTGCTTTTGCCACCCCCATCGGTTGTTCCATGCCGTCTTGGTGTCCATGCCACTGTGCTGCGTTGCAACAATGTTATGCGACAGGGTACATCATCAAGATCGGGAATATGCGGGCGTTCCCGGGTGCGCTCAGCGACCATTTCGGAAGGAGCATTCAACATCGCTCCGGCTGGCTATGACAACTACAATCCGACATTGCTACCGCTGCTCTTCTTCCTCCAACTTCTCCGCTTGTCCTCACAGGCAACATTGTTTCTTCCAGTGCAACATCGCACACTCGGCTTATCAGCGCTCCATCACCTGCATGGTTATCGTCGATGACTGCGGATCCGTTGAAACAACATGTCATTTCTGCTAAGCAATACAAGCAAAAACTATACCAAACTCCGAAGCAACCGTTTGAACATCGCCGCTAGTTAATTCCCGAAAGAAACAATTTGGTCTTGTTTGCTCCAAAACAAATAAGAATCTCTCCGAAATGCCAAAACTTCTAGCACGCTCCGAATCGTGGCGGTGAGACATGTCCATACCCAGGTGCATACTCCCTTGCCAACTGTTCCATCACATAAGACAACGCAGAGCGATCAGGGACTACCAGGTGTGATGTCGGATCCCCTCGACAGTGTTCCAACTGCGGGCTGAGGCGCAGGGGCGTCTGCAGAAAGTGGTAGCTCATTGGCAAGGGAGTTGCCACTCGCAAACTGGTCACCCAGTACACGACTCCAGGATTGGGTGACACGCTGCGAGCGCTACCGCTTATGGAAGCTGGCGGACTGTGATCTGCGGGGGAAAAAGGCTCAACCATCAGACTCGCAGACATGTTGTTAGCGTCTGGTAGCTGGTTGCATGTTTCATCCCAGTCAACTCCGTCTGAAATCGGCATCGACCCCTGGGAGCTACTCAAATCCTGCATCTCCCCATCGCTTTCACTCTGGAACTCTGCATTTGAGAGCATGTCTTCGTTTGTGTCTTCGACGACAGTCTCCTCGTCACTATAGCCTCCGCCGGCCTCATCCTCGCTAGCCTTCTCGCATCCGTATCCACAGTCGTAACCGCAATTTCTCTCATTGAACTGAGGTGGCCTATTCGGAGACGGCGTGTTCACTTGCGGTTGATTTGGTCGTTCATTGGTGTCTTCTCGGTCATTCATGTTGAAGACAGCGCGTAGAAAGCGGTTGCTAACACGTTGTCAGCAACATGCATCATCTACTAGGGTATCGATGTGACAAGCACACATTCGAGGCTTGCCCACCTGAGAAGACTACTCGGCTTACCTAGGAAGAGAAGGCTACGTTGAATGATGCTGTGCGGAAGATGATGCAGAAAACAAAAGAAGAAACAATCGAGCCCAATGGCAGACGTGTATACACTAATTTACAGGCCGAAGCACTTTCCAAAGCTCGAGTGGAGCGCCGGTAGGATTGGAAACTTCACAAGGAAGGTGACACACAGACTTTTATGCTTCTGCGCGGAGAGAAGATCGCCGGTCTCGACATATGACGCTCTGGAATTACTACACCTGAAAGCGTGACCACGAACCACCAAACGACACGTTACTCCTTCAAGTCTGACTTTGCTCGCCACTGAGTCTCTTGCAGGGCCCTTCCACTGGACAGCATACTTCTCGGCTGAAAAACAGGCCACTCAACGTCATTCAAATGGCCAAACTCAGCTCCAAGGCTAGATGATATGTCAACCAGCACCGACATCGGCAGCGGTCATACCCTCTGCACAAATCGTGAATACCCTCCCCTATCCACGTGCGGAAGAGGCTGAAGCTGGATATCCGAGCAAGAACAACGTATAACCGAAGGTAGCCGCTAGGTAGACAATGCGGACGTCGCAGATCGATTAGGGGGCCTAATCGTTACTGTCGTCACTATTCTCAGAGATGCCTAAGGATGAAAAGCATTGCGAACATAAACCGATTCGCTAGACAATCATTAATAATGGACGGCGACGTCTCGTTCTGGTTCACCGGCGTCTATTCACCCGCCTCCCCATATTCAGAGAGCGGGGTAAAACAGGCCACCGGTCAACGCCGCTGCAGCATTTGGAGTCAAGAAAAAAAGGCAACCCTCCAGGCATCATAGCATTGGCCGCTTCACTCGTCCCACTCTGCTTGGTTTTGTTGTTGTCTTGAATAAAGCCACGGACTTGTGAACCGGTGCTAGCCGCCGTGTTACTTTGAACGATATCATTGTTTTGCAGTTAGCCAGATTCTAGATCCCTTGAGAAGAGCAAAAAAGATTACAGGTGCTTGGAGAATTCTGGGGTTGCGGTTGGTACAGCCCCTCCTGCGTTTCAACCTTGACCAAAATAAAACAGCAAAAAAGAAATGGAACAGATGCTCTCCAGCGGGGAATTGAACCCCGGTCTCCCGCGAGTTGTCGCTAAGCGATGACAAGCGGAAATACTGACCACTATACTACTGAAGATCGGTCTTCCGTTGTTGCTGATCGATGGGAAAAGATCTGAGAAAAGTGTTTATTATACCGTATGCATTGAGTCATGGCGGTCACGCTTTCCATGTGCGCATTTGCCAACTAGGGTTCGATGATGATAGAGCCGCTTGTTGTTAGCTGGCCTACCACAAACGAATCACCTTGCCTCTCGTGTGCTAGGGTAAAGGCCGTGCGCCAAGCTCCCACCGAACTCACAGTCTGCACCCAGTAAAAAATTGGACAGGTGGTCTGCGCGCTCCCTTAACGTATGCATGTGGTGGCTTTGTTATTCACCAGTTAATCCCGCCACTACGGCACATCCTGCAGCTCATCAATCGACAGGGGCAAAACAGCCTTCGCTTCTCTACCGAATTCACCCAAATAAATCGACGAGCTCTTCTCCAATACTGCCATTGATGACGCCTTCCTCTTTGCCCCCAAAAATTACCGCATGCTAGCAGATATACGAGGGAAAATTGACAGGCGTAATTCCAACCCCTCTGAACCTAGCAGGAGATATTGCCGCAGGAGGCTCTTAGCCCCCATACCTCGTTCACCGATCAATTCAGGCCTCACACCCCGCTGCATTCAAGCTTGACGCGCGTCGCGTACCCATTCGAGCAATGCGCGCATTTAAATTGGAAAAAGAATAACAGCTTCTTTCGATTGGCCACAGAGCTTGTGATCAATGTCCGAAAGTCCTTCTGGCCAGTTGAGTTGCTTCCGCGGAAGCAACAAAGACGCGAATTAATCTCAAAGCTCTCCAACGTACGCGCTATAGCAATATATGGACGTTGTTATCCCAGAAAGCTTTAATATATAGTACCTCGGAATGTGCACGTAGTTAGTAGCTATTCTTACTAGAAAGATGTTTACATTTCTTATAATGCTCTTATACAATTAAAGTAACTGTCTAGATAGATATTTTATTCTATCTACGCAGAAGGTGCGCTCTATCACTAGAAACTAGGCGCCTTATTAAAATCGTCCTTAAAACGTATAAGCGGCGGCCTTACATACATCTCTAGCCAGAAATCATCCTCCAGTAACATGTTCTAAACATCAATATACTCACACACTTCGACGTACATCTAACCGACATCTTCAAACTCGTTATTTGTTTCTCCGTCCTCTTCGTCTTCCTCGGCTTCGTCCTGTTCGCTGTCGGGCGCCCAGTCTCTGCGGACCAGCTTGACCACGGGGCCGGCCATCTTTTCGAGTGATTCAAGGCAGATGTCGTCAACAATCCAACAGAAATTGTAGCGCGGGCCAGCGTGGGACAGATAGTGATTCGCGCTGCCGGCTGACGTGCCAGTTATTATTTCGTCCTTTGTCGCGGGTTCGCGGTCGGTGCGCCAGTTACGTTGTAGCTCATCTACGGCCTAAGTGCTGAAATGCTCGCGGATCTTATCAGGACCTGCGCCGTCGAATTTGGACGCGTCGTCTATTATAACTAACTCATGTCGTAAATAAAGGTTAGGCTAAGCCTATTATCGTAATGCTAGTAACGACTTAATATAACGTGTTCCACCAGTAAGCTGCGCACACCAGTAAGCTGCGCACCCCACCAAATCATCGCAACTCTCTTTGCGCCAACAGCCATGACACGACAACAACGTCTTCTACAGCCATCTAGAGAAGGCAGAATTAGTCTAGCTATAGTATCCTATTAGAATAATCCCTCTCAAGCAGTCCGCGCGCTCGCGGCAGCGTACGACGTGCCAGAATCAACGCTACGGACGCGCCTCCGCGGTACCCAGCCACGATCAGAGACAGTATCTGTCAACCGCAAGCTATCAGCCGTCGAAGAGCAGTCTCTCGTGCAGTGGATCCTAGACCTTGACCGACGAGGCTTTCCGCCCTAGGTCATCGACGTACGACGTATGGCGGACGCTCTTCTCGCTAGCCGCGGCCAAGATCTACCTCCTCTACCTATAGGCAAGAACTAGGTGTCGCGCTTTGTTAACAGCCAGCTAGAGCTTTAGACTAAGTAGAATAGGAAGTTCTATAGCTAGCGCGCTCGTTATGAGAATCCTATCGCGATCGCAGCGTAGTTTAAGCTCGTTAAAGAGACGCGCTAGGCGTATAGTATATAGGATATTAATACCTATAACTTTAATAAGACTGGCTTTATAATAGGCGTCGTAGCGACGTCTAAGGTTGTCACTAGCTTAGATACTATAGGTCAAGCAGTCACTATACAGCTAGGTAATCGCGACTAGGTTACGACTATTAAGTATATTAACGCGTCTAGCTAGTGTCTTCTACCCTTTGTGATCCTGTCTAGGAAGCTCCACCAGGCTAGTTAGTATCAACACCTTCCGCCAGACTAGGTAGTCGCTGTATCCGACAACGGCTGGACGACAGATAAGCTCAGCTTCGAGTAGGTAAAGCACTTCAACAGGCATATAGCGTCTCGTACGTATAGAGCCTACTATCTCCTTATTCTAGACAGCTATAGTAGCTACGCTACGCCTAAGTTCAACTAGTACTGCATAGAGAACAAGATTATCACTCTCTATATACTAGCTCATACCTCCCACCTCCTCTAGCCACTTAATGTGAGCTGCTTCTCTCCGCTTAAGCGCGCGTACAGTCACGAGATCTAAGAGCTCGCCCGCTAAGGTGTCTACTACGTTAATAAGATAGACTTCCTTATGATCTATAGACAGATCTAGCTGATAGTATTCACGCAGGAGAGTATCTAGGCTGGCTTCTAGGCGACAAGACTTATCCCTCCCTGTCTAGACCGCGTCCTATCGTCGCTCACTATCGTCCGGACGCCGTCTCTACTAGGGACAATAGCAGACGACAACGTCGCGTAGACAGCAGAAACGCCGCATACAGTAGCCTAGCTTCAGCAGCAGGCTCGTCACATATAGGACCTACTTCGTCGCTAATTACAGAGCCTAACAAGCTAAGCTATCCGCTAGCTTATTAAAGGTTATTAGCTTATAATAAACTTAGCAACTATACTTACAGAGGAGAATAGAAAGCTTCGTATAGCTAGTCAGCACTAGTAACGTAAGAGAGACTAGCAGCGTTAGTATATAGCCCGTAGAGGAGCGCTATAGACTTAGCAAGGCTAGCAGCTCGCTGCAGAAGCAGAAAGGGTGGTCGCGGTAGGTGACGAGAGTCAGAC
>QGDG01000140.1:0-45012 GCA_003268315.1 Stemphylium lycopersici
CCTCAAGTCAAGCCAGAGGCTGAGGCTTGATCGGCTTGATTGTTGACAAGTCTGCGAGCTGGTGGAACAACCTTGGCAGAAGAACATCCAGTGTGGCTTCGTCGCACTCGTCAAGGCCATCCAGCACACAAAACATGGTGCCTAGATCCGGATCCGCGATGAGCTTCTGAAAGATAACCCACAAAGATTCCAAAGAAGACAGCGTCTGCTGCGCCCTAGCAGCAGTCTCGAAGTGCGGCAATACGTGTTTGATAAGCGTCGGACGTTTAATAATGATTTGCCAGATCAGTCCGCGTAGCAAACCAATGCCTGTGTCTCGCTTCTTGTGAACGCAGAAATAGTACACAACTTGTATAGCTCGTTTCCTTGAGGCCTTTCGTTCAAGTTCTTCAGTGAGAAAGATGGAGAGCATCGTCTTGCCCTGACCTGGACCTCCGGCAATCCACAGCAGCGAGATATCACCATTCTTCCAGGCCTTATAACTCTTGTTGCTCCGGATCCAAACACACGTTCCCTCTACTATGAACCCTTTGGCACTGATAAGCTCTTGACGGTCGACGCAAGGATCAGAAAGGAAAAGCGCATCACGACACGCTTTGACATCTTGTTCGGAGGTCTCTGCGATAGTTCAGGTAAGAGTAGATCGATCTAGTGGTGTATATCGAACGTACGTTGCGTGTCCCGGTGATTCCCAAAGTAGACGTTCCCACCTACAGATCCAACAACAGCCTGTGAACCCTTCTGAGCTGACACACCTGCGGTGTGTTGATATCGATCGTCAGGCATCGTGCCATGCAGCAGATCTGGAGCTTAATCTTTCTTGGGGTTGCTTTCAATGGCGACTTTTTACATAATACGGGATGCAGAAGCCCGCAGATGCTGGAGGAGCAGTAGCAAGTGGCGGATATAGTCGTCAATTCCGAAAAGATCAAAATGTTGGAGCGACATAATTGGGAAAGACTCAACGGTTGAAGATGCTGGTATTGTAATTGGGGTCGCATTGGCAGCCATGCGCAGCGACGTGCGGCGCAGCAACCGAAAGGCTCGGGAATGTTTCATGTGGACGAAATGAGCTACGCCATCTCATGCAGCTTCCTTTGGCCCCCAAACCCCTATGCAGGTCCGCTCAACCAGCCCCAATAACAACTCAACCCCCGGGTGACGAGCGTGCTGCGCCAAGAAAAGCGAAACCTATTTGGTCGTTTGAGACGGCAGGAGAACGGCTCTCGGCTCCATAGCCGGGCCGCGCCAGCGATAACAGCGTCAATGGATGCTGCCCCAAATTAGCTTGGATATAGCAATTCCATCACAAGACTGACAGCAGAATGGGCCGTTAGAGACCGCTTCCAGGCAACGCAGCGACAAAACCTCACCACAAAACAGCTACACAAAGAAAAGAGAAGGCAAAAAGCATTCGTTCGACCCATTTGACCTATGATCACAACCTGATTCTACAGCCCCTTTCCATGCAATCCACCAGGCCTTAGGTCTTTAAAATCTACGCTATCCATAACACCAGCAAAAGCAAAACTCCAATCCTGAGCGCTAATATCCGATATGTCCTGTTTGATCCTAGCCGTCTGTTCGGAAGCGTTGATAAAACCAGCAATAGCAGAGCTATGATTCGTTGCCTTCACACCCTTGATTTTCTGCCCAGTTCGCTCGAAGACAGTCGTAGAGATGGCTTCCTCACAAACGGCTTTCAACGTGTTGTTTGCGCTATTCTGGCACGCGAGTTCGTGGAGAAGCGCTTGTCTGCTTTCGTCTGAGACTTTGCCTCGCTGCGTGATGGAACCAAGACGTGTGTTTCTGGCCGGTTTAAGTTGCTGGATGCTGCGTTCGAGCTCCACTGTTGCGGTACTTGCTCTACCCAGCTGTTGTCTGATGACGATTTCGTTTTGCTGGAGCATCCGTCTTTCATCTCTTTCATCAGGCTGTCTTGGCGGGAGGTCGTGATGCTGCAAGATATTAGAAAACCGCGCTGGAATTTCGAGAGCAGTGGGAAACTGCTTACATCGTCATTGTGGAAAGCGCTACGCTGAGGGTGGCTTTGCAGTCGCCCAACTGCGCTCTGAACGTCTTAATGCGCTCCAATCCAAACAATCCAACTTTCCATTTATCCTTCCAGAACATCTTGTCCTCTTTGGAATTCTTCGTCTAATGCTCCACCTGCAAATAGAACACATTGCACGCTCGATCGCAATTCTCAATAGCTCGTTCGATTTGATTGCTCAACAGGGTCTGCGAGGTACCGGTTTGCAATTCTCTTTGTAGATTCTGTAGCACGGGTTGCAGTGCTGCTAGATCCGTGATCACGCCTTTGACCGTGTCAAGTGCATTTTTGATGTTGTCGATGGTCTTGATGAGGATCTGGACGCTTTGGACGGCGGCTGTCGTGATGCTTAGGATGGACGCGGTGATGCTAAGAGGATCCATCATGAATGAGTTCACACCGAGAAAGTGGGGATCTGAGTATAATCAGCTTTATACTTCCGTGTCTGCACAGCCCTGCAATCAGCAAAGACGACTGCCTGGAGTTCAGCACCTGCCGAGGGGCCAGAGGACTGGTATCCCTGCACATCTTCCCAGCTCTTGTCTGCGCCACACAGTCGCATTAACCGAATAGAGACCGAGAGCCGTTGCCCACCCACGTAGACGATACGCCAAACTATCCATTCCTATACACGTGAAAAGACTAACACGTTGCTCTTGCTATAACTCCGACTTCCGTTTCCTGCCCCGCAAGGGCACAAGTTTCCTATCACTCAACACCAGCGACACTGTTGGACCTCCCACATGAGCCCTCTTCTTACCGCCCAGGGCTACCACACTATCGCGATGTGTCGTGTCCTATTGTCCTGCGCTTCTTTACCCCCTCCCTACTTTCCCATTTCTTCATCTCTCTTAGCCCGCGCTCGGAAGCTTTCCTCGCAGGAACATCGACATCAGTATTGAACCCCTCGTCGTCTCCAAACAGTCCGCAAAACCGCTCACCAGAACGTGGAAGTATACTGTATTGCCCCTGGACATCAGCGAATTCGCGCGGTAGATGCGATGATAACAGGAGTGAGATTGCGCTATGCGAACGCACATATCTCGCTTTTTCCTATTCCACATTAGCGAGTGTTACACCATCGTCCTGGCCCATTCACCTATAAAAGGAAAGGAACGTGATTCACTCACATGATTCCCCTCGCCCTTCCAATCCATACTAGAGAACGGACAGTCAACCCCTGTCCCCCACTCTCCTTCCCACCCCACTTCCAAATTACCGAGCCCCTCTTCCCTCCAGCCCCAGTCCCAAATCCCCGTCTCATCATCAGGCCACGAATTCACGGGACCCGTTTCACCCAAAGGACTCGGGGAGACTGAAATCTCTTCGCTAGAAGCAACATCATCTAACCACTTGGCAACGAAGTCACTGCTATTCGGCAAAGAGCAGTGGAGAAGGAATGAGCTGCTAGAGCGACAGCATAAAGCCTCCGCGCTGGTCGGGGAGACGATTTCCTGAAGAACTGGTTCCAGTTCTGTGTCTGATCCGTCGTCTTCGTCTTCATCTCCGTCTTCGTCGTCGGCTCGCTGGGGGTAGCAAAGCTTGTAAGGTCTTTTTCGGGGGAAACGTGCGTATGGCAGGGTTCCAACGTTTCCGTCGTTTTCATCATCATCTTTGGTGTCCTCAGACAGAGACGGCGGCACAAGGTTTGTCTTGTCCAGCCTCCTTGTATGTATCCCCTCCTGGTTTGGCCCATCCGCTCCTCCAACTTCATCCTCATCCCCACGAGCCCAGAAGAAATAATGCGGCACATCGCACCCCTTGAACCGAACATACCTCAATCGATCCAAGTTCCTCTTCTCCTCTCCTTCCCAGCACCCCCCTTCACCATCACCATTCCTCGCCTCACAACCCCAGTCCAAAAACGCAGGAACAAACCCCACCGCCCGCGGCCTCCACCGACACGTTTCAAAAACCTCAACATCCCTCCTAATCCTCGCTGCCCTCCTCTTCCACCTCCTACTTTCCCTCTCCCCACGTGCCCCCTCGCGATTCCGCGTCACGCGCCTCGCATTTCGTTCTTCGAGCTTGTACCTACGATACAAACCCGCCAACCCAGCCTTCCCCGCATCCATCTCATCAGCCCTGCGCGGCGCAGCAAAGAAATACAAATGACCGTTCCAGCCCTGGACGATGGTGCGTGCCACCCACTGCGCCCCCGTTTCCACCACCACGTTTCTTAGCACACCCTCCAAGACCCCCTTCCTCACACCCTCACGCACCGAATCAGGCAGCACAGGGGCGAAATCCGGTGCCACGTCGACAGGGTACTTTCCACCCGGGAGACTCATTTTCTGCCTACTTAGCGCCGCCATGAGTCTAAGCGGCGCGTAGGACATCTGGCGCGGTTGGAAGACGAGGTCTGCTGTAGTGTCTACGGGAAAAAGTGGGGAGGGAGCAGTGGTTGAAGGGAGGATGGGATACGGCCATTCGAAGAGGCGGAGCCTTGAAGAGGGTTTTATGGCAACGAGGTCGACGGAGGCGGTAGAGGACTCTGTGGATGTGCTATCCCAGGAGGAATCGCTGAGGGCCTGACCGATTGCCCCAGGGGCGTATTCGTCGCGGTTGTTATGCTCGGCCTCGATGTCTGTTTCACTCATGATGTCGTCACTGGCGCTTTCGTCTCGGTCTTTCTTCTCCATCTTCTCAAGCCTTCGGCGGTGTTTGGCTTCGATTTGCCTATGTCGTTCTGCAGCGAGTCTCTCTTGCTCGCGTTGGGCTTCTTGCTGGGCTCTGCGACGGGCAATTATGGCGGCGTGCTCGGCACGCTTCGCCTCGTCGTCGTGGCGCTTGAGCGCCCATGCCATTTCTACCTTCTTCATATCTTTGCGGTAGATACCGCGTTCTTTGGCTGCGTCGAGAAGCTCCTTGTAGTTGTACGTGTCGTACACTGAATTAGTCCTGTCTTCATGTCGTACTTTGTGTGTGCCGCCTCGCCGGTGGGCAGTTGCTTGTGTGGTCACTGTGCGTTCCGAGGGTTCTGATGGCCCTTGGTACATGTCAGGATTGTCCTTCCTCGCTTTACCTTTGGGCATAATGTCTTCGATACAGACTTAATTTAAATGAATGGTAACAGTCAAAGATACGTTCTCAATCTCAATGCATTCACGCTTCTATCGAGATACACGGTTAGCATGTCAGGTGAGACCGATACATCTGCCAAGTCTACTAGCATACCTTTGACAAACCATGGATGAAAGACACGACTCCAGCGCTTTGTGGTTAACATTACCTTTGTCTTATTGTTAGTACGACATTCACGTCAAGGCAAAGGCCTCGACACGTCATCAGACTCAGAGCCAGTGCGGCCTCTTATTAACATTCGAAACGGTTCATTCATATGGTCTAGGGTATCTCACTAGGTCATGTTAACTTACAAACTTTTGTATTGGGAGGAAGCCGCTTACAGTTCCGACTTCTCGGGATCCACTTTCCTCTTCTCTGCCTTGAAGTCGAAGAAGCCCTCCAGTTCCATCCACTCGGCCGTGAAAGCAAGGACAAGCTTCGTCCAGTCCTCTACCGTATCCATGTCAAGATGTTCTCCATCATCTTCCATGTTGTGCCACACCTTTGGAAAGGGTGTAGGGATCATGTGCAGAATCTCAACACCGCGAGCCATGAATGGGACGTGATCATCCTGGACGAAGCCGCCCATGAATGCATCGTTGCCCTTATTAGCGTCGGATAAAAACGGCCGTTCAGCGCGAGGCTTCTTGTCCTGACGCTTTGCCATCTTCGACTCGTGATTCGGAGAGGATTTCATCAAGCCAAGTTTTCGCAACCGATTCTCTGCATTTGCCATGTGCTTGTATGCCCAGTGTGTAGTCTTGAAATACGAGGGGACTTTGGGGCCCTTGGAGCCCAACAAGTCAAGTAGTAGGAACAGTTCGATGGAATCGAGTGGGGTGCGGTATATGGAAGAGGCGGCATGAAAGGTGGATTCCCAGTCTTCAGCAAGTGCCCTGTACATGCTGAGTTAGCAGCTGCCAATTTCCCCAGTACTGTCTTCGCCTACCTAGCCCCGTAGAGACTGTCAGTGTCGGTCCAGCTCTTGAAAGCTTCCTCGCCATCCAGCAATAGCACTTGAACGCCCTTGTGCTCTACCTCGAAATCATCCTCTTTTGCCTCGGCCCATTTTTTGGTCAGGGCAGCATCGATGCTGCGCGCAATATGCAGAATCATGGCGCAAGGTGCGGCGCTATCCGTAGCGCCAATGAAGCCTTCCGGTGTGTACTTGCTGTCGTAATGCGCGACCAGTGCGAGCCTCGAGACGTCGCCCTCCATGCTACCCGGCGGATCGCGTGTAGCAATAAAGTTGACAAAGGGCACTTCCTTGCCCTTGCTAACCGGAGTCGTCGACGTCGAATTGTGCATTTCAATCCTCCATTCCGGCAATTGCGACTTGAAAAAGTCTACAAAGTGTTGTCGCACGGCCGCATTGCCCTTTGTCCCTGAGACTCTTGGGACTAGTATGGGCGCCAACAGGGAACCCTTTTTGATATCGAAGTCATCGCCAGGCCCGGGAAGGTGCTTGAGCGTATTGTCGCTGAGGTCGTGGTAAGCGGAGCCGAGGGATGATAGGAACGAAACAAGTGACAGCAACGCGAAGCCGAACAACATCTTCGCGACCTATCACATCGAACAACGACCAAGAACACAAAACGGCTGACAGAAAGTTGGTGTCAGGCCGTATACAAAAGCATGCCGGCTCCGGAAGTCCAGTGGAGCTTGTGGAGAGGATCCGTGGCTTCTCCTAGACTATCGGTACGCTTGTCAGCATCGGGGAAACTTGCCGCAACCGCCGACACACTTGCGCACGTGACAGCGCGACAGTGCAAAACTCGAAATCCACCCCAATCCACCTCTCTGTAATTGGTGGATTGCGCGCTACGCAAATAGCGACATTGGTGTGATCCCTAAACAAGTTTCGCGTGGAATTGAGTTGGAGGCCCGCAGTACATCTGGCCTGCCCATTTTGTCGTCCGGCCTGGACCCTACTTTGCAACCCATTGCTCCTCACCACCATGCAGCCGCGCTTATTCTCATTCGTAGCCGCTTTCAGAAGCGCGGTGCCAGCAGCAAGAGGCGGAAGGCCGACCGCATCATTCCGCGTCCCCAGTTTTGTATGTCGGAGCTGCCAAAGAAACTTGTCGTCCTCCCCAACACTACGCTTCTTTGGCAGGGCATCGAAAGAAGGTGCCAAGACTGCTGAAAAAGAACGAAGTATGCAGTGCCCAAGTCCGTTTCGCTAGACTTGAGTGTGCTGACATGCGTGACAGAGTACAAGTCGAGGCTACTCATCTACGACGCCGGCGATGCACGAACGACATGGATCTCCTTCTGGAAAGCAATGGCCCTGTTGCAATTCGGCACCACGCTAGTCTTTGGTGTTCCGCCTCTATGGAACAACGAGAACCAGCCTGATCCGCGAGTGCGAAAGGCGCAAGCTATCATGGGTATGTTGGACTTTTTGCTTTGGTCTCATTGCTACTTTTACGTCTTTCCACCCCAGCGGCTCTCCAACATTTTCGATTTAGTCATTGTTCATAATGTGCCCCTCACTTTCTCCTGCCTCTTCTCTCTCTTCTTAATTTCCATGAACATCAAAAACAACAGCCGCCCCAGATCCTCAATCACAAACATCCTGGCATCCAGAATCTCTTCTCTTCTCATTCACATGTCGTTCTCTCTCGCTTTCGTCAAGCCCCTCCCCAACCACACTCCTCCGCCATTCCATCTTCCAGACAACCCAACTACCCATCCACCTATCTGCACACCCATCTAACCCACCCCTGCAGTCGGCATCCTAGGCACCATCCCCACCCTAACCCTCGCCTACGTAACCGCGCCCTTTGTCCACCAAGTCTTCCTCCAAATACCCGCCCACGCGCAATCCTCACGGCCCGCACTCCTGCGCTTCGCATCAACCCTGCGCGCCCAGCCCAGCCAGACAGCAAACACCAAACTCGAATTCGTAACCCTGCGTATTTTCCCCTTCCGCAAGCACACCACCGCCTTCCTGCACGAACTGCGCGCATTGCCGCAGCGCAAGTTGCGTCTTGCCAACATTGAGATCCCGAAGAATGAGGCGTGGGTGGAGCGGCAGCGCGGCAAGGGTATCGTTAAAAGAATGCTAGAGGTGCTGGGCGAACCGAGGTTCAAGTTCTACGTCAAGGAGGGAAGGCTGTATACGATGAAGACGGGGATTCCGGGCGTGTGGGAGGAGGTTGCCGCCAGAATTCGGGAGCAGACTGAGGAGGAGGAGATGAAGAGGAGGATCGAAGAAGGGGGTGGTCGGAGCGAGGTGGGGAGGGAGATGCTGGGGAGGGGGAGGGGGAGGGGTGCGGTGAAGTCGGCGAAGAGGGTTGTTGTTGTGCCGAAGAGGGAGGTTAGGAAGGTGGATGAGAGTGTTAAGAGGCAGACTACTAGGGGGGTGAGGAAGTGATGAAGGGATGAGGTAGCCGGTTTGAGCGTGTTTTTGTTTGAGGCTTGCGAAGCGAGATACAGTGTGCAAAGAAGCGTGTATAGGAATGAGCTATTGCCACAGTGATGCGGGCCAAAAGCACTCGAATTGTACGAGTAGCGTAGCTTCCTTTCCACGCGATGAGAATTACTCCCTTTTCTTTCATTGTCTCTGATCAAATCGCTTCACTACTAGACCAGCCAGACCAGACCCAGCACCCCACTTATACCTTCTCGACCAAACTCGGTTTCTCCTTCTCCAAGTCATCCTGGTAGCTCGGTGGCTCCTTGCCCTCACTTGGTGGCATCAAGCCCGACCGTTCGAGCAGCTCAGCCAGTCCGACCTCTAGATACACCTCATCCCAGCGCTCCTTCTCGCGTTGAGCAGTACCGACCGAGCCAAACAGATGGTCCATTTCTTCCTACATATTGTCAGTATCTGGAACGCTTTGGAGTGTAGGCATCATAAGGTGCAAACCTACCAGCGACAGTCCCTTTGTCTCAGGGAAGAAGAAGAAAATAAACGCCGCGCCCATAGCGGTGAACAAGCCGAAGAAGATGTAAGTCCCGTAGCGTAGATGCTCGAGCATATCCGGTGTGACCTGGCCGACGATGAAGTTGTTCATCCTGCAATGCCGTCAGTACCTGGTCTAATACAAGATGATTCGCAGGATTGACTCACCAGTTCGAAGATGCGCCGAGAGCGATACCATACGGCCTGTTTGCAAGAGGCCAGATCTCCGACATGACGATCCACGAGCATGGGCCCCACGAGTAGCCAAAGAAGACGACAAAAAGCCATACCATGGCGCATGCGGCCCATCCGGCTCCTTGGTGGTTGGGCCAGTCGTCTTCGAAACTGGCGACGATGCCCGAGATGATGAAGTGGCAGGCTGCCATGCCGATTGCGCCGCTGATGAGTACGGGTTTCCGGCCGAGTTTGTCGACGTACAGTACGGCAGGAACTATTGCGCGGTTAGTATGGTAAGATAAAGCTCTTAAAGGGGGCTGAGTGGCAAGCTTACTTGTTGCGAGAAACATGGCAATGCCGACAACGCCCGTAGCCAGCAGACTAACGGAGTTGCTGGACAGTCCCAAGTCGCTAAAGATGGTCGGCGCATAGTACAAAATTGCGTTGACTCCCGTCCATTGCTGGAAGAACATGGTAAGGACAGAGATTATGACGCGCTTGAACATGCCCTTCGTGGTGAACAAGCTGCCAATGGCTACGAATTGAAGTTTGAAAATCGATCCCGCGCTCATATCCTGGAGGTGAGGGAAGTTTTCGGCAAGAGACTTCTTTTCAAACAGACTCTGGGCGCGAATCTCCGTATACTCAAGTTCAATGAGTTCGTCGTCCTGGGAAAGTCCGCGGAGTTGGGCGAGTACACGGCGAGCTTCCTCTTCGCGGTTGTGATGTACGAGCCAGCGGGGTGAGAAGGGCATGAACAGCATGCCGACTCCGAGCAGCACAGCAGGAGCCAACTGGAGGGCGAGAGGAATGAGCCATGCAGAATCCTTTTGTCCATCTCCGGTTCCGCCTATGTAGTTGGTGCCGTAGTCGATCCAGAAAGATACCATGATGCCCAGTGTGATGCTCAACTGCTGCAGACCAACAAGCGCACCGCGCACTTCTGGTGGCGCAATCTCCGCATTGTACATGGGTACAATCATCGATAGGGACCCAACACCCATACCAGTTACGAATCGACCGCCAAGGATAGCGTTGTGGCCAACGCCAGTAACTGCGGTACACTGCACTACAACCCCAACGATGAAGATGCCGACGTTGATGAGGATGGCCCACTTGCGCGATAGGATTTCGGCGAGGAAACCAGAATACATTGTTCCAAACCAAGCCCCAAGTTCGAGAATGGAGACGAGCCAACCTTGTCTGGACGAGTCCCATTCCAAGGTTTCCTGGTTCTCAATGTAGTTGCCCATGTCTAGTGATTGTTAGGGTGACTGGTTATGTCAAGTCCGCTTCCTCGAGATACTTACGCTTCTTGAATGCGTTCATGGTAAGAACACCAGAAAACACACCCTGGTTGTAGCCATAAAGTAGGCCTCCCAAGCAAGCAAAGCATGCGATACCAAAGACCTTTGCGTTCTTGACCAAGGCCATCGGGCCTGATGCACCGGCAAGGGCTTTTCGGCGGGCCAGAGCAGCCGCCTGGAAATCGCCGCTACCACCACCGACAGGAGCCATGGTGACGAATTCCCGTGTTGCAGCGCGACGTATAAAATTGATGAGGGTATGTCGAAAGCACGAGACAGAAGCGTTCGAGGTCAGTCAGAAGGTCTTGAGATCGAACCTTTGACAGTGCCACCCAGTAGCAAGGTCGACATGGGGAACATAGCTCTACATATGCAATCTCAATCTGCCTCGCGAGACCAGATCAGCCTACCGCCATCTCGGGTAACGGAATCGCATGGTCTGTCGTCTGGTATGAAGCTCTACTGGCTATCTCGTCGCGGATAAATAGAACGGTTAAGCTCAGTGGCACCGACGCTTGTTTTGGACAGCGGGAGGCGATTCAAGCATCGGTAGCTGTCGGGGCATTAGCACCAAATGTTTGTTCCGTGCGGGAAGGGAAACAAGCTAAGGGCAGTGACGAGGATGGGTTCCATTGGGTCGAAGCAAGAAGAGTGGAGATGTGCGCGGGGTGGATTCGTTGGGGCCCCATTCTTGCTGAGCAATCACGGAAGAATTCTACTGCTCAGAACAGGACGGTGGTAACTCGCCATCAGACAATGGAGTCAGCGTGCTTATTTTGTCGTGTGTCCACCGCGGCTTGGCCTCGTTTACTGGGAGAGCAAATAAGCTTTGAGGCTCAACTGCAGGCAGATCAAGCAATTTCAAGCAATGTGGCGCTGCGCGCAAATTAAACCACGTTCATCTGCCGCTCCGCGGGTCTCCATACCGTCAGCCCCCGCCCCCTCGGGTTAGCATGTCGCGGACGTGGAGTCTCCAGAGCGGGATACTAGCGCCGGTTTTGCATTCTGCCTAAATGCACGACTCCCTCGGTCTTCACGTGTGGATGGCTGCGGCTATGCGGCGTCGCGGTAAAGTCGGAGATGTAGATGTCGCTTACAGCGAGATTTTGGCTCACCGATGACGCAACTCCGACTTCAGCCTGGTGGTTTTTCTGGTTTTAAGAGGCGAGACCGGTTTGATGTGTTGGAAGTGGTGGTAGACTACGCGGAATTGATCGCGGGGTGTTGTGTGGAGGCTTCCGCAGCCAATCACAGTGGGGGCGGGGCCCGTGATCCCGGTGGCACAGTGACCCAACCTCACGTCAACTTCGCCGCTGTCTGCATCGTGACATGTAAGCTGCCAACATATTCTCTCTACATGAAACCAGCTGTGCAATATGATGCATAGAATATACAGATAAGGGTATGCAAGACACGTCTCGGAGTTGGTCGTTGGACAGACCAACATGATCAAGCGCATTGTCGCCATACATCTGCTACTTTGTGCCGCACACGCTGCAATGCAAGGGGCTATTTAAGACTTCGCCGCCTTCGTACAGCGTCTCATTTCCTGAACTACCCTTCGATATCTTCCCGTGGCTTTGCGGATCCGCAGCAATCGATAGCACCGTTGCATTCGCTTCTTTTCTGACGACAGGTCTACTTGACCATCTTCCCGTTACATATGCTGTCAAATAAAGTCGGGGTCTTTTTTCCCTTCATTGGTGCACTAAGTTTACACACCGATCCACAGACGCTTGCAAGAACGGGATGTACAATCTGCTGCTGCAGGCTTGCTCCACAATTTACGCGCCTCACAGTCCTTGTCTGACTGGCGTTTTCTCTAGACCCAGTAATCTACGAATAATCCATCTTGAACACAAAGAAAGGAGGTTCTTATAAGAACACTTTCCCCGTGACGATCAATCTCTGTGCTCCAGGGGCTTCACGAAAACATTTGGTCATTGCCTCATCGTCAAGGTAGACGGCCGCCGCCCTGACATCTCGCCCCCCCACCACCGGCAAACTCAGCAGGCGCCAAGAGACATAGAGCATCACCAATCGGACATAGAATCTCTTGGGAAAACGCACTTCGCATGCAACAGTCACACGAAAGAGGCGTCGACCATTGCAAGGTCGCCAACTTGCTACTTCCAAGACTGCGTCTGTTCTCCGTCACCGCTAGCCCCAGTCAGTAGCATTCAGAACGGCGCTCAAGTCCAACAGCCCCCGATAAAGCCAGGCGCCAAAGGGCTATCGAGAAATCAAGGAGGTGGCGAAGGTTTCTGGCTGAGACTCCATATTGACAACAACGATTGTTATTCGAGCTGACCACAGTGGCTTTCTGATTGATAGTTACAGCCCCCATCTTAGTACGTTCCTCATTCAAGCATTTAATCACGGCATTCTGCAGTTTCTGTGCCCTCATCGCAATCACATTCCAATGTTTGTGTTGGATCAAACCAGCCAAGTTTTACGTACACAATCGTTTTATTCATCGGCGGGAAATTCAAGCTCATCACACCTCTTTTCTCCACGCTCACGACGACTTTCTCCAACGCCCCATGAACATGAAGCTGATTCATATCTTGTTTCTCACACTAACGTTCCGTAGCGCGTGGGCATCTCTGCCTTACGGCCCTACCGAGACTGGTAACTTTAATTCACTGGCATAGACTCTAGGAGTTCATAACTGACTGGGGTATAGAAGAGGACATATTTGTTCCTCGTGAGCTTCCCTCCACTGATCTGCGTTCGGTAGCCGCCAGTACAGTTCCTTCTGGGACTGTCTTCCCATCGCTCGCATCGATTCCTTTGTTCACTTCTTCAGCCAGCATCCATAATTCCTCGAATACAGAGCAAATATCTGCGAGCTCTTCGTCGTTCGTCTCGAACGCGACAATATCAAGTAATTCCTCCAGTGCGACCTTCTCTGGGACGCCAAGCCCTGCCTCTTCTTCGGTATCTTCAGGATTGATCAGCTCCAGCGGACAAATCGCTAGTCTTCTCAACTCGACATCGGTGTTTTCATCTGCCAATCAAGAATCAAATCCAGTGAGCTCAACTCAGTTGCAAAGCATCGAGCCTTTGATTCCGCCCGTTTCTTTAACAAACGTTTCTTCATCAACCGAGAGCGCCCCATCATCAGTTTTGTCTCTTCAAACCCCAGAGACTTCGCTGCACATATCGGGGACAACCTCCACTGATAGTCCAATCTTTATCACTGCGACAGTCACTGCAACAGAAGGCAAAGCTACCACCGTCCTTGTCACCACAATCGAGCAAAATAATCCTTCGGGACACGAAATCATGTCTTCCCATCAGACCTCGCAGCCTTCCACTTCTTTGGCCACCATTCCGACTGGCGACAGCCTCGAGGCCATCATCGGCAATGTTACGTATCAACTTCCATCTTCTGACGAAGATTCAACCGAGGTGATGTTAGGGGATGGCTCTCTTGCGCAACTCTTTGCCGACAAAATCGTCATGGAGAGTCAGACTGTGACTGTTCCATCAGATCTGACTAGCACAACAGCACTACCCGGGGGTGTTACTGCGAAACTTGGGGAAGCTACCGTACCCGAGAAACCCGACTCCAACGACGACGACAATAGTGGAGGCAGTGGTGGACTTTTCGGAGCTTTGGGTGGCATCGCTAGCGGTGCAACATCAGCTCTCGGTGGGGCCATTGATGGCATCGGCTCTGTCAGCTCAGGCGCGCTCGCTTTTGCCAGGGGTGCTGGAGGTGCAGCCACTGACCTTTCTAGCCCGCTTTCAGGTGCTATCGGCCATATGGGCAAGGTCATTTCTTCCTTCAACGGCATCCAGAAAGCTTTCACTGGCAATGAGCTCACGAAAGAAGCCTTTGAGACGCTGACGGGTGCACACACACTTGGTCGTCAATCTTTGAACTGGATGAGATCGACACAGAGCCTAACCCAGGACTTTTCCAATCTGCCAGCAGATGTTAAGTCCAAAGTGCAGTTCCGAGCTGGAGAATTTGTCAAACCTGGCGGTGTTCTTGATCAGTGTAAGGAAGCCCTTGAGAAGTTTCAAGACTTTCCGTGGAATGAGGCCGATGAATCAACTCATATGCTGGAACCAAGTGCAACAAGCGAGCCGACCGGTGCACCATCGCTCCAGAGTGCGCAAGGCGTTTCTACAGAAAATACCGCTGCAGGCATACAATCTTCTGCTCAGAGTGAGACCTCAAGGATGTCCTCTAGCCAGACCACCGCATCAAGCAGCGAGACGCCAACTCCAACGGCCCCCATTAAAAATGTATACGGGATCTTGAGTAAGGATGGCACGCCTTGGCCGGTCTTCAAGGAGATGATCGAGTCTCTGGATGGAGGGAAGGGGCCGTTAGTCAAGTGGGACAATATCCAGAGCCAACTGTACTTGGCGGAAATCAATGCCACACAAGCCCAGGAGGTAGCCGAGTCGTACGACTTTATCAATTGGATCGGCATTCACGATGGTGGAATTAGTTCAGACGATGAGGAGACAGCAGAGGAATTTCGAGCCATTGACACTTTGCGACAACAAGAGCCCAATCTTCCAAAGCTCTTTATAGCATCTGATGCTTCCGTGTCGGATGCTTTGACAACAAAAGATCACTTGCATCACTATGCCGCTCGAAAAATGGGACCTCCAATTTCCGAAGCTCCATGGTGGAAGAAGATGCTCTCAGCACCTCCTTCAGCCCCGGACGATGCCCCTCTTGCATCAAGCGACTACCCGGACTACATGGCCGATGAAACTGGAGGCGCTGGTACAATCATCTATATCTTAGACGATGGTTTCGATACTGAGACACCTGTAGGTCTCCCAAATGTGCAGTCCGACCCAGCTGACATTATTAGGACCTCTTACCACACGGGAGGAAGATCGAAACCCATTTCGTGCCAAACAAGTACACAATCCCACCATCACATCTTGACCGCGGTGTTCCCGAGAATATTCGAGGGCCCGCGTCGGGTTCTCACGGGACCATGTAAGACTCGATGGCAGGTTGCACTTCATGGAAACAAGCTGACACCCCTTTAGAATGGCGAGTCTTGCTGGTGGCCTGAAGACCGGAGTCGCACCAAAAGCAGACTTGCATCTGTTCAAAGTCAAAGGCCAATATCGACACAGAGAACCGTCGACCAGCATCTCGACCACACATCATACTGAACTTGCAATTGGATACTGGACTGAGCACATCAAGAATCACATAGAAGCAAGGGGGGCTTCAAGGCAGAAAGGAGGTCCAGAAGTGAAATCTGTCATCAACATGTCATGGGGTACGAAGGCCCTTCACGAAGACTCTAGGGCACTGTGCAAAAATTAACAAATCACAGGCATCAAATTGGAACTTCTGCCCCCACCAAAAGCTGCCGAGATTACTAGACTCCTCCAGGAGTTTCTTGACTACTGCCAACAAAACCATATACCCGTCGTTGTTGCGGCGGGAAATACACCGCACACCATGGATGTGAACGAAAATGCTCCCCAGAGGTTTTCCAAGCCTGAAGACAGCATGGTCATAGTCGGCGGGGTGGATCATAACGGACAAGTGATCAAGCAACAGTTATCGGACCAAGATGGGCTTGTGCACGTGTACTCTCCTGGGGCGGATATCGAAGCCCCCATCGATGCGACGAATTTCGCGACAGAGTCAGGGACTAGTCAGGCAGCAGCTATCGTAGTATGACCAACCCCCAACCTGTCTTCCACACACGTCTCTAACTCATCACCAGTCGGGTCTCATCGCATATTACAACGGCTTGCCGAATCTTCAGGTCTTCGAAGCCGCCCCGCCCGGTGGCGTCGTGGGTGCCAAGGGAATGCTGAGATCACACGCATGGCCAAGATCTTCCCCAGAATCGTCGATCAAAGTGGTGTACAATCTGGCCAGAGGAGACCCTGCTCATAGCGAGTTTTCCTGTGTTCAGCGTCGCGGCGTCTCTGGAAAGCGTGACGATGAAGGCATCTGCACTTTCTCGTCGACAATGGCAATATCAGCAAGGTTAGTAATACCAACATCAAACCACCTCACCGCATGCAGTCCGACTGACTCACCAAACAGCTCTACCGCATCTTCCGAATCACTGTCAGCAAATCCCACGACGCCGCCGGCAACTCCAAGTTTCTCCTCCAGCTCATCAAGATCACCAGACTCTTTGGTCTCTCCCAAATCCAGCTATTCTTCTGAATCACCATTCAACCATCTGTCAAAGCTCATCGAGCTCATTCCCCAGCCAATCCAATCACCGAAGCCTGCGTCGACCCCGACCACGCCAACGCCACCCCCGGTAACGACCGAGGAACTCTCCAAGCCACCGGACCCCTCGCCGACGCAGGAAAATGAAAAACCAACTTCTACAACGCGAGAAATGACGCCTGAACAATCTGACGACGCCAAGGAGAAAAGGTGCGTGAGGTGTGCCGACACCATCAAGACATGCTTGCAGCCTTGCAGTCGCAGCAATTATCACTGCAATCAGGCCTGTCTTTGTGATAACCTCCGCAACAATCCTCAGTGCTACGGATGCGAACTCAACTGCCGTGACCCGTAGCTAAACAATATTGGGGAGTGGAGTGGAGTAAGCTGTTGGTGATCTCGGTGGTACGACGTTCTTTTGGATGGTGAGAGGCAGGATGATCTTTCCAATCTGTTGATTCGGGGGACGAATGAGTGGATATCCAGAAAGTTTCTTCTTCCTCTTTTTTGTCATCTTTTATTATAGTCACTCGCTTACAGTACTTCAACATGCCACCTCATATTTGTCATGGTGTAACAATGCTCACTCCCACGAATCGTGAGTGTTTTGCGTATCATAGTTACGTGAGCCCCACGAGCGCCAGCAAGAAATATATACACTGGCACTTACACCACGTTCAGCCTCACACTCCACAACTGTACTCACCTGACAAGAATCAACGTATTCTACACACACGACTATTCCCGGCCTATCATCTGCAAATGGATCATTATCACAGCACTCCTGCACATTCGCAACAAGGGCACTTCGAAGCACCAGCTTTGGTTAAATATCTTGCGCGCACTGTACGAGGTCATCAGACAGCCTGGATAGCAGTTCTGCGGCTGGAGCCGTGTCACAGAAGATGTATTGCACATGTACATCTGGACATTTGTATGCGACGACCGGCTGGGCGTAGGCATGTTTTGTCGCTCCAATGGCTGGGTTGAGCTTTTGCTTCTTCTCGTGAGCGTTCATGGGGTCCGAAAAACGGAATGTTATTTTTTCTGATTGGGATTGTTTCACAATGCTGGCTTGCGTTGGAAAAGGGTCATCGTTGCAAGTGCAGCGATAAAAGTAACCCAGAATCCGGGCATACGTTCAGCTTCTGAGATTTCGCAAGTTCACCTCACGCTTCGTACACTTGTTTGTGTCCCTGATACCCCTCCCCCCCCCCCCAGTTGGGCCTTTCCTTTTCGGTTCGAGTATGGATGGATCCGTCTATGGGTTGTTTCCATGGTCAGAATGGCTTTGTATCTCATAGGCGTGTACGTTGGGTTTCAAAGTGTCTTTTTTTACCTGCCCATCTGTTATCTGCAATATGCCACGAGCGATATGACTCGTTGTACATTCGGTATGGCTGCAGTGCTGTTTGCGAACCCGCTTTACACCATACTTGGGATTGGTCCTGCGTGCAGTCTTCTAGCCATGCTTATTATTTGCTTTAGTTTTAGTATCTTGGCGCTTTACAAGTATGGATCTACTCTTTGCGAAAGGTCCAAGTCCACCGATACATTGTGCTTCGTCTCAGCGTAAACAGTACCCCTGGCACGCCAAAACCACAACAAGCCAGCATGTAGCTGAGGATGGGTAATCCATAGCCGAACTTTGCAGTTCGATACTTGTTTGGCGTGGGATTTCATCACAATGGCGTCGGCATTTTGATGTACAAGCTAGCGGCGACGTGTCGAGGTAGGTGAAGTTGGCAAGGAGAAGGGCCAGAAGACGGCTGAAGATAAGATGACCCTTGCACACCGTCTAAACTCCTTTGGGAACGCTAGCTCAGTATGCCCCTCCCCGCTCTCTTCGCACAACGCGGGGCTTGCAGCTTCGCATTAGCTTCGTCCATCTCTTATCGATACCCAGACCAAGCTGCGGGCACGATAACGAAGTCTATCCGCCCCACGACTACGGCGTCTTGTACACCTTCCTTTTCGAACGTACTGCCAAGATGCGATATGCATGATGTCGTGATGGTTTTGGAAGAGCGACGGTTTTAGTTATCGGGAATGCGATAGGGTATGGATTCCGCGGGCGTAAGACGGAGAGATTGGATGTCATGCAAGAGCGGGATAGAGAAAGAACGAGTATATAAGATCAAGAGGTAGATGAATGTACAAGGCTCGAGAAATGACGATCAATTTCCCAAAGACTCGGAATGCATTTCTCAAGTCTCGCTGTCGCCTCTCTTTTGAGTTGCGTCGCAAGCAGCGCACCGACTGCTTCTTCGCTACACCCCAGACCCCGTCAAGCAACCACGGCAAGTGAGCGACTCGGTCTAACCTGGCTCGGCGCCAACAGCAGTCTCCCCAAAGTCCTGTACGTCGATTTTAGCCCGAGTCAAACTATCTACCAATTAACTTTCTCTCAGCATCCTCTACACCGGCGGAACAATAGCATCCGGCTCCGCCTACGGGGCCCTCGACGACACGCAATACGGGCAACTCAGCATCAGCGGCGAAGAAATAATCGCCCGGAATCCATACCTCTTGAACCACACCAACCTCGCCGTTTCCAACTGGACGACCGAATCCGATGGCTCAACCGGCACAAACGACGCCCTGGTAATGAACATGACACGCTTTGCGCACTCGGCACTCTGTTCCCCAGACAGCGACATCGCGGGCGCCGTATACACACACGGCACGAACTCGCTCGAAGAAACCGCCTTCCTTTTAGATTCACTAGTCAACTGCGGGAAACCGATTGTAGGCACAGGATCCATGCGGCCCTTTACACACCTCAGCTACGACGGCGATGCAAACTTCTTCGACGCCGTGATGCTCGCCGCGTCGCCCTCGTCGCGCGACAGGGGCCTAATGGTCGCGTTCAACGCGCGGATCATCCCGGGCTACTGGGTGACGAAACTGTACAGTACGAACCCGGATGCGTTTGGCCCGACGGCAGGCGGGGATCTAGGCATCTTCATAAACAGCCTCCCCGTCTTCTTCAACACGCCAAGTCAGCCCTTGTTCAAGCACTTCTTCGACATCGACGCCGTGTCCCGGCATCCCACCTTCCCCGCCCTGCCAAAGGTAGACATCCTCTACGCGGCCCGCGAGTTCGACGGCAGATTGGTGCTGGATGCGCATGCGAACGGGGCTGCGGGCGTTGTCATTGCAGGGACGGGAAATGGCGGGATGCCGAATGGCCGGGACGAGGTGGCAGAGGCTTTAGACATGGGATTGCAGGTTGTGGTCGGTACGCGCAGTCCGTTTGGGCCGTCGAGTCCGGAGCGGGAACCGAGTTATGCTAAAGCGGGGTTCGTGCACCCGATCCAGGCCAGGATTATGCTTCAGTTGGCTGTGGCGAGTGGCATGGATATGAATGCGACGATTGAGTTGTTTGAGGGTGGGTTTAGGGAGGCGATTGGGCAGGTTTGGATGCCGGGGAGCTGAGCTGTTGTGGTAGTTTACGTGGAATCGGCCATGGGTGGGTGAGATGGAGAGATTTAGCTTACAGTGTTTCAATTCTTCACTAGTGACGACTTATCGTGCGTGTAGTGTATTACGGGCATTCGCCCTGGGTACAAAAGTATTCACCCTGATAACTCCAGTCCATATCATACAAGAACATCACGCGTGCCTACCTCAACTCCGGTCTAGAAACCCAGATAGGGCCATGTGCTCATGAAACGCACCTACTCCGGCTTCTGTGCATACGTAATGTGGAACTGCACATAGGTATGCACATTCGGATCCCGAACCTCCCTCTTGGCCAGGGCAAGAATGATCTGCAAATCCTCTGCCTTGCCGCCCAGGACCTGGGTGTAGCCCCGGAGCATGTACGCCTCGAATCCGCCTTCGAGAATCATAATCTGCTCCAGCTTGCCTATGGTGCGGAGGCGCTTGGACCGCGGCCAGGTGCCCATGGGCAGCTTGTAGATCTCATCTTGAACGTTGACAAAGCCTGCGTCTTTCATCTGCGCCGCCCAGCTCCGCGGTGCATCGAGCGGGGCGCCCATTTTTTCGGCAATCTCAAAGTACAGACGTCCGGACTCGACATAGCCGCTGTTCTCGGGAATGCTGTCGTCGTCGGTGAGAGCGCCGGGTATGGTACTGGCGAGCTGGATCCATCCACCTGGCTTCAGGTGCGTGTAGGCTTGGGCAATGAGGCGGGGCCAGTCACGTATCGCAGTCATGAGATCGCGGCCGTGGATGAAGTCGAAATGGGCAGGGCGGTAGGGCCAGTCTTCCTCGACGTCGTCGATTTCGAAGATGCAGTTTGGAGGCACAAATGGCGGCTGGGTGGCGGCAATGTCGACGCCTAGAATCTCTGCGTTTGGGTACTTGTCTGCCATGTCCATGGCCCAGATGCCGGTGCCGGTGCCTAGGTCGAGGACGCGGGTGTTTGCGTCATTTTCGAACTTCTCTTCTGGCAGCGGTGCGACATAGAGGCGGTCGTGCAGTAGCAGGGTGTACTTGTGGTGCTGCAGATCGTTCCTGTCGAGCTCTTTCTCGTCGATGGGCATGCCATAGTCATGCTTGCCGTAGCTGGGGTACAGGCGCCCCTCTATCTCTACGCCGCGCCGGACTTCAGAGAGGATAGACGAGAGAAACGAAGAAGCGTCCGAGTCTGCGTAACTGCGGCGTGTCAATGCACACATCTGCACACACCCGCAATGGTCATTACCCTTCATCCGTCGACGCCTCGCTAGTGTCGTCTTGGGCGATGAGGGCGTGGTTCGCGCTATTCTCCTGGTCGAATTCTGACGACGAACCGGTGTCGATGCCGGAATCCACAGCAGCATTGTGTGCCGGGGACGCGCGCGCATCGTCGTCGACGGCGGGCGCGGGTGCAACTGGCGGCAGCAGTGGGATGTGCGCCTCCAGGTGGTGCTGCGGCCCGGTAGACATTGTCAAACGTGACTATCCGCAAAAGGGGCAATTTCTGACCAAAACTGGGGCTGAGTAAGGATCAGCCGGGTGGCGGGTGGAGAGGCGCACAAGGAACGGCAAGGGAGGAACGGCAAGGGAGGTACGGCGTCGGTGGGTGCAGCGTGGTAATGGTCAAGGATAATAAAAGCCCCCGAGCCCTCGCTCCCTCGCTTACAGCTTGTATCGCCAGTCCTTGGCTCGGCAATTCTTCGTCCGATAGAGGGGTCCATCAGCCTGACCCGACAACTCGTCGCTCGCTGACATCACGCGTTCCTCCCATCTCACCCAAACTTTATCATGGCCGCCGATCCGACCCCGAGCACGGCTGCGCTTGCGCTCCTCGACAACATCGCCCAACTCAGCGATGACTTCAAGAGCGGAAGTCCTGGTGCGAGAGAGGGCTTGCTGGACGCCTGCAGGAGCCTGATTGCCGAGGTCAGCCATCCTTCGGAGAACATGCTGCAGTTGTTGTGGGCCCAGCCCGCCCATCTCAATGTCCTGTGGATGGCGGTCGAGGTGAAACTCTTCCAGGCCATGCAGAGCATCCCAGAAACCGGCGCCACCGTGGAAGACATTGCAGGCAAATGCGACAAGGACGTCGACCCTGTCATAGTTGGTCGCATGTTGCGACATCTCGCCGCCATGCACACGGTGCGCGAAACTGGTCCCAACACGTTTGCCAACACACCAACTTCGTCTGCATTCGCCGAACAGTCGTACCAGGATTCGATACTGTACATTGCCGAAAACTTCCAGCCGGTGCACAACTCGATGAAATCCTATTTCGAGCAGCGCGACTGGAAATGTCCTGACTCCGGTCTGGATGCGCCGTTCCAGCATTGCTACAACTGCAAGGGAAGCCACTACTTTGAGTACTTTGAGCAGAATCCGGAGATGGGACGCCGCTTTGCTAGTATGATGGACTCGTGGAGCAAGGGCCGACCGCGGTGGTTCTACAAAGATTATTATCCCGTGCAAGAGAGGTTGATTGACGGAGCCGAGAAAGATGTGCCGTTCCTTGTCGACGTTGGCGGCGGCTCGGGACATGATGTCGAGGGCTTGAGGGAAGCTTTCAAAGGCCAAATACCAGGGCCACTGGTATTGCAGGACAGGCCCGAGATTGTTCAGCTTGCGAAGCTCGGTCCTGGTGCAGACACAATGGCACACGACTTCTTGACCGAGCAGCCGGTCAAAGGTGCTCGTGCCTATTACCTGCACTCCATCATTCAAGATTGGAACGACCAGGTAAATACCGACATCTTGAAGGCCATCGTACCAGCGATGAAAAAGGGGTACTCCAAGGTCCTCGTGAATGACTTTGTAGTCCCGAGCCAGGGGGCCCATTGGGCACAAAGTGAGTTTTACCATTTCCTAATCTATTCCATCTCTAACAATCCACAGCCTGTCTTGACTGGGAGTTGATGGGCAGCCTCGGTGCGCGGCACCGAACGGAAGAGGAACATCGAAAAATGTACGAAGGTGCAGGCCTGAAGATGACAGGAATCTGGCGGCATCCGTACAGTCTCGACTCTTTGATCGAGATGGAACTGGCATGATTCAGTACCGCCTGTTCGGGACATGATGATCGTATGACGCTGACGCTTTTTTTTTCTGTTTTGAGACTTCATTATTAACTTCCAAGATCACATGAATTATCCATTCTTCTCATGTCTGCCTGCATACTTGCATCCATGATGCATTCAGCTCTTCACTGCTAACGCTTGGGTTCGTCACTTGAAATGCCAATATTCCAGAACCTGGAAATGTCTGTCCGAAGTCCATGCGTAACCTTGACCAACTTATGAAGAATCTACACTGTCGTTTGGCCGCCTTTCGTTGCTGAAAGTGAGAAGGTGAAAAAAAAACCGGTCTGGCCTTTCCAGTAGGCTAAAGCGAGAGTGCCTTCGATACCCGGGCACGCTAGTCTACAAGTGGCTCTTTCGTGACTTCCGTTTACTGGTAAGATCCTGCTATATAGTACTAACCATAGAATAGAAATATCTGTCATTATATTGAAGGTAGAGAAAAAGAATTAGTAAACTTGAAGATAACGACATTTTAGCCAAGAGGAAGAGCACAGTCTGATCCTAGCATAGCGAGTGGCCAAACACTCACAAACATGCTTCACGTCGTACGCTCACATTCTAGCTCTTGCTACAAAGATGGAGTGTACCATCCCGCCGTCTTCAGTCTTGGGAGTCTGGCAACAAAAGGCGCATCCCTCCAAGCCCACATTGCTCCAGATGCTGTTGAATAAGCTCGATACAATTTAAGAACGTCTTCTTGCCGCCGTGACATGCACCACTCTCCAAGTGTTGAGCTAACCCACTCAGAGTTGTAAACTGCTTTTGTTTCTCTCGCTTCGTTTCGACCTCGTTAGAGTTCCTTTTGAAAAGCGTACTAGGGCAGTGATAGACCTTGTCGCAGTGTACTGGGGATGCCATATGCTGCTGAAGAGCCTCTACTGTAGCAAAAGCTTTGCGCTTCCCCGGACAAAGCGGACATCGGGGTTTAGACTCTGCCAAGCCTTTCTTTTCGAGTGAGAGGAGGCCGTTCTTAATTAGCGACCAATCTAGCAAACTTCCCTCCACGCTACCGTGAGAGTGAGTGGGAGTGACCAGCGACCAGCCATCTGAACTATCGACAGACAATAGTGGCGTTCCCGGATAAGGAGATAAGCCATTTGCCGATAAATAAGCAGAGGTCGAAGGTGTGAGTTTTGGGATGGTGTGGATCGTGCCATCTTTGTCGTGCAGTTGAACGAGGTTGTTGATGTCATAGCGGTCCATGCCTGAACAGCACTTTCCACTTTCCAGATGGTGCAGTAGAGCTGATGGCGCATTGAATTTTCCCTTGCATTCCTCTCCTGCGGGGCAACCCAGAGCACTGAGTGGTTTGTGCTTTATCGACTCAGAATGTTGTTGCAGGGACTCGAGGGTATGAAAGGTTCGCTGACATCTCTTGCATACATGATGACCCGCACTCACTACAGTGGCTTTTTTCGCCTTTTTTGCATTGCCATGTGTGCTTCTTTCGATGTGTACGTTCAAGGCATGGATGTTTTTAAAAGAGATGTCACAGTTGCAACATCGGTACTCGGAAGCGTGGAGCCCCGCATCGCGATGGTTCTTCCAAGCAGTCTGGCTTTCGAAGGCATGGTCGCATTCCGAACAAAAGCAATGACCCGTAGCAGTGCAATGGTCTTCAAGGATATCCAGGCGCTCGCAGGGCTTTCCGCAATAGCCACATCTACGACTGGTGAAATCGTACTGATCCACTCGAGGATGTTTGCAACTTTTCCCGCAGACATGTGAGGGAAAGTGTCCTCGCGCTCTTCGATGTTCGTCCAGGTCAATCGCATGCATATACGTACGACCACAGAAACACTCATAAGGATCGGTTGCGCGAAGAGTCATTATGACGAGTGGCTCGACTGCGGTTGTTTTGGGCAAAAGCAGGTACGATGAAAGAGAGACTCGGTGGTCAAGCGCGCAATAGAATAGACTACAACAAAATAGCTGTTGACCGAGCTTTTTATCTGCTCCGCGAGCTCGTCGTGTTATTGGGAGCATCCAGCCCCATCCCCGCTCTAGCACTTAATGAGAACCTTGTTTCTCACCAATAACACATACGAAACAAGGGTGAAAGGTAATAGAACTAGGCCAAAATTGACTAAAAACGCTCATCGGCGAGTTGGATCCGCCTTGTCCTGAACTTTGCCTGTGTATCTACCCCGCACCACCTTAAGAGTGCGTTGCACCAATTCCCCGCTCCCGCTAAGCAGCCGCTCACCTGCAACGCGTTCCATCGGAAAGTCACTCGCCTTGATCAGAAAAAGATTGGAGAACTTCTATTCACACTCTGTAAAGCCAATCAGTCATTTTGTGTATCCATTGTACAATGATACATGTAAGACGGTAATCGCAATAGATGTTCACTTAATGTGACGCAAGGTATGTGAACTACAAGATATTGGAGGCGTTCACGACCTACGCCTCCACCCGCGACAGGTTCCACATGGTGCCCTTTGGGTTTATTTTCATCCTTACGTAAACACTGATTACGACCAGGAGAAACAACACAGGAAAGGGGCCGCCGATCGCTACAGCCGCTGTAACGCCATAACCGAGGATTTTCAGTCCTAGTCCGACATCCTTCATCATGCCAACGAGAAAAGAGGAGAGCAGTAGTGCCCACATTGAAAAGAAGAAACATAGAAATGCAATGAAGCCGGCCGGTCTGACGTGTTTCCTGAACATTGGGTTCCGATCCAGCTGTAGCAATAGCTCTTTCCACCACAAATGTGTCCTCAGTATGACAAGAATAACTATTACAATCGACCCGAGTAATACAAGGACCCCAAAAAAGTCGTACAACAGGTAATGAAGGTCTGCAAATCGAGTCTGCATACTGAGCAAACCGGTAGCAAGTGAGAGCGGTAGGAACACGCTCGCTAGAATACTTAGTAATCCGACTTTTTGTGCATCGTGAACACCGCGTGAGAGTTCAAACAGCCTCAGGTGGTTTTCAAGCGTAGCCGACAATGTTGCCATGATCCTCTGTAAGTCGGTACAAGTCGATTTAAGATCCATGGCCAGGCTCTGGAACTCGCGAATTTCAGGTGCCTCTGTGAGTTTTGGTTTGATAGATTCGGCTAAGACTTCGATAGCTCCAGCTAGGTTGATGATT
This sequence comes from Stemphylium lycopersici, assembly GCA_003268315.1. NCBI lineage: Eukaryota > Fungi > Ascomycota > Dothideomycetes > Pleosporales > Pleosporaceae > Stemphylium > Stemphylium lycopersici. The sequence goes on from QGDG01000140.1 coordinate 26,307, forward strand.
CTCTCCGTCACTTCCTCGTAAAAGCATGTATCTCGTGTAATTTCCCCCAGCATGGAGAGAGTCAGCTTCGCTCGGCGTGGGTCTGACAGGCCCTCCTTCTTCCTTGCGTAGTCAGCTTGAAGGCAGTATATCTGGCGACGGTAGTCCTCAACTAAAGCGTGGCTATAAAGCAGGAGAAGGAATTGTTTGCGGCCTAAATTACATTTGAGTTGCGCACACAGATTCGAATGAGCTTCGATTAATCTTTTCAATCTTTCGCAGAACTCGACATGATACGCGCAGACAGATTGAGGTATAGGCTCGGCAAATTCATATCTTTTCAAGTGTCTCTGATCAAATAAGAGGTTTATGTCCTGTACCATGGATTCGACGTTGATGTACCCTAACTCTTAGCGGACATCATCATGGGTGTAGAATATGCTTACATATGAGTCGACCATTATCCATTGAATGAAATGCACATTTCATTGTCCTTCGAACAGTTCCAGCCGCAATCGATACAGAATCGATGTAAAAATCTTCAAAGTAACCTCGTAGCATCGGTTCGAGTGATAGGTTATACGAGTCAATTTCCCAATGAATTTGTTCCGGAAATAAACTCCACTGAGATGTAATAGGAGCGGACTCAGTCAGAGGAAATATTGCAACAGGTAGCAATTTCTGAAAATCGAAGTTTTCCGTAAAGTACACACGAAGATTGCGCTCTTCTTGCGCTGGAATGGCTCTTATGGAATCGTCTATGTCATGATCCGTATGTTTGATATTAGTGACTAAGCGGATAGGTCTCGCAGGCCTTCCAGTACAGAATGGAACGTCAAAAATCTGGAGGAAGAAGTTTTGCTGGTTGCCAAGCGGTCGCCATGAAAGGGCGATGTCGTAAAGTTTGGAGGGTTCGCGTGCTGTCGAAATTGCTTGCTGAGTAAAATTAACGAATCTCCATGTAATTGAGATTATGAACGAGGGTAGTGAGAGAATATCCATAGCATAAGAGCTGATAATTTTTGCGAAGCCTTGGTGAGTGTGATTTGAACTAGTGTGGGTCGAACTTTTGCAGAAAATTTTGCTTTTGTGTTAAGAAGTCTTACGACACTATTCACTATCAATGGCGGGCATTGCTATTTATGATTCGTCTTATATCGCGGAGCTGTGCACATGGCTGCCTCAGCTACCTAACGCCCCTGCTTCCATAAGCTAGCTAATTACGCTAGATTTAATCAACAAGAAGACGACAGCGACTCCGAACGGGTTTAGTGCGAGCGCTAAATCCGCGCTGATGCGATGAGCTTAGTCTGTTCCGCAAAGCTAGGTGCGGCTGTAATTGAGGAGAAACCGATTTCGCTAAAGGTTGTACCCTCTAAGCAGGTCAATGAAACAATACGCTATTGCTTGTTCAACACATCAACGCCACTAGTCCCCTCTATGACTACAGCCCCAGCTGCAGCTGCGGCTGCGGCTGCGGCTGCTGGACATGGCTTTTCCTCGCCTTCTTCTTGCACTCTAACGCAGGCACCGACGTCCCTGCTTCCTGCGCTCCCTGCGCAATGAACTCCCCGATCTCGTCCTAGACATCGCCATCTGCCTCTCTTGCAGACACTTTGCACTTACGACAACGCTTCCTCTTGCCTTTATCGGCGATAGCCTTATCCTTCGCTGCGCGGTCGATAAACGCCCTTTCTAGGTCAAGTTGCTCCGGTGGCTTGAAGCTGGCCAAATCACAAGAGGGTGCAGTGACCTACCGTCTGCACTAATGCACTCTATACCGGGAACTCTTGTCCGCTTAACGCCAGCGCCTCTATTTCCTCATGCGTCGTCTCTGCCTTTAAGAACCTTAACAGAGCCCAGCATGCTTAGCATGACACCTGTCTCGTCCATGTTGTACACACTCTTTAGCAGGATAGCTAGGTCCTGCACAACATTAGCTATGACCTTAAAATACTCGGTGACCTTACCATATGTGTGAATCTTATAGCTCTTCTAGTCTATTCACCTTATCCTCTTTGTTTGAACTTTAGGGTGGCGCTTCATAAAGGCTTGAGCCTACTTCTTACCAGGAGGCTCGTTTCGTCGATTCACAGGGGGGTGGCGTTAGGTGATGCTGAAGGCTAACGTTAGTATATACTTGATGTGGATACGCTGTCCAAAATTAGATTTTAACAACAGGAATACAATAAGGCCTTTCTCCTCCTCTACGCTGAGGTACTGCTGGCGCTGGGCGATCTCTGCCTTCAAAGGCTGCCCATGATGTCGATTGTAAATGTAGCGCCGCATTTGGACTAGCATACCTTTTAGTATATCAACGCGTGTTCAGGTGCTACTTCAGTTAAGTTCGCTAACGCCGGGCATCTTAGACGTGTCCCCACTTGCTAACGCGGATAAATCTGGGCACTATTTGTCCTTGACGATGCTGTCTCTAAACCTTGGAGATGAATTAAGTATCTTTAGCTGCATTAGAATGCCCGTGGGCTCGCATTCGGTAAAGATACCAATGCGATGGAAACATAGCCCGTCTATGACCTTACCATACACTTTAAATATTATATGAGGTTGGTAGATTACATAATAGTCAAATGGAAAAGACATAGATTCTGTTTACGAGATTGCACGCGATCACTGGGGTGAGCAATGACGAAGGGTTCGTGGAGAAGTGGGGAAGGGGTTAGCGCTGTCGAGAGGGTGAGCATATGGGGGCTGGGTGGCCTGACTGTTGTCGACGATGTGATCTGGAAGTCTATCTCATGTAATTTTGATGGAATTTGGTGGGGATATAGATCGGTCGTGGGCGATTGTCGGGCGAGCGCGCCAGATGACGATATATATACTATCCTGCACCATGATCAGTCGTTCACTGATCATACGTACCTTTTTGGCTGCATGCAGTAGTGGTGCAGGGCTGCGTCCTGACAGTAATGTGCATATATTGCGGGAGATTTTGGTATACCAAGTTCACACACGATGATATATCCCTCCACTACTATTAATTTACGGTGTCGACGTCTTGATAAAGGTAATTGCCAAGGTATACAACGGACCTATGTAACACCTAAATGAGGAGAGCAGAAACATGGAAGCGCGTACCCTGTTCAGCCGCCTTTGAATCCCAAGCCGAGAGATTCCCAGAGTGCCTCCCAATTTGCTTGTTTGACATCCGTTGAACAGCAAGTATCAAGGCACTGTCAGGCTGCGCAAAAAATCATCGTATGTCCGCCGTGTACTAGTACAATTCTTCAAGACCTTTCACTCTTGACATACCAAAGATATACCCCAAAGACCAACCTTTCCAATACCACAACTCTGAAACCGCATCAATTCCATCCAATAACCCCTTCCGCCAATGTTGTCACCCCTCGTCTCGACCCTCGCATAACCGACACTCGTCTCCCTACGATTCCTCTTTCACCAACGCCCAGATCCAGTTTTTGAGGTACTTGCATCGTGGTCGATAATCTCGGCTGCAGGTCGAAAGAATACAGTGGGTTGGTGGAGTCTTGTGTTGAGGTTGATAGGTCGCCGTCCCGACTGCAAAATGTCAGGTTCTTTTTTCCATTGCCTTCTTGGTTGGCGCAAGGCGGCGTGTCTCGTGGCTACTAAATAAGATTGGGGTACTCACTGTATTACGATCCAATGTCTATTACTGTCATGCTCTTGTTCTTGGCTTTCTTCTTGCTGCAGCTTTTGATTCAGGCCTTGAATGTCTATGCTGGTTCCGGATTTCGAAAGTGTATTACTGAACAGTAGTAGCATATCTTCTTCGGGCGAGGTGCGGCTGAGGTGCTGTGTTGGGCGTAGGACGGCGATGGAACCGCCTTGGCTGATGCGCGTAGAGTGGCCGTTGCACATATTTATCGTTGAAATAAGAAGACTAGTCGCTGATAGATCGCAGGAGCGGTGACGTGCTTTCGGGGTATTGAGAAGGCTGTGGTTACAAGGATATTGAGATGTTTGGTTAGCCACGGCGAAGTTGAGTGATGGAAATGGCAACAAGATAAAGAAGACAGAAAGATGATTTGAACACTGCACAATGTTTTGATGTTGCGCGTCGCTGATGTTTGAAGTTTGGGGTGAGCGAGTTTCTTTGAGCAAGTTACGGGAGTACCCGATTGGTCCCGGCGCACGCGCTAAGATCCACCATGGTACTCGAGGTGAATGTACATGTATTTCGTGTCTAGATCAAACGCTGCTTTGGCATCGCCATCACATCACTAATGCGAAAAACTGGAGTTCGCGTCTCAGATGGAGGCCTTGAGCACACTGAACGCGTCGGCGCGAGATCCAAGGTAGCGCTCCTCAGCCGTCTTCCAGTTGATGACATTCCAGATGTTCTTCACATACGCAGCCTTGCCATTCTGGTACTGTAGGTAGTATGCATGCTCCCACTAAAGGACGTCAGCCACGTCTCCGCGAACGTTCCGGGCGAATGCCACCTACCATGTCGACCCCGAAGATGGGCGTCTCTCCCTTGCCAACAACGGGATCCTGGTCCTTGGTAGTCACGATAGATAGCCTCTGCTCCTTACCGACATCGGTCTTGACCAGCCAGCCCCAGCCACTACCCTGGATACCAAGGAGAGCGGCGTTGAAGGCCTCCTTGAACTTGTCCTCGTCACCCCATGTTGCCTTGATCTGCTTGATGAGATCGGGAGCCGCGGAGCTCTTTGCTTCATTTGAGCTGGCTGGGGCGAGGTTCTGCCAGAAAAGAGAGTGATTGATGTGCCCACCAGCATTGAACTTGATGCCTTGTTGCACGGAGACCTGGGATGTGATGTCGGAGGTGGATACAGCTTCGGCCTGAGTCTTGAGGAGACCGTTCAAGTTGGTGATGTACGTCTGATGATGCTTGCTGTGGTGCAGCTCCATGATCTGGGCGGAGATGTGCGGCTCCAATGCCTGTGAAGTTATGAGTATGACGCAAGCGGGGCAGTGAGACAGCCAATGGTATTACTAACATCGTAGGCATATGGTAGAGGAGGAAGCGTGTACTGAGGTGAAGACATCCCGCTGAATTCGAAAGGTTGTTGTTCTGAAGCAAGAACTGTAGGGACGGAAGAGAGGGAGAATAGAAAGGACGGTAACGCCAATGTCAAGGTGCCCCGCATTGTGTCTACCTGTCACGCAATCGATATGCCTAGAATGCGTGTCTGTTTGTCAGACGTGCTGGTCGTCTCCAGCAGGGTGCTCTGTAGGCGCGCTGCTCAATCGGGTTTAGGCTGCTAGAAACTGCCTCAATTGCGCGCGATTGCACTTAGCGTAGAAGGGGTGTACTGAATAACCTAAACAACGTGCCTTTAGAGAAGTCAAGAAATAGAGATAGTTCTCCGAATATATGATAGAAGAGTTCGGCGTAAGCCTTTGATAAATTGGGACAGGAACAAAGCAGAAAGGATAACAGCTATGCGATAACTGTCGAATAAGCTTGAGGCGCGACCTGGATCGATTTCGAATGACGGGATGTATACGAATAATACGCAAATGCAACAGATGTCGTGCAATTTGCGAGCCGAGTGTCGTCGTAGTGGATTCGAGGTTCTTCAAAGTCGCGATGTTCTGATGAGCGGCCTCCAGGTCAGGGCGGGGAACTGCCATCGGGCCGGCAAGAAGACAGCCATGACCCCTTTAGCTTAACCCCTTTAGGTCTAGGCTTTCACGTGCGTACGTGCCTTTTCCAAGGTTCTCTCATCGTTCTATCAAGTGCTACGCTACCATCGACATCACTTATGACCCCAAAGAGCTTAAGAAAATATCTTCTCGAGTAATACATACGATGACACGATCGCTAATTAATACGTCACGGCTGGAGGCGCCGTCGACTTGCCGTGGAGGCTGTACAACGGACCTCAGGTTTCAGCAAACTTCATGGCCGCTCCCAGGCATCGGGGACGCAGTGTCATTCGCAGTAGTTACTGTTTTTCAGATTCATGCACGTTGAGCTAACTACCTACTGAAGCATACCTCCCATGTTCCCGACCAGGGCACTATGGCGTATGACTACTCATCGCGACCCTGATCGTGTTCGATGCAATCTTGTCGCACCATACGATACCTGAAACATTTGTTTCCCATGTCACCTTCTCCTTTTCATATCGTTCTATTGCCCAGAGAAATTTCTGGTGCAGCCCCGCCAGCTGAGGAAACATTGCGTCTACATTCGGGGCGCGTCTCGTCTCTACACGAGAGACGTTCATCAAGCGCTCCAGCTCTGCCCATGCAACAAGTTTGAGGAATGCCTCGGCATCAGCAAAGTACTGGGAGTGAGATGTGGTATTCCAGCCCTGGTATAGCCTTACAACTGGCCGTACTACGCCTGCATACCAATCAGGCTCCGCGCGATTAGCCTCCCACTGGTGAAAGACCTCTTCTGCATGTACATCGACATAGTCTTTCAACAAACGAAGCTGCACTACTGCGACCTCCTCTTCCGATCGGCATTTCACGACTTCGCTACGTTGCGGAAACTCGATGCAAATCTCGTTTGGCAGTGGCGTAAAACGGGACCCAAAGATAGCTTCCCGATCAGTGCCGATGCGGTCCGCCAATGACCGCCTGCACAGAATCTCTTGGCAAATTGGGCACTTCCCAAACTGATGATCGACTGTCTGAAGTCTACACAGAAAACAAGACTCGTGCATGGAGTGACTGCATCCCGGAAGTACTAGTGCGCGCATGTTCTCACCGCGATAGGATTTTTTACATATCTGACAGGCGCCGTCAAATGCAGAATGCCCACGAGAGAAGAATTCGACGCGGTGTAGATACTCGTCCTGATTAGGGACCGATAGCTCAGCGATGTTCATGACCTGTTCGAAAAGTGAGCTAAGCCTAGCGGCACTGCGCGTGTTTCTAGACGTACAATTAGGAAGTTCTTCAACATGGGCTGTGCCGAACGCAGACTTCGCCTCCAATTCGGAAACGGTGTCCCAGTCACGGCCCTCGAGGTTCTTGAGCGTCGGGATATGTCGATACCGCGGCGTGTCTGAAGATAACTCTGGAACGTAGGTGGCGGCAGGGAGTTCTGCGACATACTCGCGTGATGCGAGTTCGGATAGAGCGGGCGATGGTTCATCATCATATGGTTTGTATACTACGTAATTGTCAGCTTGCAATCCATGCAATATAAAGAGACGCAAAGTCGCCCCAACTGCTAGTCTACGAGAGTCGGGTTCCGGGTCGCGGATGCCCGACGCGCTCATCATGGCGTCTGCCGCGTGAGCACTTCGACCCAGTATCGTCTCCGCTAACTTACCAATTGGTACATTTTGGACCCCTAGTAGGATCGGGCGCATACAAAACGCAGTATCCAGTCGCGCACCAACAGGATATAGTGGTTCGGGACCAAGGTCCTCCTCTCCAACTCCAGCATCACGCTGTATCTGCGTCCAGTAGGTGGAAGTGGAGGCTCGGTGCGCTGAATCCATGGAGATTGACCGATGTTTTAAAGGGATCTTCCCAGCCGCATTAGGTGCGCCAGTGGGTGGAGAGAACGTTGAACCCAAGGGTGTACTGACTCCTGAAAACGTGCTATCCGGGACTTTCCACAGAGATGGGCGGCCATCATGCCACACCTTTGGTGGCATTTCCGGACCTTGTTGCATAGCTGAATCTTTACACCGATGCCTAGAAATGCCTGGTGCCATGCGCTCAGCAATGCTGCGTATCCTCATCTCCGGCTCTGATCTCCTCCGAGATTGCTCCTCAGAATTCATTGGCTCATGGCTTGGCATCCTACAGTAAGGACTCGACTCGAATCGCGGCTTGGTCGACCGGCTATATTCGACCTGAGGCTCAGGTGTGTATGAGGGAGGCGAATCGCCGTCAATACGTCTCCATTGCTCTCTCGAAACCTTCATGGCTTCCTTGTATAAGCAGAAGAATTCTGCACACTGCTCTACAATCTCTAGATTGCGAGGTCTGCCGTATTCATGGCTGCTCGGTCGCAGACAGCGGCACAGCAAGGTCTTGTCGAAATTTGCATAGTGAAACTCGTCAATGAAAACAGCGTCCTTGGCCCATTGAGCTTCCCTCCGCCGCCGATATGTCCTAAACGCCGCGATTGTGCAGGACTCCAAGCAGTGACGGTTCATGTACAACGTCAGGTTCGCGTTGAGATGAGTGGACTCGGAGGCTACATTGAAGGTCCTCACAAAATGCCGCTCCGGACTGCTGCAACGGCAGACGCGCGTACGGTCTGATCCAACGTAGTGTAAAGTTCGATCTTCAATCGCGAAGAAAGGTCGCACACGTGAGAATTCATCGGCACGCCGAATTTCGATGTCGCCCGTTTGCCTTCTACGCACCATGACAAGTTCGTTGTCCCCTTTGGAATGCAAAGGCATATCGCCAAGTTTAGGTTATGCGAATAAATGGGAAATTGTATGAGCATGAGAAAAGTTCAACTAATTTGAACAATCGCACATCAGTACTTGAGCAGCCACAAGGCATCTGATGTCACAAAACTGTTAATAGACCCTTTGTGGCGCAGGCGGATTGAGCGGTAGTCGTAATTTGTCCTGCGCTGTGAAGCATCAAAGGCAACGAGAGATCATAATGCACGTTGTATGCATCGCGCGGATCTACCTGAGGGATGGGATGGACGCACACAATGTAATCGTGAACGACCTAGCCACAATAGCGTTATTCCGTCACGTTAATGTTCTTTGTCGGTACTCACAATGTTGTCAACATTGTCGGCCAAGGACCCTGGAAGAGCAGGAATACTTTTGCATCATAGACGTCATCCAAGCGATACATGCCTCCAAAGCTGCCCCAAGTGTTTTATGCTCAAGACACAATTGCTGATTTCTATCATGATCCCATCTGACGCCAGCGTTGGTGCCGTCATCTGGCTTCCCCACAGTCATTCACTGTTGCATTTCAAGGCAGTTGTTTAACGTGATGCCCCTCGTTTTTGAGCAAGTCCCAACAGTGTGCTAACTCAAAGGCACAGTGAAACATTTAAGTACAGCCACCTTCTGCGCTAGCTGTAACTATCTTCTGCTTCCGACAATATCGCCCGGCTTGCCCTTTTAGTCTTTCAAACATGTACTCCAACCCATCATCCTCCCTCTCGTGCGCTCTAGTCCCGCTCTTGACCTGCGAAACGTAAATGTCTTCCAATTTTGTCATCTTCCTTAATGACGTCTAATCTAGCTCGGCCGCCACCGGCTGCTTGTGCACAGACTGTGCCTGGGCCTTAGTGAAGAGCCGTGGCACCTGATCATGAATGCAAGGTCGCTCATAGTGATCAAAAATGGTTTGAAGCTCCCCTAGTTGCAGCGACCCTTGTAGCTGAAGATGCTTCGTATTCCACCATGCATTGAAGCGTTGTGAGTTCAGTCGCTTCTTCTCACCTTCGAGGCGACTAAAGTCTTTGCACTGGCTCTCAAGCTGTGAAGGAACCTCTTCAATCTCTTTCGCGCGTGCTGTTTCTAACGCGAATTGACACGGCAAGCATTCAAAAGGCACACGTGACTCCCTGTTAGGTTTTGCACAAGTGGGCCTTCGATTCGAGGCCTAGCCGCTCTTTTTTCATCGTGTTTCATCTGCGTCGAAATAACATTCCTTAGTATCGACATCACTAGGAGGATAAATGAAAATATCCGTGAGTTACGGAAGAATCAGCGCTGGCCGGCTGTCTTTGAGATATCTTGTGAATTTTCGCGCTGACGACCCTGCGAGAGTTGAGACCTAGCCAGCATATGCGCCTCCCACTCTCAATTTTTGTGCAAAGACCAAGAACTTCAATGCTATGATGGCCAGAACTCCAGATGCGATAGACAAAACACTGGCAGCTCATCTTGCACCTAGACCGTGATGCAGTGCTGAAGCAGCGAAAGGCAGGCCAGCAGCAGCAAGCGATCGGGTAGTACTGGCTTCGGGGTGCACCGAAGCAGCAAAATTTTTGCATATATCTAGAAGGTACAGAATCAATGCTAAGAAGACGAGGACATTCCCAAATCCCAAGAAGAGGCCTGATAAAATCATTGGAATGGCTGAGAAATCGAAGGCGTGGCTGTGAAACCTAAGAGTAGAAGCGCGCTCGGAATACTGCGATGAAATTATTCTTGATTTTAAAATCAATTTGGCAAGCATGACACGGAGCACCAATGCATGCTGCTGGGAGCAGGGCACACTGCAGGAAATAATGAATCACCCCGCGTCGCTGGTGTACTGTTTATCCTCAGCAAAGGGAACTATCTCTCCGACTACTGCGTGGGCAAAGACGCCATTGTGGCATTTGTCCAGGCGCTGGGGGCGAAGTTGGCGGGGGGGATTAGGGTTAATAGTATCTCACCGGGGTAATGTCAATCCAAGTGTACCGGGACGCACGGCACAATGGGACACATTCTCTTCTAGGCCTTTGGGTTTCTTACAGCGCACTTGTATGTAAAAAAGCGTTATGCGTATCTATTCCAACACTTAGCTCGCAGGTCCCTGTAGTAGCGTGCTAAGATATTTTTCTTAGTGGCAATATTATGAAGTTGTGTTGCTACATATTTAACCACTCTCTGCCCGCCAGTTGCTTATCGTATTGAGCAAAACCTGTGTAAAAAAGTGTGCTTCGCCAAGAACCTACTTACGCAGCTGAAAACATCTTTCTATCAATACAAGAGCCTCTTCTTTACGGGCTTGTGGCTGCAGCGTAAAGGCGAGATTGGCCATGCTAATCAGCGTGTCAGGATGCTCGTCGCCAAGCACTCTTTTTCTTGTCTTTATCACTTGCACCTGCAGCTCTTCGGCCTCCTTCTATCGCCCTTGGTTCCAGTACGTGAACGCTAGGTTGGCCATGCTATTAAGCGTGTTAGGATGCTCTTCGCTAAGCACTCTCTTTCTTGTCTCTATCACTTGCACCTCTAGCTCTTCGGCCTCCTTCTATCGCCCTTGGTTGCAGTACGTTAACGCTAGGTTGCCCATGCTGATTAGCGTGTCAGGATGCTCGTCGCTAAGCACTCTATTTCTTGTCTCTATCACTTCTACAAACAGCTCTTCAGCCTCCTTATACCTTCCGTCACTCTGGAGAGTCGTAGCACATTTTGATGCAAGGAGCAGTCTTTCGTTGTCGTAATCATCCGCCAGACTATGTGACAAAGCGTACTGGGCATGTGGGAACAGTCGCCTCCACTTGCTTCTGTTGCTATGGTGCTCGTCTGGGAATACTCGAAGCAGCTGTGTGATAGTACGTTCGTTCCATTCTTGAAGCCGTCCCTGCACTTGCAGGCGCCTGCGTAGAGCTTGGTGGACGAGCCGATGAATATCGATCGCAGATTCCGCAGGTCGCCTAGTGACGAGCGCATACTTGTCGAGTATCTTAATAGCATCTTCTCTTGCTTGCGTTGAGGATCCCTCTAGAAGATCAATCGAGATGTCTTTTTGGTCTACGCATGCAGCAAGAAATAGGCTGTCTAAAGCAAACGTATTATTATAGCGGATCTGGTCCATGGAGAGAAATAGCGAAGTAGCTACCGGGTCTTTTACGCTAGGGTCCTGTAGCTTATCCTTAGATGAGTCACCGGTGAGCTCGGCAATGGGTCCCATGTGCTCGTCTAGTCGTGATCGATACTCTTGCACCGTCATGCGGCTAGCGTTTATACAGGCTGCTGCTTGCATCACTGCTAGAGGGAGGTACGATAGCTGTCTCAGCATATGTTCGGCTTCTTGCTGCTCAGTTTTCGTGATTGGCCTCTCTAAGCGGACTTGCAGCATTCTCAGCGCCGTGTCTACTGTCAGCTCTTGCAGCGCTATGATGTTTGGTAAGGCAAGCGCCAGGGCCGTGTTTTTGTTGGTTGTTGTGAAGATAACAGAACATAGCTTAGACTGTGGCAGATAGTCAGCCAAGTCCGCCGCTTCTGTCGGGAATGAGCCGCTAGATCGCAGAGTGGTGTGCTCTACGTTGTCGAAGATCAGCAAGCATTGCCGCGCACTACACTCCACTACACAGCGCTTTGCAAGCTGCTTCAAGTCGGTCTGGTCGTTGTCTCAGCCTAGAACGCTAAGCTTCTGCGCAACACTTGCATACGACTGATAGAGGTTGTCTTTGTCGCTCGCGTCCACCTAGAAGACTGAGCAGTTCTTGTTGTTCTGCCTTGCTCTGTGTGCAACCTCGAGCGCGAGCTGCGACTTGCCTGTTCCGCCAGGTCCAACGATCGCTAGCGTGGTAGTCGTCTGTTCGTTGCTAAAAAGCGTTGCTTCTAACTGGGCGAGCTGTGACTCTCGACCGACAAAGCGCGGGTTTTTTGAGAAGGGGATGATTGACGGTGCGTTACTGGCTCCCTCCAGTTCAGCCTGCAGTCTGCTTCGTGCACTCTCCTGTCCTTCACCATACGTGGTGGACATGGAGACACCAAGAATCCCAAGTAGGCAGTATACAATATCTTCCTCTTCTTTTGTTCTGCGGTTTTTAGCCCATTTCTCTCGCTCAGATGTAGTGAACTCGTCCAAGGGGCAGTTGCGCAATGCTCGGAGTGGGATGCCAGTGGTCTCGTGGATAAGCTGATCGAGCGATGTTTTGTCGCCTATGCGCTGTCCTTCACACGAGAAGAACTCGACTGACACAGGTGCAATCAGCTCTTGGAGCGTCCACCCTCGAATGAACCATACACTCTTGCAAAATGACGCCTCCCAGTTGTTGCGTTGGACTGTCTCTGTCTCAGTCCACACCGAGACGTCTGGCAAGAAGACGTAGCACCGCGACGCGCTCTTGTACCACTGGAACATCGAGTTAATCGCCTTCGAGCGCTCATTGTTGTTCCACCTGTCGATGCAGCAAGTATCGATCCAGAAGTACTGCAGCTTGTCCTGGGCCGCTCGTTCAGCGCAAAACTGGAGCTTTCGATAGCCTTCTTTCTTCTCCTTGTAGGTTTTATTCGATATGTCTTCAATAAGAATTTCGGAGTCGCTCCATCTATGCGATAGAATAGCGTAGGGCGGGATCGTTTCGGCGCCGCGGAAGTCTGTTAAGACAAGCCTTCCCAGCGCGTCGTAGGAGAGAAGCCGCATGGCGTTTGCAATCTTAGCTTCGTCTAGAGACAGCAAGGCGCGAACGACTTAGAAGGTGTCAAGAGCAGAAAGGTATAGTTGCAATAGACCGAAGCAGGCAGATGAAGCTTACGCTGGGCTGCTGTGAAGACTGCCTGTAGAGGCAGTGCATGTGACCAGGCTGAGCGGATGCTGGGCATATCGAGCATCCTGCGCCGCGCCACTTTACAGCTTGCACTAAACTACTGCGCACATAGGTATGTGCTAGCGAAAGAATAGTCCTACTTAAACTGCTATTGTAGCTCCTTGCGACACTTATTTGGACGAGGAAAAGTGTATAGCAATGTAGGTCGTGTAGGCGTAAGGGTACTTTCTCGCTGCACGCCTAGACCGTAAGCTGCCTGCAAAGTCGGGAATAAGAGCTTCCTAACGTGCACGGACAGCTCATGCCCGGAGACACCTCGTGCCCCGCCGAACACCAAGCCGCGTCTCAACACCACAACTTCAACAGGCTATGACACTACAGCCATGGCACCTATCGACGATGCAATTGAAGATTTGAAATTGCGTGATCTAGGAGAACGCTTTACGTTGAGAGAAGTTGCTAAGAAATACCAGGTTAACCGCTCAACGCTGGGGAGAAGGTGGAGAGGTGTGACAGCGTCTCGGGAGGATGGATACTTAAATCAACAAGCTCTCAACTAACAACAAGAGCTAGAGCTTATACGATATATTACAAAGCTCACAGAGAGAGGCCTTCTATCTACGAGAGAGATGATTAGGAATTTCTCATCTGAAGTAGCCTATCGGCAGCTGAGCGATCGATGGGTTTCTCGCTTCATCACCAGACACCAGATCCATCTCATCTCAAAGTGGACCGGCGCCATAGATCGTACGCGCCACCTAGCTGATTCTGAGTTAAAATACCGTCTCTACTTCAAGCTACTACATTAAAAGATTACTAAATATCACCTTGAGGCTCGAGATATATACAATATGGATAAGAAGGGCTTCTTAATTGGCTTAATAGGCAGAAGCAAGAGGATCTTCAGCAGGCGTTAATGGGAGAAGAAGGAGGTTCAAGCATCTCTCTAGGATAGATCACGCGAGTTTTTGACAGTCCTAGCCTGCTGCTGCGCTGATAGGAGCGCGCTGCCCCTAAGCCTTATCTACGCAGCTAAAAAAGGAGCTATACGATCAAGTTGGGTAGAGGATATTAAGGCAAGAGAATACGAGGTCTTTGTCTCATCATCTCCAACAGGCTAGTCAAACGATAACATAGGTCTAGCTTGGCTAGAGCAGGTGTTTGATCGCTATACAAAGCAGCGATCAGGAAGATAGCAATTACTCATCCTTAATAGCCATAGATCTCATGTCACGATAGAGTTTATTAACTACTATAATCGCCACAGGATCCTCCTTATAATTCTTCCCCCCTATTCGACTTATACGCTCTAGCCGCTTAACGTAGTGCTATTTAAGCCTCTCTCTTAAGCCTACTCTAACAAGCTTACTAACTATCTTTACAAGGCTTAAGGCCTCATCCTAATTAGAAAAGAAGACTTCTTCCCACTCTTCTAGAGCGCCTGGATATCCTCCTTCACAGAGAGCCTTATATTGAAGGCCTTCGAAGCTACTGGGATCTAGCCGATGGATGCCCACCAAACACCAACTTTTCGATTTTTGGGTATCCTCTCCAAAGACCTCAATAATCCTAGCAACCGATCCGGCTCACTGCGCTGACTCTAGGAGTATCTCTAACGTCCGCCTAGCCCTCCGCGCAGCCGCGCTAAGGAGCTCGTCTAGATGGCAGAGTCTCCTTCCTCCTAACACACAGGGTCGCTAGACCTTAAGATCCCTTATTAGCTTTATACACGCGCCCTAAGACGGCCCTAGGAGGACACATACTGTCATGCACCCCTTCTAAGCAGCTAGAACCCTGGTAGGGGCGCTCCCAAACCTCGAGTCTCTAATGCCGTCCAACGCCACATCACCGAGACCTAGCAGATAGCCCAACTGCGGAACACCATCACTGCTGCCTTCGCAGCAGCCGTAGATTAGCACGCTCAAGGCTACACTAACTCTTAAGAAACTAGGATCGTAGAGGAGCTACAGTAGAGAGTTATCTAAGCTCTAACCTCGCCCTCCTTAAGCAACTCTCCTCCTAGCTCCTACTAGAGCAGCGACGCTAGTCGCAGCAATCTAAAGAGCCAAGAATCAGGACGCCGCTCCTAGGCGGACGTAGCTAGAGACCCCTATATCTCTAATAGGGGTAGCAGTCGGCCCTTAAACCTTACTAAAACCTAGCCTAGCTAGCTAGCTAAACTAAAAGAAGACGCACGAATCTTTATTGCCATCTCGAACCTAGGAATACAACTATAGTAGCTCTCACCCTTTGTAGTATAGTAGGTAATATATAAAAGCATAGTAGAAATCACTCTTAGGGACATACCTACCGCATCTCTAATTAACACAGGCTAGGCGATTACTCTAGCTAATCAGGATATCTAGGGCCGACTTCTAACCCAAGAAAACTAAGAACTTTTAGTAAGAGCGCTAGGCGGAGATGTAGTAAGGACCCTAGAGCGCTAGATCAACTACGCAGTATAAGAAGTACCTAGCTCTTTTCAGACCTTAGACGGCATAGAACTACTTACTACTACCTAGCTAGTAGAAGAAGAGGTCTGTTCGCAAATAGGCAAGCAGCTAGTAAGCTGCAGGACTTCACGGCATAGGGCGAACTATAATAGCCTTACTACCTAGATTATTTCCTACAAAGAGCTAGTCCGTTCGTTCTAGCTCTTTAGCACTAGTTAATTCTCGAAGGAAATCCACAAGTATCCTACTATACAGCGACATAACCTAGGCTGTTAGGGCTACTACAACGCTGCCCGATGCACCTAGATAGCCCGCTGCGTACACTGCAGTGACCGCACAGATAGACACTAAGAACAGTATGGGGACAACTGCCCCTATAAAGCACTATGCGCCAACTGTTATAGCCTGTATCTAGCTAGCCACACCAACTGCCTAGCAGCCCCTCGCCAGGTTAACAGACATATCACGAAGCCCACAAAGACTAAGCTAAAGGCTATCTGTCGCGCAGGCAAGATAGCATAGTAGCATCTCTATAGGATAGTTGAAGTAGCCTTTAGCTAGGCAATACTTCAGCCTGAGGATCTTCCTATAGAGGCAATAGAGACAGTGCCTCCCTACTCTCTAACCTAGAGGCAAGATAAAGATAGAAGGGCTCTACCTCCTAGCACTACTGCCTCCTATACACCCTCCGCTACCACTAGTAGAGAAAAGAGACCAAGGCGGGCCGCCACAGCCTAGAGAAGCCTTAATGTAGGATAACTGTCTGCGGGTAGCATTCGTCCACAATCGACTATCCACACTGACCCGTCCACCTCAGAAAGGGAAGACACCAGCATGAGCGATGACCCGCCATCGTCATGCTAGAACACCTGCACAACATCCCAGCCGACACTAGGCACCGACAGCCCAGCCTACTAAGCAACCAACTTCGTGTATGCTAGGCCAATATTAGTAGGAGCTCACCCTAGCATATTATAATACTAGAGGCGGCCTTTCAAAAGGGTATAGAGGTTATATATATTTAAGAGCCCTTTATATATGCCAACTTAAGAACTTCTATCTATCTTAGTTTCACACACCTAGCACCTATTAGCACTTAGGACAGCCCTAACACTCCAGGCTCAGCCCGCCCTAGAGTGATGACCTACATCCGCAAAGGATGCCACCTACGATACTAGGCTAGAGAGAGCCTCAACCACCTAGACATGCTATAGACTGTAGTAAACGGAGTTGCCATACTCAACTACTACAGACAGCCACACACCCCACATGTTATCTAATACGTCACACATCTTCTACCCCCTAAGGTCTGCCTTATAGGAGGAGACTTTAACGTCAGACACAAATCCTTTAAACCTACCACTACTATAGCTAACAGAGGTGTAGAGCTAGCTAGCTAAGCTGCCAACGCGTCTATAGACTACATTGGTGTGCTAGGGCAGCTAACACACTGCGCTAGCTATGTCCTAGACCTTACCTTCTCTAATATCCCATTTGCCTAGTCTACTATTAATACCAGCATGCACAGCGGTTCAGACTATAAGACAATAGTAACCTCAGTTCCTATCGCTACGCTAGGCACCCCACACCTAGAACAGTACCACTACAGAGTCCCCGAAGCAAGTCTGCCCAAATTCACTAGCCTAGTAGAGATAGGTATCCAAAACATCCTAGACCCGCTTACAACACAGGACGCAGCACAGCTAGACAAATATGTTACGCTGCTTACAGAGACTATACAGCACGCTATATAGATAGCAGGCAAGCCCGACCGCAAAGAAGGCCGCGCTGCACTATAGTAGACTAAAGAGTGCAAAACTACTTACTAGGCCTACAAACATGCGAGACAGCTCGGCTCTAGCAGTCTATAGGAGGAGAGACAGGCCTTCAAGACCATAGTCCGACAGGCTAAGAGGCAGTACTAGAGGCATATTATTAATAATGCCAAGGACGACAAGAACCTGTTTAAGATTATTGCCTAGCATAAGCTTATACTAGAGAACCAGGACACCCCTCTTATAGTGAATAATAAGACAATATTAGACCCCCTAGAGAAGGCAGAAGCTCTACAAGAAAAGGTCCTCAACTAGTACACAGCAGAGGACGACCTCGGACACTACCTAGACTAGGAGAATGCAGATACCCTCCCGTAGAGCACACACATCTTACTAGAGGAAACTGAACAAAACACGGTAGGGGTCTCGAGCACCTCACCAGGCACGGACCGCTCTACTATGCGACTACTCCGTGCCTACTAGGCTCAGGTTAGGGAACTCATACGAAGAACCTTCTAGCGATGCCTTAAGCTCAACTACTTCCTAGCATAGTAGAAGCTTGCCAAGGTAGCAATAATACCTAAGGTAGGAAAGACAGACCAATTATCACCCCACTCCTAGAGACCTATAGCGCTTCTCTCTTACATTAGAAAAGGACTTGAACAAATAGTAGCTAGAAGAATCGCGTAGACCGCCATAACACACAAGATCCTTAGTCCCTAGCATGGCGGCGCCCTTCCAAAGCGCTCTGCAGCCGACCTTACTGCAGCGTTCACCCACGACAC
This sequence comes from Stemphylium lycopersici, assembly GCA_003268315.1. NCBI lineage: Eukaryota > Fungi > Ascomycota > Dothideomycetes > Pleosporales > Pleosporaceae > Stemphylium > Stemphylium lycopersici. The sequence continues at coordinate 44,431 of QGDG01000140.1, forward strand.
GGAAGCAGCATAGGTACTTAGAAAGCATGTCACTATAGTCACCCTAGATATACAAGGCGCCTTTAATGCGCTCCTCAAGAACCGCCTGCTCCACTAAATGGTCTAACAGGGCTGGCTACAAAGGACTGTTCTCTTTATAGACTTATTCCTCACGGACCAGAGAGTCCAAGTTCGCCTTAGACAGGTCACCACATCTAACTACCTTGTCGCCTGTGGCACACCGCAAGGCTCGCCTCTCTCGCCAGTACTTTACACCCTGTACCTAGCAGAGCTGCTGTCTATAGACACAGAACGGAGATTTGGATATGCAGACAACATCTACCTATACCAGGCCTCGCACTCTATAGACGACAATATTAAGCTCTTAGCATCAGATCTAAGGCAGATTAGAGTATAGGGCGAGACTAACAAGGTCACCTTTATACTAGAAAAGCAAGAAATAATACACCTAACAAGACAGCAAAGTAACTACGCACTACTATGCGTCGTAGATAAGCAGCTCACGATTCACCCTATTCTCCTAGGTAGGGAACACAGCCAGCCAGCCCTGCGCTGGCTAGGAGTGTGGTTTGACCGCAGACT